>CM062808.1:238992867-239434327 GCA_031772625.1 Pinus tabuliformis | reverse complement strand
CTTTACAACTCCCACTGCATGTGCAATATCAGACCTTGTGCAGACCATTTCATACATTAAGCTTCCAACTGTTGATGCATTTGGAACTTTACACATATAATCCATCTCTTCCCAAGTCTTGGAACGATGTTTTGGTTTTGCATTATGCATACTCAATCTTTCCAAAACCTTTTCTATGTCATCACTCTGAGACAATGTTAATATGTGATTTTTTTGTCTCTAGTTATTCACATACCAAGGATTTGTTTTGCAGCACCCAAATCTTTCATTGCAAATGAATTTTCCAATTTTCCTTTGAGCACATTTATTTCCTGCATGTTAGACCTTGAAAAAATCATGTCATCTACATACAATAACAATATAATATATCTGCCATAATTTTGCTTTTTAAGACAAACATAATGGTCAAAGTGACATTTAGTATAACCATGTTCAAACATAAACCTGTTCAATTTTAGATACCACTACCTTGGAGCCTTTTTTAAGCCATACAAGCTCTTCTTCAATTTGTACACTAACTTCTCCTTCCCTTTTACCTCATACCATTGTGGTTATTGCATATATATTTCTTCCTCCAAATTCCCATGGAGAAAGGTTGTCTGTACATCTAATTGCTCAATATGCAAATATTCTGCTGCCACTAGACTTAAAATAGTTTTGATTGAAGTCATTTAGTAATAGGAGAAACAATTTCATCAAAGCTTGTATCTTTCTTTTTTGCAAACCCCTTCACCACAAGTCTAGACTTATACCTCTATTTACCTCCATCTTCTTACTTCAACCTGTAAACCCATTTATTCTGCAATGTTATTTTACTTGCAAGAAACTTGACTAAGTCCCAAGTATGGTTATGCATCAAGGAGTCCATCTCTTCTTCCATGCCTTACTCCCACTTCTTCCTAGTTTCTACCTACATTTCTCTTCATATCTTTCCGGTTCTCCATAACCAATCAACAATACATAATATAATGAAGGATAGTATCATTCAAGGGGTCTACTTATCATGGTAGATCTTCTAACACCACTTTTAGGCTTTTGAGGTGCCTGCTGCTATTGTGGTTGTTGTTGTTGTTGTGGCCGTTGATAATTATGTTTTTTCAGGCCCCTTTACTTTTTCTGTGATCTCATCAAGCACTGTGTATACTTTATTTTCTTTTTCCTGTTTCTTTCCCCACATTTGATCCTTAAACAAGATCTTTTCATTGAGTATGATATCTTTGCTCCTAATGATTTTGTGATTTTCGTAATCATATAAGCAGTAACCAAAATCATTTACACCATATCCAATAAAGTTACATTTCTTTGATTTTGCCTCAAGCTTTGTTCTATTTTCTTTATTGATGTGGACAAAGGCGTCACAACCGAAATTCTTTAAAAATGAGTAGTTTACCTATTCATGCCTCCTCTGGAATACCACCATACAAGGAACTTGAAGGCCCTCTGTTTATTAGATAAACAATAGTATCTACAACATCCGCCCAAAATTGTAAGGGAAATATTGCATGCAATATCATGTGCCTTTCATGCTCCATGATTGCCCTATTCATCCTTTATGACACACCATTGTCATGTTGTGTTCCCGAAACTGTCTTCTCTATGTGAATTCCATGCTCTGAATAATAATTATCAAACTCTTTGTTGCAGTATTCACCTCCATTGTATTATCTAAGACACTTCAACTTCTTTCCTGTCTCATTCTCAATTAAAGCTTTCCATTTCTTGAAAGTATTAAATACATCATATTTATTTCAAAGACAATAAATCCAAGTTTTCCTAGTTGCATCATAAAAAAAACTAACATAATAGTGAGAGCCACCGAGAGCTGATACCTAAGAAGGTCCCCATACATCTATATGCATGAGCTTTATTTTTTCACTCTTCTTTTCCTTCCCAAATCTGATAAATCTGATTCTCTTTTGTTTTCCATAAACACAATTTTCACAAAAATCCAAATCAGCATGCTTCAAACCTGGCAACAAATTTCTTGAGTTTAGAATCTGCATCCCCTTCTCACTCATGTGCTTGAGCCTATGATGCTAGAGTGTTGTATCTTCTCTTGTGGAGGTTAAATCATTGGCAAAATTAGAAATACTATTGCATAAATACAATCTACCAACCTTTCTCTCCCTTTTCTATTACCAGAGCTCCTTTAGTGACCTTCCAGGTTTTGTCTGAAAAAGTAGTAACACAACCTTCACCTCCCAACTGCTCTGTTGAAATTAGATTTTTCTTTAGATCTAGAACAAGACTTACCTACTTCAATAGCCATTGGTTTCCATTCTATTGCTTTGTAAAAACCTTACTGATTCCAACACTTTTATAGGTTTTATCATGACCCAAATGAACTTGTCCAAAATCTCCTTAAACATAGTCATGAAAATGTTTCCTATCAGGTGTGGCATGGAATGAGTCCCTTGAATCTACCACCTAGACATCAATAATATTCTCTAATGAAAGAATCAAAGCATCTTGCAACACATCACCTATCACATTCACTTCATGATTGTTCTCTTACTGTCCATCTCCTTCTTTTCCCTTCCGAGATTTACAATATTTCTTTAGGTGTCCTTTCTTCCCACATTTCCAGCACACTATCCCTGATCTGGATTTGGATCTGCCTTTTCTTGACTTATTGTGATTTCCTGGGCTCCTTCCTCTTTCCATTTTTCTTCCCCTAGTCTCTGTAGTCAAAGCATTACCTAATGTCTCATCGAAGCTTTTCCATCGCATTTCCTCGTTACGGATGATACCAACAACATCATCAAACTTTAAATTACTAGATCCAGAGACAAAGTTATTAATAGCCATAACTAGACCATTCCAACTTTCTGGAAATGAGAACAAAAATAACAAAGCCTTAACTTCATCATTGAAATTCAACCCTACAGAACTTAACTAACTAGTAATCGTGTTAAATTCATTTAAATGTTCAACAACAGATCCACCTTATGACATCTTCATATTAAATAAACGCTTCATAAGAAATACCTTATTTGAGGTCGAGGGTTTTTCATATAGTTTTGCCAATGCTGTCATTAAACCTTTTGTTGTCGTTTCCTTTGAAATGTTGAATGCCACCGACACTGCCAAACACAACCATATTGTTCCTAGTGCCTTTCTGTCTAGAATCTCCCATTCTGCATTCGTCATAATCATCGACTTCATTAATTTTCCGTTCAATGGTAGGTACAAATATTTTTGCTACAAATAATATTCCATCTGCATCTTCCATATTTGGTAGTTTTGGTTGTTAAATTTCTCGACCCTAAACCTACCATCTTCTGCCATTGCTCCCACTCGAATGAGAAACCCTTCTATCCTGCGAGTTTATCAGCCAAATAAACCTTCGATTCTGATACTAGTTGTTAAAAATGAATTAATGGAGCAATGAAATACACAAAATGTTGGAAAACACAAATACATAAATGCATAGAACAAGAGAGACACAGATATACATGGTACACCAAATTTGGGCTATGTCCACGGAGAAACAACCAATCCTTCTTGTTATATTATCCAGAAAAATGAAGAGATACAACCTACAACAGATCCACTGTAATTTCTTCTTCACTCTCACATAGTCTCCTCTCTCTTTCTCACTTAGAATAATAATACACATCTGTAATAAAAATCCCTCATACAAACTGATGGGTTACATTATAGGGAAAAAACCTAAATTAAACATAACTTCTACCATTAGATCATCCACCTAATGAACAACCCAGATTGACTACGAAATTACAATATTTTACAAGGTAATTTTTCATCTATTTTTAGCTTAAGGGCGCTTCCCCCAAACGCCCCCTGGGGGGGGGTGTTCCAAACATGCATTCTTCCCCCCTAGATCCCCCAGACAATAATAGTGGGTGGGAAAGCCCCCCCAAACACCCCCTTGAGATTGGCATCTAAACACAGCTGAAACAAAACCTCTGAATAAGGAAGATAATTAGGCTGCACATCCAACAATCTCTCAGTTGGAGATTGATTATATCAACTTCATCGCTACTTCACTTGCTGGACAATGCTTCCACTTTGGGCCTCATTATTTCTCATCGTCACCATCATACTTGAAGACTTATTAAAACTGAGCATAATCTCAGTTTCTTTGTGGTTATAACTTTTGTTAACATATTCGCAGGATTCTGGCTAGTATGTTTCTGTTCCAACTTCAACTATCCACCCTCCAACATTGACTGTATGAAATGGTACTTGAGCTGTATATGTTTAGTCTTGGAATGAAATGCTGAGTTCTTTGCAAGATGAATGGCACTCTGGTGGTCACTGTATAACCTGCCTATATCTTGCTTCTTGCCCAATTCATCCATAAACCTTTGAACCAAATCATTTCTTTACTATCCTTTGTAGCAACAACATACTCTGCTTCTGTTGTTGAAAGTGAAACAATGTTTTGGAAATTTGAAACCTAACTGGCAAATGTTCCACCTACAATAAACACATACCCTATGGTGCTCCTCCTGTTATCTTTATCACTTGCTAAATCAACATCAACATATCCTTGTAGAGACATGTTTGAACCATCAAGGCACAATGCTCAAGTCCTACTCATATCAAAATGGTAGAATTTGGTCCATCTAAAACATTGAAAATCAACCCCTCTCTCTCAGCCCATTAGGAAGAGAAGTTGTGCAACATGCTGAGAGAGAACTTGGATGATTTTGCCTGGAGCTATAAGGAAATGAAGGGAGTGCACCCTTCAGTGTGTACTCACCACATCTACATCAAGGAAGGCTGCAAACCAGTGCACCAACCTTAGAGGAGAATGAACCCAACCCTCAAAGACATAGTCAAAGAAGAACTGTAGAAGTTGTTGGATGCGGGGTTCATTTACCCCATCTCAGATAGTGAGTGGGTGTCTCCTCTAGTTCTGGTCCCAAAGAAGAATGGAAAATGGAGGATCTGTGTGGATTACAGAGAGTTAAATAAAGCCACTAAAAAAGACCATTTCCCTCTCCCTTTCATTGATCAAGTCTTGGATGGTCTTGCAGGGAAGAAGTTATTCTCTTTCTTGGATGGATTTAATGGTTACAATCAGATCCAGATCAGTGTAGATGACCAAGATAAAACCACATTCACTTGTCCTTAGGGTATCTTTGCTTATAGGCTCCTTCCTGTTGGATTATGTAATTCCCTTGCCACTTTTCAAAGGGAATTTCAGAGCATCTTTGCTGAGCTAGTCCATGAATCTATAGAAATCTATATGGATGATTTCACTCCCTATGGATGTGATTTCTTGGAGGCTCTCTCTAACTTGGGGAAAGTATTAAATAAGTGCATTGAAATGAACCTATCTCTTTGTCCTGAGAAGTGTGAGTTCTTAATGAATGCAGGGACTGTTCTAGGTCACTCAATATGCTAGGAAGGACTACAAGTGGGCCCAAATAAAATTGCTATCATAAAAAGGGTCCTTAATTTTCAAAAATAGAGGGATGTTGGGAGTTTCTTGGAATTAGTTGGATACTATAGGAGATTTATCAAAGACTTCAACAAAGTAGCCTCACCATTGTTTGGACTACTAGCCAAGGGCTCTAAATTTCGCTGGTCAGAAAGTTGTGAAGAGGCCCTAGAATTCTTGAAGGACAAGTTGGGTACTGCACCCATACTTAGAGGCCCAAATTGGGCTCCTGCTTTCCACATCCATGCTGATGCATCTGAAAAATATATAGGAGCAGCTCTAGGCCAGATAGATGACAAGTTGCCTTATGCCATTTACTTCATTAGAAAAAAATTGTCTAAGGTTGAATTGAACTACACTGTGACTGAAAAGGAACTCCTAGTTGTTGTCCACTCCCTGAACAAATTCAAACACTACATCACTGGTTATCAAACCTTTGTGCATACTGACCATGCTGCCATCAAATACTTAATGAACAAACCTAATGTGAATGCTAGAATTATTAGATGATTGCTTTTATTACAGAAGTTTGATTTAATTATCATTGATAAGCCAGGTAGAGAAAATGTAGTTGCAAATTTTCTATCTAGACTTGTTTTACGTACAGGTGAGAAAGGAATGGTTGATGATCAACTGCTAGATGAGAATTTATTTTCTATTTCAGATCTCTCCCCATGGTTTGTTGACATAGCCAACTACCTAGTTGTTGCACAGTTCCCTCCAAATCTGTCATCCAAGGAAAAGAGCAGAATTGTAAGGAAGAGCGCCCCATTCACTTGGATTGGGGGCAATCTCTTCAAGTTAGGCCCAGATAAAATTTTGAGGAGATGTGTTAGGGAGGAGGAAGTCTTTGACATCCTTCTAGCCTATCATGATGGGCCTTGTGGAGGTCACTTTGCAGCCAAGAGGACAAATTTCAAGGTACTGCAAGCTGGCTACTATTGGCCCACTCTCCACCAAGATGCAAGAAGATACACCAGTCGATGTGATTAGTGCTAGAGAATGGGGAAACCTACTCCCAAGGATGAAATTCCCTTGCAGCCTCAGGTGGCTCTAGAGCCATTTGACAAGTGGGGCATGGATTTCATTGGGCCCATTGATCCACCATCAGAGCAAAAAAAGTACATAATTGTATGCACTGATTATTTTACAAAGTGGACTGAAACCAAGGATGTCAAGGTAGAAACAGAAGAGAAGGTGGTTGAGTTCTTAAGGGATAATGTATTTTACAAGTTTGGGTACCCTAGAGAACTAGTCACTGATCAAGGAGCTCAATTCACATCACATATGATCAAGAATTTGTTGAGGTAGCATAAGATAAAATAAAGGAAGTCAACTTCCTATCATCATTAGGAAAATGGAACAATAGAGGTCACTAATAGAGCATTGGAAGGCATCCTCACCAAGGTTGTGAGCAACAACAGAAAAGATTGGGTTGATAGACTAGTGGAGGCCACTTGGGCCTATAATACAACTTGGAAGACAACCACTGGCTTCACCCCTTATGACTTGGTGTATGGAAAGAAGGCTCTGCTCTCCATTGAGTTTGAGTACAACACTTTGATAATGGTAGCACAGTTGGATTTGGATGTTACAAAGGCACATCAGGAGAGGCTGCTCCAGCTCAATGGTTTGGATGAATTCAGAATGTAGGCCCTCCTACACACTAAAGTTATTCAAGTACAAAGGAAGGTTTGGCATGACAAGAACATCAAGGACAAGGTTTTGAAGAAGGGGATTGGGCTCTGCTATATGACTCTAGGTTCAAGGACTTCAAAGGAAAATTGATGACTAGGTGGCTGGGCCCATATCTGATAGAGAAGTGCCATGACAATGGGGCTGTTCAAATCAGGACCATTGATGAGGAAGGTATTCCCTTGCTTGTTAATGGATACATATTGAAAGCCTATAAAAGACCTCTATCCAGGGAAGAGTTCATCAATACCATTAGTAAGGAGGTAAATGTGATTGGAAGTGTCTTAGCTTCCAGGTCACACAATTCTTGAAGATTGTTTTTATTTTTGTGAAAAAAAAGAAAAAAGAGAAAAAACAATAAGGGGCCTAGATGAAAACCTCTATGAGGCATCTGAGGCCAACTCTTGGGTTGAAAACCTCCTTGAGGCAACCCAGGAGTGAAAAAAGAGCATAAATAAAAAGATCCTTTGGTGAAAAACTCCTTTGATGTGCCTAGGATAGGCAGGGAGGCTGAATACCTCTTATGGGGTAGCTTGTGTGTCTTTGAAAAAAAAGATAAAAAACCAAAAAATACCATGGCAGGGTCCTCAAATCTGCCCACTCATGAATTTTGTGATTTTGCAGGTTTTTGAAGGCAATAGAAGACTTAGAGCTACATGGACAACGTGCCAAGAATCATCTCATTTTTCCTCCATCCACTTCATCTCTTTCATGCCACCATTTCCCCATCACTCATCTCTATTTTTAAGCATCACAAATCATATTTTTTGACATTTTCTAGCTTGCTACAGGATATCCTGAAATGCTATAGGAAAGGGATACCGATAGGAAAATCACTCTGCATGCCTATTCTAGCTTGATTTGGGACCCTACACCTCATCATACCTCACCCATCATCAATGTTCCAAGCCATCATATCCATACCTAGCTTTGTGTCATTCAAAAAAAAAACACAGGAAAATGAAAAAAATAAAAATAAAAAAAGGAGGCATAAAGGACATGTCCTCCCTTGCCTCATCCATTCACCACTCCATCTAAGCCTTCATCATCATTCTCCAACCCCTACACCACTACCCAACCTCCCTCTAAGGAATAAAACACTGAAAATAGGAAGAAAAAGGCAGCTACAGGATCTCCTGTAGCAGCCCGTGCCATCACTACAACCAGCTTGAGCCTAAATTCTCCTTCACCATGAGAGCAGAGGGGAGCACCAGCATCTTTGAAGACCTTATTTATCCTAGCTAGATCTCCACAACAATAATAACAAGAAGGATGTATGAAGCACATGCACAAATGGAACAACATGTAGTGAGCTACATAAGCAGAAGGGAATGAACAAGAATGACAAAAATGAACACTTACTTGAGCAAAAACACAATTGGCCAATCCTCTAGCATGCATTGATCATCATAGGTAGGCATAGGTATGGTCACTTGTACAACTCTTCCCCGAGTATGATATGATGAAAATGTATAAATGTTTAAAAAAGTTTTTTATAAGTTGGAGGTGGCCAGTTAACTTGGCCACCCTCAACTCATGATCAAAAAGTGAACTCCTAGTCAGCATGCCATGTTGGAGTGTCAAATCAATGGGAATCAGTCAAAAAGGTGGTCAATTCAGTTATGTGAGAGTGGGTGATGATTACGAGGGGAAAGTGCATGATCACTAGTGGTGGGCCAACGATCCCAATGAGGAAATCCCATACCACTGCTAGCTAGCACAACGCTCCAAGCCTCGACCATAAATAGCATAAAATTCCAAACTTTCATGCACTTGTTTCTCATTTCAAAATCAGAGAGACTGGGACCAACTAAGAATCCATCGGAGAGTCGAACCTTGTTTTGGCCACCCTACAGGAAACAAAGCTACAAGAAGCTACAAGAAACTCAGAAAGCTACAAGAGGCACTATGAATTCCACAAGAAGTCTGCAAGGGGGTGCCTAGGGTCAAATTGGTCAGAAATTTTCATAATCCCAAGCATCACAGTGAAAAGTAAGTGGCCCATCTCTCCTGTGTTCATGATTTGATAACTAAAAAGAAAAAAAGGAAAAGACTCTGCAATCTTCTAGTAATTACAGTGGGTTGGAGAATTAGATAGAATTTTGGGAAATTTAAGGGAATTGTGTGGATATAGAAAAGGGTATACATTGCAGTCATCTACCAAAAACATTTTAAGCTCTCAGCCACCCTGAAACTCATACTGAAGCTAGCCTACAAAACCTCCTACATTTAGCTATAACCAGAGAAGAGAAATGGGAGGGGGATTCAATAGAAGAGAACCCACAGATACATCAAGGATTCACCTTCATCCCCTATGGTAGATATATTTAGGAGGCATCACTAGTTGGGCTTCTTTGAGTTGCTCAGGGGGTATGATGATGATATAGCCCATGAGTTTTCCATGACACTCAACCCTCAAGAAAGAACAAGTGCTACCACTATGGTGAGAGGATTGTCCATCATAATCAACCCTGAGGTGATCAACAGAGTAACCACACTTCCTCAAGGGGTACAATGGAGGAGGGAGGACAAGGCTAGCAACACCTTTTCTAAGAAAAACTTCTTCCTAAATGATGAAGAGCCAATTGAAGACAAAAATGGGGTCAGGAGGGAGAGCCTTCCCTATCCTTGGGATACGATGAGCTACCACATCCTCAAATACATTTCTTGTGAAGGGAGGCTCAGTGTAGTCTATGGCTACCAATTCAGACTCCTCCATGAGTTGAGGTTCGAAGATGATTTACCCATAAACCAAAGGCTCAGTGTGCCTTATTTCCTTTTGCAGTCAATTATAGACATGAGCCAGAAGGTGCAAGAAGGGAAACACCAACAATTAGCACATCATGGACTCATTAAGATGATAATGGAGGATGCCTTGAGCCAATTGAGAATTCTTGTTCTTTGGTCCACATTTAGAGACATGGACAAAGAGGTTGTCCTTGAAATCCAAGCCCTTGAATATGGTGGGACCCCAACCTCTAGTGATGAAGAGGAAGCAAAAGAAGAGGAAGAAGAAGAAGCAGAAGAAGAAGAGGAGGCAGAAACAGACAAAACAGAGAAAGAAGGAGAAGAAGAAGAAAAAGAAGGAGAAGAAGAAGAAAAATAAGAAGAGAAAGAAGAAGAGGAGGAGTAGAAGGCAGAGACTAGCCTTGAGAAACATACTAAAGAAGGGGAGAGATCTCCAAGATTTTCTCTTGAGCCCACTGAAAAGGAGGCAATTGTTGCTTTGGCTGCCTTGAGCACACCCATCAAGTCCAAGAGGAAAAGATAGAGGCAGACTCCCCTCTATTTTAAAACAAGAAGAAGCACCAGGATCAAGCAGGGGAAGCCACAAACACCTACAAGAACTCCCATCCTAATTGAAGAGTCACCAAACAAGCAGGAAGAGCTAGGTTCCTTGGGAATGAAGAGTGAGGAAGGAACATCACAACAAGAAACCCCAAAGGCTCCCATCACCTATGTTAGGAAGCTTGTCACCAGGTCAGCATCAACAAAGCAAACCAAGGCACTTGTGACCCTCTTACAAAAAGGAAAAATCCTGCTACAGGATCCTCAGACAGTGCTACAGGAAACACTGTCAGTGCTACAGGAAACACAGAAAAAGCTACAGGAAGGACAACAGGGGTAGAGAGAAGGCAGGGAAGCAACACCACAGGTGCAGGAGGGGGCAACTTCTCCAAAAGCATCTGAGGGAGATTTTCCAGAGTTGCAAGAGCCTAGCCCACAACCAAATCTGAGTTCTTACTACAAGTTCATTGAGGGAGGTAGAGTAATACCACAAAAATTTGCAATCCCTCTCTTCTTTGAGCTTGAAAAAGAAAGGGCAAGAACACATCACTGGATGCAAATTTCCAAGTCAAAGAAAGTAGAAGATGTGGGCCATATGGAAGAAAAACTCCTAGAGATGGGAAGGGAGTTGAGTGAGTTGAGAGACAGAGAACAAATCATGAGAGCTAAATTACAGGTAGAAAATACATGGCTTAGGAGATAGTTCAAGAAAAGGAGAGCCAATTGGCCACCATGGCAAGCCTCTCCATGGAGGCACTTCAGTGCAGGATTCCATCCAAATCATATGCACTATACCTCAAGGATCAATGGTTGCAATTTCAAATTAAGACATTAGCACAACAGGGGACCATGCCATTCCAAGACTATAGAAAATTCATAGAGCTATGTGATAAGAGCACCCTGGAAGACAAGGCCAAAATATTTGAATTTTACCTACATAATTTTTCCTTGACAGATTTGAATGTGTGGGACCCTAATACAAAGTTGGGGGACTTGTAGTTGATGGCCCTTACATCATGGATGGGTCATGAGAAGGCCAGGGCTGAGGAAGTGAAGAGAATAGTAGAAAAAGAGGAAAGAGAGCCCCTCTACATCAAAGAAGAACAGATAAATTCCATGGTTGTCATTAGTAACCACAACATCATTTCCAATGATGCCCAACTTGCACCAAGATACCTGGCTACACAAGAGCAGGCCATCTCCCATTTTGAGAACACTTTAAGATTGCTAGGGAGTGAAATCCAGCAAGCATGCCAGAGGAGATGGAGCAACCTACCACACTATCTAAGGATTAGAGAGTACCACACCCTTGAGAGGTTGAGAAATGCATTGGAAAGGACCCCTCTGTATAAGAATTCCATGCAAAGACTAAAGATCAATTAGATTGGACTAAAAATCAATCCACCCTTGCTGTTGGGTTTGTTAGAAGGTAGGAAGGAAGAAGAGGAAAGAAAGCAGTGGGAAGAGATAGAGAAAAATGTAGGGTTCTATCCTTAAGAGGAAACTCCATCAACAGAGGCCTGTGATGCTAGAGAGGCCATAAGAGTTATGAAAGATATGGATATAGAATCCTCTGAGCAACACTTTTAGTAGGGGGGTGATGATGAGGCTCATCAATAGGTAAACTATATGGGTCACAATGCCACTCTCCAACTTATTAAAATTGACTTTTCTCACATTTATTTACATATTTTGTTATATTTTGCTTAGTGAGAAGGGTGAAGGTGAGTTACTATGTCATGTGGCCTAATATGTATTAAATGCAGGAATTGGAGTAATTTTGGGTTGACTTAAGTGCAGGAACTCGAAGTGGGCAAGAAAGAGATATTTTAGGAGATTTGTCTCCCTCCTTAACTCCTCAAATCATTCAAATATTCCTCCACCATGTCTCATTAGCTCGGAGTTACTAGCAGCCAAGCAAGCCGAGTCCATTGGCAGCCAAGTCAGTGACAGTTAAGAAAGAGTCATTCTCGAGTTAGGGAGACAAGTCTCCATATTTTATAGGGAGATATTGGGAGCTCCAGTTTTTTATAAATAAGAGAGCCAAGGGACTCATTAGGATTGAATTTTTTGTTGTAGCCAAGAGGCCATTTTGAGCAAAAACATTGTGACTATTATTGTTATGTTGTATTTGACATTTTGATGATAATGAGAAATTCTACCTTGATCCAACACTCAGTTGAATCAGAGGGCTGAAGCTCTTGGGTTAGGGCCCAACCCTAGTAGTAGAAGTTCCTCTTTTTGTATCTGTATTCTTAGACTAAAATGATAGTTAGTTGTTGAAGTTTATTTATGTTTTGTTTAGCTTAACAAGTATTTGAATTATTGCTTAACCTAGTTTCCATTAGTTTGAAGAGGTAGATCAATGGTGTAGTAGTGAAGGAAAGTACTTCAGAAAAGCTTGTGACAGTGGCCTCTATCTCATCTCCCTCATGGGATCATGATTAGAGGGCCCCACTCTCACAACCCCAAAACAGAGTTTGTCTTTTGGTCATTGCATAGCTTAGGGTTCATTCTTAGCTAGATCACTATTTATGATTTCTTGGAAGCACCTACAGTTGTTATCTTGTTTCCTTAAGTTTGTTGTAGCTTAAAAGGCATTCCATTTCATAGATCTAGTCCTTAACAATAGATAGATCATCTTTCTCAAATTCAATTCATCTTTTCCATGTTGACATGTAGTGATGCATAAATGAAAAGAAAAACATGTTTTGTTGCAGGGATTGTTGATCTACAGGGAGGAACTCATCCAACAATTCACCTAGGTCCTCTCCACCTTCTTCCAAGGCATACCAGCCCATAGTCCGAACCTCTGTTTTGCAGCCACCGTGAGCAAGCCACCTTAGGAAAATCCAACCTCCTTGGAGTGCTGGGCTTAGTCTTGGGTAATGTGAACCTTCCCTACACCTTCTATCACCATCATACATCTCTCCAACACCTCATCTCACTTTTCTTCCCCCCTAATCCCTTCAAATAACTTCTTGTAGCAAACTAGGACATCCTGTAGCAGATCAGGACATCCTATAGCAGTTTCCTGTAGCAGCTACAAGATCTCCTGTAGCAGCCTGTTTGACCCTATTTTGACCAAATATGGTAGTATAAGAGCAGGTTAGGCCCTCATCTTGGATTCCATGCCCATCAATGCCACTTAGACCAACCTTCCCATTCCTTTTCCTCCTGCAAGATCAGACAAAATAACATAGCATTTATATTTATGAATTTAGCAATTAAAAGATGCTTTTTCTGCAAATGTAAAATGAGATAGTTAGTGCATGTATGTATGAGTCCTAGAATGATAGAACAAATTTCCATTTCCAAACAGTCCTAATAGCTAGAGGATAAATTGCAAGGTTAGCATAGTTATTTTTTGCAAGTAATTTGTCATTTCCTAGCTAGATGATTTATGGCATTTCATAGCATTTATCATTCCATAACTTTTGTTTCCTAAATAGGCAAGCATTTACTTTCCTCCATTATAACTAACTGTACATTCACTGTCAGTAGTCAGACTCCTTCTAGTCAATAGAAGACTGGTATGGAACTCTAGTGGTTCGGCGCCTCAACTGAGAAGTGACATGAGTAGAATGTTGCATCTGCTGTCTATATAGCACTGTCACCTCCAAGTTTGTATGAAACGTTGGATTGATAAAGTAAAGTTGGTAGCCCTAGGAGTTGCGACATCCTTGCTGCAACACTGAGGCTCATCAATTATTATGATAGACAGGTTGGTAATGATGAAGTATAAAGTGGTTTCTCATTAAGAGGAGACTCTTCATGATATCCCTACACCTATTATCATTTTCATTTAATATATGGAAGATTCTTAATTGTTGAAATACATTTTTTGGACATAAATAGACAAATATATGACATTGTTGGCCTGCAACAATTGCTGGTTTGACAAGAAAGGTTTTCCCTTAGTCTAAGCCCCAACCACATGGAAGCAAGCTTAAAGGTGTGATTTTAGCCTCTCAACCACATGTAAGAAAGCTTATGGGTGTGGTTATGCCTATAGGTCACAAAAAATGAAGCTTTATGCATAAAATAAAAAGTGCACCTAGAGTATGATAGTCCTACTGTTATCACTCAGGTTGTCCCCCAGGTTGGAGTGAAGGGATACGGCCGAGGTAACCACAAACCAACTTTGGACTGCAGGTTCTAGCCCACTTGCAGTCAGAGAGGGCTCTCTCTTTATGATTTAGCTTTGTTGATGATGATTTTAGGCTAGCTATTGAGTTCAGGGATTTTTGTTTGTGTTTTGTTTGTGTTTTGGTGGGAAGATTGATGTTTTCAGGTAAAGAGGCAGGTGTAGTGTGAAAGTTTCAAACCATTGGGCATGGAGTCAAGGAGTAAGACTGCTGGTGCGTTTTCTTGGTCACAAGAGGAATAAGGAGCAAGGTAGCTGCACATGGAACAATTTTCCAAGTTTAAAGGATGGAAAGAATGCTAAGGAAGGAGAGGCAATTAAGAATCTCTTAGTCATCTTAACAGAGAAAAGTGGATGAGCTCTATCTAAGGGCAGTAAAGAATCCCTAGATAACTGTCAAACACATGTGAATTAGAGTAAATATGAGCCACAAGGAATTCATATTCATGTCCAGTTCATTTCAGATGAAAAAACATAAAGAAATAGTAGAAATTGAGCCTAGAGTGCAGTTGAACAAGTTTTAAGCTAATCTTTATTTTTGCTATTTAGATGGTGAAAAATGAAAAAACAAAGGTAAGAGGCACTTATTGATTCATGTTACAGCACAAGAATTCCATCATTCAGTCTCCAGAGACCATTGACAACACATCAGGCAGTCATTCCTCCAATCTCTTCAGCAATCTTTGATTAAAGAAAAGTATCAGACATACAGCGCGAATCTCTAATGAAAAGTTATCAATCAACCAACCCTTGAAACAATATAGAGGGTAGTATATATAGGGAAAATTCTCCAAAATTGTTTATTACAGTTGTGACCTAAACAGGTCTGAAAGTAAATGATTACTTTAACCTAAACTTATCAGAAATAAATGCAAGAAAATATATATGGGCTGCGCTGAGGGCAGCCGTATCAAAACTGAATCAATGCATTGTCCTCGGTGGCTTGGTGCAGTGCTTCTGCAATAACTGCGCATGGACTTTTGCTCCATTGTAGTTCGGTGGCTTTAAGTGCTTTAACTGTGATTTGAGAGCTGGGATGGGCTTACACCTCCTGATTTGACTCTGCTGGAGGCCAATCAATGCTGACCTGCTTTGGGAACTGAAGATTTCCATTAAAAAATTTAACTGATACTCTTTGTCGCTTCATCTCTCCTCTGATACTCTTTGACAAGTGAATTGGGCTGGTTTCTCTCTCGCTGCGGGTCAAATCAAAACTTAATGGCCGCTGTTTCGGCCCTCTGTTTCCTTTCGAATTGTCTTTTTCTCCTTTCTGCATGCCTCGCGAAGAAAAATGGGTCATTCGGCACCTTTCGGGCTTGCTGGGGGCTGCGCAATGAGGGGTTTTCCATTTCGGCTCTTTTCCCGTAGCCATGCGCGATTAGCTCCTAGCGCTAATCGCGCATGAGAAACTGCCTCGGAATTTGAATTCGGGCTCCCTAAGCACGATTTTCGCCTTTCGCCTCAAAAATTGATGATGACATCAGCATGACGTCAGCGGGTGGGACCATGGTACGGTGGATGACGTGGCAAGATGACGTCAGCAGGGTGACGTCAGGATGTATAGTGGATGACGTGGTAGGGGTGACTCGGCAGAGGCCGATGTTGTGCAGGTGATGTGGCATGGTGACGAGGCAGACACGTAGAACAGGATAGGTGACATGGGGCACGTGTACAGAAGGCGGAAAGCGGTTTCATCGGACTGCTTTCTGTACGGGGGCGGTATCTGTCAGAGCCCCTCCGATGCAATAGAAGGCGGACAAGTGTCTTTGGTACGGCGGAGAAACCGCCTCGCCATCGGAAGCTAACGTTTGAGCAGCGGGGCACCTCCGAAATCGCCGAGAGCCGTCGGATGGGGAGGGCCCGATCCGATGGTGGACGGAGCGCGGAGCTGGCGGGGGAATAATGGACGGACGCGCGAATATTCAGATTTTGATATAGCGCGGCGGGGAGGGTAAAAACTTAGGAAATGCGGGTTTTCGTGGGTGTTAAACGAGCGGGGGTTGAATGTATATGAACAAAACTTTAGGATAAGGGCGAAGAAGTGGGTTTTGTAGGTTTATGGTTAGGGGAAAAGGTTGTTAACATGACCAGGTGTCACACTAACTCCTGTTAGGACACGGATGGGTTCATGATAGTCCCAGGTGGACTATTATGTCCCAGAACTGATAAATACATAGCTATAGTGCTAGAGGGTGGGGTATGTATATAGGGGAGTTATTTAGCATAGATTTAGTAGGGGAAGGGGAAATAGATAGGGGGCTATATAATATAGTCAGGAGTTAATATGGAGATGATGAGAAAGCGCTAAGGTAAGGAACCTTAGGCCATTTTGGGGGAATAGAACTTTGTAACAGAAGAATGGAAATCCTTGAGTGAGGCAGATCTTCACCAAGGCCAATGATGTGGAAAATGATGACTAAGAGGCATCAAGCAGATCTTGATCTCTTCAAGGAAGTTAGTGAGTGATTTGGGGAATAAGAGGAAGGGGGAGTTAGTTATGTCCAGCTTGACTTCCTCCAGATGAAAAACTGCATCATGACTGTGATCTGAAAAGATATAACACTTAGAAACACAAAATTGATCATGAATCATCATTCTGCAACCTCAAAAACTACCTACCCAGCCTACCTTCCTAACATTTTTTCTTCTCTTTGGTTTGGGTGCACTTAGACTTGCAGACCCAGCTTTACAATTTTTTTCTTTTTTCTGTTCTCCTATCTAAGTCTACACTTATTTCTGTCAAGGGCCCAGATTAAGGAGTTGGGCTCCTTTGATTCTCTACCTATCTTTAAATTTGCCAAGATTAAGCTGTTTGGACAGATATCATTCTCTATATTCTAAAACAGGAAATTAAAACCTAGGGAGACCAAGGTTAAGCTGTTTGGCCCTCCCTTTTATAGAACATTCTTTTAAAAATGGTTAAGTCATCAAAATTGGAATTCAGCAGTGGCATTTGGATTGGCACACTTTCACAGTATCTTCTTTGACCTCTTTTGGAAATATGGAACACTACAGCATGCAAAGTATGACATATTTGGCATGTAAAATGTCAATCATGAAAAATGAACACCTGTTGCAACAGAAGGCTAACAGTGGCTCCACTTGGGGATGGCTTTTCCTTGTGAAAAGCCAAGAACAGCTGGTCAGACTGCCTTGATCTTCTGTGGTTGCTGTGGATTGAAGGAACTTCTTTGTGCTGGCTGTTAGATAATTGAAACTTTGTAATATAAACAACCTCCTCCTCAACTGAAATATTGTGAAATGCATAGCACTGCCTGCTTTCTTCTGCGTGCTTGCTATTATGTAGAATGTTGCTTGAGCTTAGTACCTTTGAAACATTTTCACAACATGGATCAAAACTGATATGTTTGCCTTGTTTTTGCTTTGAGCAAGGGTGCTGATATGAACTGAAAATACTGCTATGTTTTGCTACTTTTGACTGTAGACCGCAAACTGCTCCCCTTTGCCATGATTTGCTTGATGTAACTGTGCCATTCTTGCTGTTTTGTTGAGGTTAGTGTAGAGACAGAGCTTTTAAAACTGGAACACTTGTATTGGCTGTGTCTTCTCAAAATTTACTGCTGCTCCCTTGACAATTGGTTTGCTTATATAAAAATGAAAACAAAGTGATGATATATACAAATATCACTGTACAAAAGATATATACAAAGCTGCACTGTATCCCTTAAAAGGGATCATGGTAATGTTTCAGCATACGGCCATTGACAGGGCCTTCTTCAACAGAACTATCCTCTACAGACTTGAGAAAATAAGTGTTATTTCCCTGAACAACAGAAATAACGAATGGTCCCTTCCATAAAAAATCAAACTTTGCATGCTTGCCCTTGTCTTCTCTTCTTGAGTCCCACCTTAGAACTTTGTCACCAATGTAGAAATCCTCAACTTTAACTCTCTTATCAAACATCTTTTTGAGTTTTTCTTGCAAAATTTGAGCTCTGTCATAAACTTTTTCTCTGGTTTGCTGAAGATGAATGGTCTGATTTATCCTTCTTTGAATGTCATTTGGTTCAGCCTGGATTTCCTGTAACAGTCTGATAGTAGGAATGCCCAGGGATGATGGAAATCTGGCCTCCATGCCATATACCAGCTCATAAGGGCTCATTCCAATGGATTTCTTGCTTGAAAGTCTGTCTGCCCATAGGGCATTTACCAGCTTTTTGTGCCAGTTCTTCTTGTTCTCTTCCAACACTTTCTTTATGATGTTGATGAGGCTCTTGTTGGATGATTCGGCCAAGCCATTACCTTGGGGGTAGTAAGCTATAGAATGGCCCAAGGTAATATGAAATTGGTGGCAAAAATTGATCATCTTTTTGGACTTAAAGGCAACGGCATTGTCAGTGATGATTTTCTCAGGGCAGCCAAATCTGGAAAGGATATTGCACTCAAGAAATTGGATGATGATGGTGTCATTGGCTTGCCTGCAGGGAATGGCTTCAACCCACTTAGTGAAATAGTCGGTGGCTGTTAGGATCCATTTGTGCTGGCCTGAGGAAGAGGGATGGATTTCTCCAATGAAGTCAAGACCCCATTGTTGAAAAGGCTTCTCGGTTGATATGGGTTTCAGGGGCAAAGGTAATAGCTTTCTCTTGCCCTCAAAGATTTGGCATTTGTGGCATGACATGGTAAACTTCTTTACATCTGCAAAAAGAGAGGGCCAATAAAAACCAGCCCTTAAAATTTTATCAGCAGTGGACTTCCAATATAGATGTCCTCCACAGTCACCTGCATGGAATTCTTTCATGACATTGCTAGTTTCGTTCATGGTAAGACAGTTAAGCAATATACCTTCATGATTTCTCCAGAAAAATGCACCATCTATGACACAAAACTTTAAAGCTTTCATTTTCAAAAATCTTTTCTTGGTTTTGGACAATCTTGGGGGAGCAAACAGGTTAAACAATACAAAACATATATCAGCATACCATGGAGATTGCAAAAAGGTCTCACTGATCTGTGGAGTCGCCAGCTCCTGTTCATTGTCCAGTTGGTTAATGTCTAAGGCTTGAAAGTTTGTTTCGGACATCAGTTTGGCTAAACCTTGTCCCTTTATCAGCTTGGTTGGTTTTATTTCTATGTCATACTCAAGGATGTTTGCTATCCACTTGCCTCTTTTTCCTTCTAATCCCTCTTGGGTCAATATGTCTTTTATAGCAGCGTGTGGGACATAGGCAATCACATGGGAATATAAAATATACACTCTGAAATCCTTGATGGCCTTAACAAGTGCATAGGCCTGCTTTTCCATGATTGGGTACTTCAAAGGGGCATCTCTTAAAGCTCGGCTGAAAAATGCAATCGGCTTTTCAGCTCCCTGTTCATCCTTTTGCAAAAGGACAACAGCTATAGTATGATCAGATGCAAAAGAAAAAATGATAAAATCTTTGTCAAATTGTGGGCTGGTGAGGACAGGGGTTTGCGTTAAGGCGGATTTGATACTCTCAAATGCCTGTTTGGTTTTGAAAGACCATTTTACCTTGGCATCCTTTTTTAACATGTTGCTTAATAATCTTATCAGCTCGGCTAGATTTGGGATGAATCTCCTTAGGAAATTGATCTTTCCAAGGAATGCTTGCAGCTCTTTTATGTTTCTTGGATATGGGATTTGGAGGATGGCTTGGATTCTTTCAGGATCAATTCTAATCCCATCTTTTGATATGATGTGGCCAAGTAGTTTGCCTTCTTCAAGGCCAAAGAGGGATTTCTTGGGATTCAAGGAAATGCCATATTTCCTGCATGTGATGAATATTTGCCTAAGGTGCTTGAGGTGCTCTTCGTTAGATTTGGAAAAAGGGGTTAAGTCATCAAGGTAGACAACTAGGAAATCATGTATTTCTTTGGCAAATGCAATATCCATTGCTCGTTGAAAGGTTGCACCAGCGTTTTTAAGTCCGAATGGCATCTTAACATACTTAAATGTTCCCCACGGTGTGGTAAAGGCTGTATTGTCTTGGTCATCAGGGTGAACAAGTATTTGATTGAAACCTGAAAAGCCATCTAGCAAAGAGATCCTAGATGACCCCACTACTCTTTGTAGGATGTGGTCCATCTTGGGCAAAGGATAATGGTCTTTTAGGGAGACTTGGTTTAAATTTCTCAGATCTACACAAAGTCTAATTTCACCTGTCTTTTTTCTTGTAGGAACGAGGTTGGATACCCATTCAGAAAATCTGATGGGTGCTATTATGCCTGCTTCAAACATCCTCTTTACTTCCTTCTCAATCATGGGAAGAAGCATAGGGTTAATTCTCCTAAGTTTCTGTTTGAAAGGTTTCTGGTTTGGTTTTAAGGGAATTGTGTGTTGGATCACCGAGGTGTCATAGGATTTCAAATCCTCATAACTCCAAGCAAATACATCTTGGAATTATTTGAACAAATCAATGTACTTGGGCTTTTGATCAGGTGGTAAATTTCTGGACAATTTGATCATTTTGGGATTCTCTGCTGTCCCAATGTTGTGTTCTTCTATAGCAGTGTTCAATGGTTGTAATTTTGGCTTTCTGGGAACATCATTAGCGTCAAACATGTCTTCTAATGGGGTTAGGCCAGCAGGCAGAAAATTATCCTTCAGGTCAATGATCTCTGCCTCTGTTTTGGAAATTTCCTCCAAATGCATTTGTTTCAGCTGTTCTATGTTTGTTTTGTCAAAAACAGTCGGGTTTAGGATTTGTTTGGCTGTTGCAGTTGTTACAGCCTGCTGGTTTTCATTTGTTTGCTATTGGACATCGTTCATAGCATCCATGTCAATGTTGATGTTAGAGAACTCTTGCTCAAGGGTGAGGAAATTGTTGATCTGGGCGTCATTTTCAAAAACTTGCCAATCTTTAACATTATTTGGGACAGCAGGCCTATGTTTTATTTCAGCAGTAAAGTGATGGCCTGGCTCAAAAGGAAGCTTACATGTACTAGCAAAGGTGGCTAGGCTGTGTGCATGAATGTTATGCTCTCTTGAAATCTTGGCCAGTTTGAATTCAGTGAATGCATTGAGTATATTAGTGGCAGCAGTCCTATAGGCCCTCATTCTATTGTCATTGGTAACAAAATTACCTTTCATCTGTTGTATGATTAGATTAGAGTCACCTAAAATGGACACTTTTGCAGCTCCTAAAGCTTTGAGCAGTTTAAGGCCTAAAAGCAGAGCCTCATACTCTGCCATGTTATTTGTGCATTTGAAATTCAGTCTGTAGGCATGACCTTCCGCATGATTGTTATGTGTATTGTGAATCCACACACCTGCCCCTGCTCCTAACTTGTTGACAGAGCCATCAAACTCTAAATACCATGTGATTTCTTGCTTGTGGTTTATGCTAAGAGTTTCAGCTATGTTAGGATTGGGCAGAGTTGAAATTTCTATTTGGGGAGTTTCTTGTAGCATGCTGGTTGCATTAATTGTTGTGCCAGTCTCATGGGTATATGCAACTGATTCTTCATTGATTTGTGCTCGTTGTTCTAGAGCCAAAGGCTCATCCTTAGTTGGAGAATTTGTATCATCATTAAACAAAATAAAGGAATCCATATCAGAATGGATTGAGTAAATGGGAAAATTTTCAGGCTTACTCTCACTACTTACCACATATTTCATGAGTGTTTCTCTGTACAATCTCTTTGGTTGTCCAAAGACTGAAATAGTGGCATAGGAGAGGTCTAGTTGAAGGGATCCTTGGAGCTTTGCTCTCCATGATCTTGACAGGAGCATACCATATTTTGGTGGGATGTCAGCCACCACCACATCCATGAGGATGGTCTTATTGGGATATTGAACTAAGGAGACACACAAGTCTTTGATGAGGCCTAAACACTTGACTTGACTTGAGTCAAATGAGTACAAATCTTTGTAGGGTCTTGTAATATCAAGGTTCAACTTTTCCATAACTGCTTTGGGCATCAGATTGTGTGATGCTCCTGAGTCAAACATAGCGTTGTGCAGAACTTTGTCATGTATATGCAAACTGACATAAAAGGGTGGAATAGGTCCATATGTTGATTTTCCATTAACTTCTAGGCCAAACAACAGTTTAGGGGTATCATCCAGAACATTTACATCGTCCTTATTCTCTGGTATTTGAAGTGATCTTTGAATTTGTTGCCTATATACATCATGTTTGGCAAGTTCTGAGAGGGGGATGGATATTTCAACTTGGCTATTTCTGCCTCTAAATTAAATGGCTTTTCCAATGGAGTCTTGGTGTTGATAATGGCAGTTTTTTCTGTTTCATTTGAATTATCAGTGTTTTGCTCTTTTTTATCAGCGTTATGGGAATTGATTGCTTGCGGTTTTTTAACTTCAGGAAGGCTTTTTGGAACGTTGTTCGAGTTTTTCTCAGGGAAGAAGGTGGCAAAAGCTGATCTACAGAAGGCTGCGCTTCTGTAATGTCTTCTACAGTTACTTGATGCGGATTTGGGACAGTTGTATCAGCTGGTTCTGTTATGACAGCCTTGCTCTTAATCTTGTTGGGCTGTTTGCCATCCTTTGTTTTGTTAGGTTCAGAAATGTCAATGGTCCTAGTTCTCAGCTTATATTGTTTGTGTACTTCATACACAACAGTATCATATCCTTGTTTAAAATCAAAAGACTCACCAGACTTAGTCTGAAATTTACTAAAGTTATGCTCATCTTGGTCTTCTTGGCTCAGAAAAGTTTGATGCTCGCCCTTTAGATCCATCAGATTCATATGAGTGTCTTCTGTTTGCTCATTGGATGTAGATCCTTCAACATAATTATCTTGAAAAGGGGGTCTTATGTCATGGTCTGGGCTTGACCTACCAACATTTGTGTTCTGCGTTTTCCTAAAATTTGGGTTCCTTATGGTATTGGACTGTTGTCCTTCCCATGATGATCTTCTCTCAACACTTTCTACTCTTTCTCCCAACCTTTGTAGGCCACTGATAATAGCATCAAGCTTTTGATCAAAGGCTGAGGGTTCTTCCTTAAAGGTGGTTCTTCTTTCCATTCTGGCTCTGTTTCTTTTGGCAATTAGGTTGGCCTCTACGCTGACAGCAACATTTTGCATGTCTGCAAGGGTCTGAGGAGCTCTTTCTTTCAACTGGTATGCCATATCCGGATCGAATCCATCAGGGAATTTATACAAGGCAAGGTCAGGTGGGGGTCTTAAGTTCTGTGGTATTGCATTATAGACATTGTTGAACCTTGCACAGTACTCCAAGACAGTCTCCTGAGGACCTCTTTTAATTGTATCATATTCAGCTAGTATGTGCAAGGGGTCTTTCTTTTTCTCCCATCTGTTGGTAAAGGATTGGTAAAGCTCATCCGGAGTAGTTATGGAATTTGCAGCAAGTGATCTAAACCAAGTTCTTACATCACCGGTTAAACTTTGAACAAAAATTCTCATTCTCACGCTATCATCGTCTATCTCGTAGTTTTCAAAATAGTCTTGCATCTTTTTGGTATGCTGAAGGGCTGTGAAAGGACCGGTACTGTCAAAATAGGTAATTTTAGATTGGTACTCCTGAGGTAAAGCCCAGGATTAGCAGGCAATTGCAGGGGTGCATATCTATTAGCCATATTGGCAGGGATAAGTGGGACAATGGGGATAAATGTAACAATAGGGATAACAGGGATAACGGAAGTAACTGGAATAACAGTTGTGGTATTTGTAGTATGTGCAGTGAATAGAGGTGTGGATGGAGTGCTTTGAGATGTGGATGATGAACAAGGGGAAGTAGGGTTTGAATGAAATAAAACCTTAACAAGAGTTGGAACACAACTTGGGAGAGCTGCTTCAGGACTCAAATCAGCAAAATCTTGTCTTTGCTCTTGCTTCCTGAGGATCTTTGGGATTAGGTTCGGATTTTCAAAAGCAGCTGGGGAATTTGGGTCTGGGTGTGACCTTGTATATCGTGGATTCCTTTTAGGAGCCAGCTTCCGAATTTGTTTTTTTGTATTTTTCTGGGAATGTTTTTAGAATTAGCAAGGAACTGATCGGATTTTGAAATGGCTGTGTATAGCTTAAAACTAGCATGAAGATTGACTGAAGCAGCTTTTATTTGCTTCTGTTAATGTAAAACAGGAACAGTTTCAAAGGCTTCCTGGCTGACATTTAGGCTTCATCTGTAGTTTTAAGGGATATACAAAAATTAGAAAATCGATTTGTTTAGTGGATTTTTCCAACCTTCTTAGTGAAATTAACGGAGGATGTTCCCCAGCGGAGTCGCCATTATGTCATCACTCAGGTTGTCCCCCAGGTTGGAGTGAAGGGATACGGCCGAGGTAACCACAAACCAACTTTGGACTGCAGGTTCTAGCCCACTTGCAGTCAGAGAGGGCTCTCTCTTTATGATTTAGCTTTGTTGATGATGATTTTAGGCTAGCTATTGAGTTCAGGGGTTTTTGTTTGTGTTTTGTTTGTGTTTTGGTGGGAAGATTGATGTTTTCAGGTAAAGAGGCAGGTGTAGTGTGAAAGTTTCAAACCATTGGGCATGGAGTCAAGGAGTAAGACTGCTGGTGCGTTTTCTTGGTCACAAGAGGAATAAGGAGCAAGGTAGCTGCACATGGAACAATTTTCCAAGTTTAAAGGATGGAAAGAATGCTAAGGAAGGAGAGGCAATTAAGAATCTCTCAGTCAGCTTAACAGAGAAAAGTGGATGAGCTCTATCTAAGGGCAGTAAAGAATCCCTAGATAACTGTCAAACACATGTGAATTAGAGTAAATATGAGCCACAAGGAATTCATATTCATGTCCAGTTCATTTCAGATGAAAAAACATAAAGAAATAGCAGAAATTGAGCCTAGAGTGCAGTTAAACAAGTTCTAAGCTAATCTTTCTTTTTGCTATTTAGATGGTGAAAAATGAAAAAACAGAGGTAAGAGGCACTTATTGATTCATGTTGCAGCACAAGAATTCCATCATTCAGTCTCCAGAGACCATTAACAACACATCAGGCAGTCATTCCTCCAATCTCTTCAGCAATCTTTGATTAAAGAAAAGTATCAGACATACAGTGCGAGTCTCTAATGAAAAGTTATCAATCAACCAACCCTTGAAACAATATAGAGGGTGGTATATATAGGGAAAATTCTCCAAAATTGTTTATTACAACTGTGACCTAAACAGGTCTGAAAGTAAATGATTACTTTAACCTAAACTTATTAGAAATAAATGCAAGAAAATATCTATGGGCTGCGCTGAGGGCAGCCGTATCAAAACTGAATCAATGCGTTGTCCTCGGTGGCTTGGTGCAGTGCTTCTGCAATAACTGCGCATGGACTTCTGCTCCATTGTAGTTCGGTGGCTTTAAGTGCTTTAACTGTGATTTGAGAGCTGGGATGGGCTTACACCTCCTGATTTGACTCTGCTGGAGGCCAATCAATGCTGACCTGCTTTGGGAACTGAAGATTTCCATTAAAAAATTTAACTGATACTCTTTGCCGCTTCATCTCTCCTCTGATACTCTTTGACAAGTGAATTGGGCTGGTTTCTCTCTCGCTGCGGGTCAAATCAAAACTTAATGGCCGCTGTTTCGGCCCTCTGTTTCCTTTCGAATTGTCTTTTGCTCCTTTTTGCATGCCTCGCGAAGAAAAATGGGTCATTCGACGCCTTTCGGGCTTGCTGGGGGCTGCGCAATGAGGGGTTTTCCATTTCGGCCCTTTTCCCGTAGCCATGAAAAACTGCCTCGGAATTTGAATCCGGGCTTCCTAAGCACGATTTTCGCCTTTCGCCTCAAAAATTGATGATGACGTCAGCATGACGTCAGCAGGTGGGACCATGGTACGGTGGATGACGTGGCAGGATGACGTCAGCAGGGTGACGTCAGCATGTACGGTGGATGACGTGGCAGGGGTGACTCGTCAAGAGGCCGA
This sequence comes from Pinus tabuliformis, assembly GCA_031772625.1. Lineage (NCBI taxonomy): Eukaryota > Viridiplantae > Streptophyta > Pinopsida > Pinales > Pinaceae > Pinus > Pinus tabuliformis. Next base: position 239,407,948 of record CM062808.1, on the reverse strand, counting down.
TGTTGTGCAGGTGATGTGGCATGGTGACAAGGCAGACACGTAGAACAGGATAGGTGACATGGGGCACGTGTACAGAAGGCGGAAAGCGGTTTCATCGGACCGCTTTCTGTACGGGGGCGGTATCTGTCAGAGCCCCTCCGATGCAAAAGAAGGCGGACAAGTGTCTTTGGTACGGCGGAGAAACTGCCTCGCCATCAGAAGCTAACGTTCGAGCAGCGGGGCAACTCCGAAATTGCTGAGAGCCGTTGGATGGGGAGGGCCCGATCCAACGGTGGATGGAGCGCGGAGCTGGCGGGGGAATAATGGACGGACGCGCGAATATTTGGATTTTGATATAGCGCAGTGGGGAGGGTAAAAACTTAGGAAATGTGGGTTTTCGTGGGTGTTAAACGAGCGGGGTTGAATGTATATGAACAAAACTTTAGGATAAGGGCGAAGAAGTGGGTTTTGTAGGTTTATGGTTAGGAGAAAAGGTTGTTAACATGACCAGGTGTCACACTAACTCCTGTTAGGAAACGGATGGGTTCATGATAGTCCCAGGTGGACTATTATGTCCTAGAACTGATAAATACATAGCTATAGTGCTAGAGGGTGGGGTATGTATATAGGGGAGTTATTTAGCATAGATTTAGTAGGGGAAAGGGAAATAGATAGGGGGCTATATAATATAGTCAAGGGTTAATATGGAGATGATGAGAAAGCGCTAAGGTAAAGAACATTAGGCCATTTTGGGGGAATAGAACTTTGTAACAGAAGAATGGAAATCCTTGAGTGAGGCAGATCTTCACCAAGGCCAATGATGTGGAAAATGATGACTAAGAGGCATCAAGCAGATCTTGATCTCTTCAAGGAAGTTAGTGAGTGATTTGGGGAATAAGAGGAAGGGGGAGTTAGTTATGTCCAGCTTGACTTCCTCCAGATGAAAAACTGCATCATGACTGTGATCTGAAAAGATATAACACTTAGAAACACAAAATTGATCATGAATCATCATTCTGCAACCTCAAAAACTACCTACCCAGCCTACCTTCCTAACATTTTTTCTTCTCTTTGGTTTGGGTGCACTTAGACTTGCAGACCCAACTTTACAATTTTTTTCTTTTTTCTGTTCTCCTATCTAAGTCTACACTTATTTCTGTCAAGGGCCCAGATTAAGCAGTTGGGCTCCTTTGATTCTCTACCTATCTACAAATCTGCCAAGCTTAAGCTGTTTGGACAGATATCATTCTCTATATTCTAAAACAGGAAATTGAAACCTAGGGAGACCAAGGTTAAGCTGTTTGGCCCTCCCTTTTATAGAACATTCTTTTAAAAATGGTTAAGTCATCAAAATTGGAATTCAGCAGTGGCATTTGGATTGGCACACTTTCACAGTATCTTCTTTGACCTCTTTTGGAAATATGGAACACTGCAGCATGCAAAGTATGACATATTTGGCATGTAAAATGTCAATCATGAAAAATGAACACCTGTTGCAACAGGAGGCTAACACCTACAAACATGGAGCAGATAATAGAATGTCCTATGAGTAGGGAAGTTTGAATATTTTACTTGCTAAAGAGAATGTGAATGTGTTGAGTAAACTTTTGTTTGCAGGTGACTAGAATATCCATATCAATATGTTATTATGATTTAACCATTGAAGCTAGTGTATGACAATATTTGGTAACAATTGCAAGGGTATGATAAGATTTGCTTGATTGATATAGATGAGCAATATTTGGAGTTTTGACATAATGCTTGATAGTTCATAGAGATGCTTTAGAACTTTGAATTGATGCTTATATATGTTTTGGGTTATGGGTTAATTGAACTCACTATGATAATAAATTTAGGTTTTGACTTGATGTCTAATGATTTGACTTCATATCTGATGATTTGCCTTGATGACAGTGCTATGTGAGCATAGTAACTTTCAGTGACTAATATGGGTATTAAATAATGCTTTTGTATTGACTCTCATTGTCTTTGGCAAAATGGCTGAAGTATAAACAAGTGTAACTCAATATGTAGTAATCTCACAATGAATGGATGGAAATTGTATGACTCATTTCTTGGTATATGCATAAAAATTATATGACTTGTCCCTGATGTATCAATTCATATTTAGTGGAAGAAATGATTCATGCCATAATCATGAGGATGGCTTGATAAATTTAGATTGGATAATGTTTAGTTAATAAAAGGTTGTTTAACTTGGTTTTTGAATGTGAGCTCCACCTCACATTTGGTCTGAAAAGTTTGTCATAGGGATATTGGCATAAACTTTTATGATTTTGATGTTAGTTTTGATCTGACATCTAAGGTTTGATAAGATAACTTGGTCGATTTGATTGCGAAATATTGATTTGTGTAAGGCTAAGCATACTGGTTTGGTCAAGTGTTATGTTTATTGGAAACAAAGACAATATTGAGGGGGGGGGGGTGAGTTAGTATTGTAGCAATTTTACCAATTCAAAAATTCCTTTTACTTTGTGTGAAAACAATAAGATAGTAAAGAGAACTTTCAACAATAAATATGATAAACAACTACTTCTAAAATCAATAGAATATTCAAGGAACAAATAACTTCATAAACTGCTTCTCCATTTTATTAATAGGGAAAGCTACAACTTGAAAATAAATGTTCTAGCTACAACCAGTAGGAAGCTACAACTTCCTACTTTATCATCTGCAACTGAGTGAAGCCACAACCACACTATTCTCCAGTACCCACTGGAAGGAGAACCAACCCCTGATCAACAAGCTATAACTTTCTTTGACATTCATTGTTCCATCTTTCATCTATTTTCACTCTAGGATCAATGACTACCTTCTCTACTTTCAAAAAAATCAAATCTCTATCACTACTTCAAAAAAAAAAAAAACACCTACAACAATCTCTGATTACTACGAAAACACCAACAATTTCACCTTACCCACAATTCTTCTTATAAACTCTCGTGATCTCTTTTTAAAACTGTTTACATAAGCCTGCTTATAAAGAAATTTTGGCTTTCTAATTTTGCCATGCATCTTGCATTAGATATATGCATGTGCCTTTAATATTTTTATTTTTCATTGTTTAGATTTGTCCGTTAGACTTGTTTTGCAAGTTATCTGACCTCAACAACCATTCTCTGCAAGTCAAACTAAATTTTTCCGCAGTTTTTAGCTAATTTCGACTTTTACAAGTTTTGGCAGTGCTTTTTTCTATCTTTATCTACAATTAAGTAGGATTAACTACCAAATTTACTGCTAAACTGTCAGTTCCACTGAATTTGGGGATAATCCCCCTTCATTAGCTCCTTTTCCTGCTTCTTAGCCATAATACTAGTCTTTGCAACCATCGACTTAGATCCTGGGCGCTAAGCCCTTTTAAATCTTTTCGGGGCATTGTTTCCTTTGTTAACGGTTCTCGGCTCCCGACTCTTCTTTTTAATTCAATTCTTTAAGAGTTACAGGATTTCAGGATCTAGGATGAGCTAGTTGGTAGGGTCTGCCAAACCTTCTGTTAATTTCTTACTGCTCTATCCACTTCTACCGTGTCTTGGTACTCTACAACTCGTCGCTGCCATCAATCTTCCAGGCTGATCCCTCTGGGATGAATTCATGCTGACATCATCAGGGACACCTGGCGCCTCCAAAGTGGTGACACATGTCACCTGGAAAAATCCCACTTAGGTGCCAAAAAATTTGATATATACATGCCATGTTTCCACCTCTTATTGACTGGTGATTACATCATCCTTTGTTGTCTACCGAGCCAATCGCAAGGTGCCACTTGCCCTTTTGGAGGAGAGAGAAAATATCCTTTGGGGTCTTGTTTTGCGACAATTTCCTTTGTTATTATAAAAAACCACTGAGTTCAAAAAACTGTCCTCGACACCACTCCTGAGTAGATTTTGGTTTTGGAAGGGGTGTCATAAGGGTAGATCTCCGTCGTTGATGTTACATGATCAACTATGCATAAAACCACCTCCCATGATCACTTCCTCTCTCGAAAGCGCTGACTTTAAGTGTTGTCAGAACGTCGCCACATGGCTCAACTCCACTTACTCTGTTACATCTGGGATTTCTGGGATTCCACTACTACGTGGGCTCCACTTTCCTGCCAACATTCTGCTGCCATGTTTACACGGAGCTCTCACTTAGAGGCTCTTCCAGTCTTGGCTATTGTGCCAACTTTGGTTGTGTTCTAAACATCCACCAAAAGCTCTACTAACTCTGTTATTTTGAACTCGGGGTGATAGATATTTGACTGGCTCTAACTTTTGATACAGAAAGCACTTTTCATACTTCCTTATATTGTTGGAAATCTCTTTAAGAGTTCTTTCCAGTTGAGTGGGTCCGATGTGGCCTTTGAGATCATATACTGCATTAAAAAATTGCTTCAAACTCTATGTTATTTTTTGCACCTAGATATTTCTTCTTATGCCTGGAACCTACTCCATCTTTGACACTTGCGCCTCCTACTACCACATACTGACACTTGTTGACGTCAATGACACCATATTTCCAATATTCTCCCCCTTTAGCATTCACGACAACACCGAAATCAAATAAAAAACAATTTTCTCTTCTGGGAACACCCTTAGAAAAACATGAGTGTTTCTCTCCCTGAGTTAAACTTCTACTGATGTGCTTAACAGATTTCTCCCACTTTAGATTTCTCCTTCCATATATCTCTCCCTCAGTTTTAATTTTGTTTGATTTCATTAGATCTCTCCCCCTTTGAAATCAATGGAAAATACACCAACATGCTCCCCCTGTCACCATGCTTCTCTGGTAAATAAATATTCCTCTGTGATGTTGATTGTTGTGGACTTGGAAGATTTACTTTGATACGCTGAAAAAATATACCAACTTCCTTGCTTCCTCTTGGAGGAGGAGCTAGTGGAGGGAGGAAAAATGAATGACTCCTAATATTTGCCTCACATACCGAAACTATTATCTAGGAAGTGGCTTAGTGAAGATATCAGTAACTTGCTCTTTGGTAGGTGCATACTCAAGTTTCACAATTCGAGTTGCAACTTGATCTCTCAAGAAATGATACTTGATGGGGATATTCTTGGTCTTAGAGTGAAAGACTGGATTCTTTGAAATGTTGATTGCACTTGCGTTGTCACAAATAATGGGGATTGTTTGATCATAAAACACTTATACATCTTGCAAAGTTTTCTTCATCCAAAAAAGCTGAGCCCAACAAGACGCTGCTACAATATATTCAGCTTCAACTATATATAAAGAGATGGATGCTTTCTTCTTGCTCAGCCATGAAACTAGACTTTCTCCAAGAAAGAAAGCACCATCACTTGTGCTCTTTTGATAATTTATATCACTTGCCCAATCAACATCAATATAAATAGTAAATGAAAAATCATTACCTCTTGGGTACCATAGTCCATAGTTCATTGTTGCTATGAAATATCTGAGAATTCTTTTGGCTACAAGGAGATGGATTTTTCTAGGAGTTTCTTGAAATATTCCAACTATTGCAACAACTTGCATGATGTCTAGCCTTGAAGCTCTCAAATACAAAAGGCTTCCAATGATGGATCTATATAAGGTCTGGTCCAGTTCTCTAGATTCATCCATCTTACTAAAACTACAAGTTGTCACCATTGGAGTGCTCACTAAAGAGCATTATTCCATTCCAAATTTGTTTAGCACTTCCTTTAGATGCTTTCCTTGAGAAATAAAAATGCCTTTAGGGCTATGCGCTATCTGCAATCCAAGGAAATATGATAGCTCTCCAAGCACGAACATCTCAAATTCTGCCTTTATATCAGCTACAAATTCATTATTCAACAAATATGAATTACTTGCAAATATTATATCATCAACATATACTACCACCAAAATGAGTTTTCCATCCTTTTCTTTGACATATAAATCGTTGTCAACTTCTCCTCTTTTAAATCCGCACTTGATCAGGTAGTTGTCTAGCTTGGAATACCAAACTCGAGGGGCTTGCTTAAGGCCATCCAATCCTTCTTATGTCTGCAAACATAATATGGGTTGTATGCCAAATGAAATCCTTTTGGATGCTCTATGTGAACTTCTTCCTATAGCTCTCAATAAGAAAAGAAGATTTGACATCCATTTGATAGATTTTGAATTTCTTGAAACAAGCATATGCCAAAAAAATTATTATTGCTTCTAATCTGGCAACAAGAGCAAATGTCTTATCAAAATTCAATCCTTCTACTTGAGCATAACATTTGCATACCAATCTGGCCTTATTCCTTACCACTTTTCCACAATCAGTTAACTTATTTATGAAAACCCTCTTTGTGAAAATGACATTCTTGTTTGCAAGTCTTGGAACAAGTTCCCAAGTCTGATTTTTCTCTCTCTAGTCCATTCTTCATTCATGGCCTTTAGCCAACATTGATATTGACTGGCTTGAACAATATTCCTTGGGTCCTCCATGGACAACAATTATTAGGTGCCTATAATAATAGTGTATCAAATTTAATGTTATTGTTAGTGTAGTCCCCTATTGTTATTGTTATTCCCATGTATCCCCCATATTGTTAATGTTCTTCCCCATAGAAGCCCACTATTGTTGTGCCCTTACATTATTATTTTTTATGTAGGATCTAATTATATTGTGACCCCTTAAACTCTTATATATACGAAGGAGGTCTTATCATTTGTATCATCCAAGAATTGTTCATTTATGTGATGTAAAGGAGGTTTCCCCATTGAAGAGGATATTTATTAAGTAGTCGATCTATATTTTATTTTATTTTATGAGCTGGTTGCATAACATTTGGTATCAGAGCTTTTAATTCTAGTGTTTCGCTTCTTCAAATAGGCCATCTTGGAATTTTCACTGTAACTTTTCTTATACGAGGCTTTTGAAGCTAACATTTGGATCAAGTGGAGCCGAAATCATGGTGAATGTTGTGTAACAATTTTAGATCTTGTTTCTTTATATTTGTGGAGATATGATCCAAGGAAGTTAGGCTTTTTGTAGGCTCTAGAATTTAGTCTCAAATAGGTGACCCAGGGGAAATCATTATAACTTTCTCTATGAGCATCAATTGAATTTCATTAGAAGTGGCTAAAATTGTGCATAATTTAGTTTGTTTTGTATCATTTTCAGAGTCATAGGTTGAAACAGTGACACATGGAATTCTGTACAAGTTCGCTCTACTAAACCAGTCTATAATCAGGTCATCATGGGAGATTGGGCATAACTATCTCTTAAAGAATCCAATCTCAGTATGACTTGTGGAGTTGGAAAGAAGACTTAGAGGGTTACCACAACATAAAAGTTTAGACCTTGTAGATCTGAAATTACAAAGCTACAACAGATTTAATATCAAGCTCCTACAAAGCAAGAAAAATGTGTTTATTTTTTTAAAATTTGCATACATTTTGTTTGAAAAATTAGTTTGAAGTGGTTCAAGGGGCATAGTGAAGCATAAATTTCATTGTTTGATTCCAAAATGACTCGAAGCAAGAAAATGGAAATACCTAGTAAGCAACTAGAAATATCTACTATGATGCATGAAGAAGAGGAAGAAATGCAACATGATATATCAAAATTACGACACCAAGCGCAACAAATTTCACTCTCTCTGTTATGAAACCAGCTCACAAAAAGATAGAAAAGATAGATCAACGACTTAGAAACCAGCCTCTTCGAGGGGGCAACCTCCTTTACATTACACAAATGAAAAATTCTTGTATGATACAAATGACAAGACCTCCTTTCTATATATAGTAGTCTAAGGGGTCATAATATAATAGGACCCGACATAACAATAATAATGTAAGGGCACAATAATAACAATAGTGGGCTTCTATGGGGCACAATAATAATAATATGGGGACTACATGGGCACAACAATATAATAAGGGAGTTGTACTAATAACAATAAGGGGTTATGGATTTAAGACCTCTGTGGTTAATATCTTGTAACTTAGAAATCGGAGAACCCATAGTAAAAACCATTTTTACGTCAACGTTTCAAATCCCAACAGGGATCCATCATCAGGACTATTTTGAATGTTGATAGTAGAAGAGCTCAGTTGCGAGATTTAAATAGTTATGATAATTGAAGGTTTGCAGCTCTTCTTGCTATCTTCACCCTAAATTTTTCGAGTAAAATGATTTTATTGTGGGTTCTTCGATTTCTAAATAATGGGTTACATTAGTAGTATAGGGACCTAACATGCCCCTCTCCTTCAAAAAGTGTTGTCCTCAATGCTTGAGTAGTTCTTGATGCTACTGTATAAAATTCTTGTCCTCCCATGTGGAATCTTCAGCGGGTAAGTTCTTCCACTTGATGAGATACTCTGAAATTGATTGATTTCATAGCTGTCGGGTTCTTGTTTCTGTGACTTCTCCAAGTTCCAATATGATTTTTCGTTCCTTGTTAAGTTTTGGTAATATTGTTTGAACTGGGATCTTCTGCAACTTTTTAATGAGTGACCACACTTCTTCATCCTTCTTCCATTCATCCCTTGCTTCGTTTATCCAATCTAATTGGATAATAGAAATAACACAAAAGAATGCTTCCACATCCTCATCCTTTCTTGAGAGTGCATCTACAACAACATTTTTCTTCCCTTTTTTGTAGATGGTTTCAAAGTCATAAACCAACATATTTTTGACCCATTTTTTCTGTTCTTCTAAAGATAATCTTTGTTCTAGAAATTATTTAAGACTATCATGATCCATTTTTACCTTGAAGTGTCTTCCCATTAGGTAAGGTCGCCATTTCTTAAGTGCATGTAGTATTTCCAACATTTTCTTCTCATAAATAGCTTGCTTGAGATGTAGCCCTAAAAATACCCAATCGCCTACATCAAAACTTCTTTCACTGCAATGTTGATCTGCCTGTTTCTTCATTCGATTCTGCACTAAAGTGGCATTATCCTTTAAAAGTTGGAGAACTTGTTGTTGATGCTCGACATGATATTTCACTGCTTGAATCTTTTTCTTCTTGATATGTCCTTCTATCTTTAGAGTTTGAGAAGTGGTAATTTCTTCCAATGCATTACAAGATATGGTCGGATTCATTTCTTGATGCTCGATGTGATCTTTCACTTCTTGAACATTTTTCTTCTTGATATGTCTTTCTATCTTCATAGTTTGAGGAGTGGTAATTCCGGCGAATGCATTATAATATATGGTCGGATTCATTTCTTCTTTCTCGATGTGATCTTTCACTTCTTGAACCTTTTTCTTCTTGATATGTCCTTCTATCTTGAGAGTTTGAAGAGTGGTAATTCTTGCCAATGCTTTACAAGATATGATCAGATTCATTGATTCTTTCTCTGGGGTTGGTTCCTGGTGTATATCCTCTTATTTTGATGTTTCTTGATCCCTTTATTCCTCCTCTCCATAATCAATGTAAAATAATTTCTTCTCAACACACTTATGACCTTTAATGTATTTGGTATCACAATTGTAACAAAGTCCTTTTGCTCTTTTTGCTTCCAATTGTTGTGGTGTCAATATTGTAGGTTGTGGAAGGCTAGGAGAAACAACACTTATATCTTTGTAGTTGTGAGGGGTAGAATTCCTTGTTGCCATAATTTTGCTTTCCACTTTTCTTGCCAACCTGAATGCCTTCTCCAATGAATCAGGTTACCAAAGACGAACCTCATGTTGAATGTTATCCTTTAAAGTCCCTATGGAGACGTCAATCCTCTGCTTCTCTAGAATATCATTTTCCCTTATATTCAATTTTTGAAAGTCCTCAATGTTCTCTGCCATTAAACACTTTTGTTTGAGATTTATCAATTGGTTAAAAAAGGTGTTTCTCTTTGTATCCTCATAATGTGCTATCATTTCCTCCATGAAAATTGACCACGTAACAAGTGGTTTACGAGAACAAAGCCCTTTATACCACAAAAATTGATCCATTTCTAAATATGAAGATGCAATACGTACCTTTTTTAACAGTTGCACCTCATGTAGATCAAAATATTGCTTCATATGTAGTATCCAATTTACCGGATCCTTGCCATAAATATTCCTCATATTGCCTTTTCTTGATTTTAGGAGCTCAATCTTGAAATGACTGTAACTCTGTAATTTTAGATCTTCCAGTTCTAAAATTTCTACCTGTAGTAGCCCTATAAGTCCTGTTTCTAATGCCACCAGTTTGATCAAAATTGGATTCTCCAAGAAAGAGTTATGCACAATCTCCCAAGATGACTTGATTATATACCTTTTTAGAAGAGCGAACTTGTATGAAGTTCCACGTGTCACTGTTTTGACCTTTGGATCTGAAAAATATACAAATAAAACTACAGTGTGTCCTCTTTCTGTAACTTCTCACGCAATTTCAATATGATGCTCAGAGAGACAGTTATGATGATTTTCCCCAGGTCACCTGTTTGGGATGTAATTCGGGAGCCTGCAAAAACCCTAAATGTCTTGGACTGTATCTCCGAAAAATATAGCGAAACAAGATCTGAAATTTAGGCCCGAGCTTCACCACGATTTCTTCTCAAATGGGTTTTAATTTTAGAGTCTGAACCTTCGTAGAAAACAAATTATAGCGAAAATTCCACGATGACCTGTTTGAGATGAAATTCTGGAGCTTTCAAAAACCCTAACTTTCTCAGATCATATTTCTGAAAATATAGTGAGACAAGATCTGAAATTTGGACCCGAGGTTCAGAATGAATTCTTCTCAAATGGGTTTTCGTTTTAGCTTCTGAAACTTCGTAGCAAAAAATTTATATCAAAAATTCCACGATGACTTGTTTGGAGCAGCGAAACCCTAGAATCCAAAGCCCTAATACCAAATGTTATTAAACCAGCTCACAAAAAGATAGAAAAGATAGATCAACGACTTAGAAACCAGGCTCTTCAAGGGGGAAACCTCCTTTACATTACACAAATGAACAATTCTTGTATGATACAAATGACAAGACTTCCTTTCTATATATAGTAGTCTAAGGGGTCATAATATAATCAGAGCCGACATAACAATAATAATGTAAGGGCACAATAATAACAATAGTGGGCTTCTATGGGGCACAATAATAACAATATGGGGACTACATGGGCACAAAAATATAATAAAGAGGTTGTACTAATAACAATAAGGGGTTACACTAGTAGTATAGGGACCTAACACTCTCAAAGAGTAACCAAAAATGAAATGGAAGCTAAGATGGATGGTTTGAAGAATGGTTGAAAATCAAACATGAAAGTTTTGTAGGATGGATTAAAAGTAGACATGGAAGTCTTGAAGGATGGATTAAAAGCAGACGTAGAAGGCTTGAAGGATGGATTAAATGTAGATGTAGAAGCTTTGAAGAATGGATTAAAAGCAGACATGGAAGCCTAGATGGAAGGTTTGACCAAGTTGCTACAATAAATGCTTCTAAATGGAGAAAAGGTATTTGATGAAACTCATGATGAGAACAAAAGGAATGTTAATCATGATTTCAGAGACTCTAAATTTGGATTGAAGACCCACCATATTCCAAAGATCGATATGAGGAAGTTTGATGGCAAGGATCCGGTAACATGGATACTACAAATGGAGAAATACTTTTATCTCCATATTTGCAACACACACAAAAGTTACGCATTACATCTTTATATTTAGGACCTAATCAATTTGTATGGTATTGATGGCTTTTTTCTCGTAACCACTTATCACTTGGTCAAATTTTACGAAGGAACTGATATCACATTATGAGGATACAAAGAGAAACACCTTGTTTAGCCAATTGATAAATCTCAAACACAAGGATTCAATGGAAGAGCACATTGAGGACTTCCAAAAATTGAATATCAGGGTAAATTATATTCCAGAGGAGCATAAGATTGATGTATTCACAGGGACTTTAAAGGACAACATCCAACATGACATTTGCGTTTGGGAACCTGATTCATTGGAGAAGGCATTCAGGGTGGCAAGACAAGTTGAAAGAAAAATTATTGCAACAAGGAAGTTTAACACTCACAACTATAAATATGGAAGTGTTGCTTCTCCTAGCCTTCCACAATGTACAAGGTTGACGCTGCAACAATTGGAGGAAAAAAAGAGAAAAAGGGATTTGTTACAGTTGTGATAGAAAATACACTCAAGGTCATAAGTGTGTTGAGAATAAATTATTTTACATAGATTGTGAAGAGGAGGAAGAAAAGGAACAAGAAATGTCAAAATAAGAGGATATACACCAGGAACCAACCCTAGAGAAAGAAGAAATGAATCCGACCATATCTTGTAATGCATTGGCAGGAATTACCACTCCTCAAACTCTCAAGATATAAAGACATATCAAGAAGAAAATGGTAATAGTGGTGATTGTTTTGGGCAGTACCCATAATTTTATTCATTGTAAGATAGCCAAGGAATTGAATTACCTCCTATATTTAGCACCAGAGTGTCAAGTGATGGTTTCAAATGGAGGAACTATAAGTTTCTCTGGAAAGTGTCAAAATATCAAACTAACCATAGGGGAATATGTATTGAATAGTCCAATTCTTTCCATTCCAATGGGTGGTTCTGATGTTGTACTAAGAGTCCACTGGTTAGAACTTTTCTTGAATTTATTTTGGGAAGGAAAGGAAGTTGAATTAAGGGGTATCATAGGGAAACCAGAAAAGATAATCATCTCTAATGGCATGAAAAAGCTTCTAAAGAAATAACAATAGGGCATAATTGCATAATTATGCTCATTGGAGGTTCAAATATAAAAATCATCTATTTCTCCAGATCTCCAAAAAGTCTTAGAAAATAATTCCAAGGTATTTGAGACTCCCGAAGGCCTCCCACCTATTCATGATCATGATCATGCTATTCATTTGATTCCAGGAAGTGTTCCTCCAAACATCAGCCTTACATATATCCTTATGCCCAAAAGAGTGAAATTGAATGTATGGTTGCAGAAATGCTAGAGGTCGGTATAATTCAACCCAATCAAGTTTCTTTGTCTACTCCAGTAGTATTGGTGCATAAGAAGGATGGATCATGGCGCATGTGTCCGGATTATAGTGAGCTCAACAAGCTCATTATTAAAGAAAAATTTCCTATTCCTGCCATCGATGAATTGTTGGATTAATTGCATGGAGCAATTTACTTCACCAAGTTATATCTTCGTTCAGGATATCATCAAAGTAGAATGAATACTGAAGGCATTCTGAAAAAAAAAAAAAAAAACATTTAGAACTCATGAGGGTCATTATGAGTTTTTTTTCATGCCTTTTGGCCTTACCAACTCACCTTCCACATTTCAAGGTTTGATGAATTCCATTTTCAAACCCTTCCTTAGAAAATTTGTGTTAGTATTTTTTGATATACTAATCTACACCAAGTCTTGGAAGGATCATGTTAACCATGTTGACAGGGTGCTCAAACTATTAGAGGAGAAACAATTATATGCAAAAGCCTCCAAATGTTTCTTTGGAGTATAAGAGGTGGAATATCTGGGTCATATTGTATCTCATGAGGGTGTTAAGGTAGACCCTAAAAAAATTAAAGCCATTAAGGAATGGAAAATCCCCACAACAATAAAGAATCTTCAAGGATTTCTAGGTTTGAAAAGGTATTATCACAAGTTTGTTAAAAATTATGGGTGAATAGCAGCACCTATAACAACATTACTAAAGAAAGATGCATTTTCTTGGACTCCAGAAGCAACTAAGGTCTTTGAACATCTTAAAGAGGCAATGTTCCAAGAACCGGTCTTAGCTATGCCAGACTTCACAATTTTTTTATTGTGGAATGTGATGGCCCACGAAATGGAATTGATGTTGTTTTAATGCAAGAAGGAAGACCCATTTCCTTTGAAAGTCGTCCAATAAAAGGAAAGTATTTACACAAACCTATTTATGAGAAGGAAATGTTGGCAATACTAAATGCACTAAAGCAATGGTGACATTACCTAATGGGAAGTCACTTCAAGGTAAAAGCAGATCATGATAGTCTTACCTTTTGGAACAAAGATTATCTTTAGAAGAGAAACTTAAATGGGTCACAAAGATATTGGGTTATGACTTTGAAATCATCTACAAAAAAGGGAAATAAAATGTTGTTGCATATGCACTCTCAAGAAAGGATGATGATGTGGAAGCATTGATTTGTGTCATTTCTATTATCCAACCAAATTGGATAACCGAAGCAAGGGATAAATGGAAGAATGATGAAGAAGTGTGGACATTCATTCAAAAGTCCCAACAAGATCCTAGTAGATCTGATACATTTAGCTGGGAAAATGATTCATTATGGTACAAAGGTCTCTTATATCTTTGTAAGAATTCCCAACTCAAACAAAATATTCTTTTGGAATTGCACACTTCCCCCTTAGGAGGGCACTCAATATTTTTAAAACTTACCACAAGGTCAAGAAGGATTTTTTTTGGGATGGCCTTAAATCTAATATTTAGAAGTTTTTGGCATAATGTTTGGTTTTCCAACAAAATAAAGTTGAGACAATTAAGACCCCAGGTCTGTTACATCCTTTAGCCATTCCAAGTTAGAGTTGGGAGGATGTCTCAATGGATTTTATCATAGGTTTACCCAAGTCTGAAGGATAGAGTGTCATCATGGTGGTAGTTGATATAATTACCAAGTACGCACAATTTTGTGCATTATATCATCCTTTTAAATCCAATAAATTTGCTACTACATTTATGGAAACAATTCAAAAGCTACATGGAAACCCAAAGCTTATTGTAAGTGACGGAGATCCCATTTTCACTGTAAATTTTTGGACGAAACTATTTTCTTGTTTGGGTACTCAATTAGCTCATTGCTCATCTTATCATCCTCAATCTGACAGGAAAATAGAGTTAGTGAACAAATGTTTGGAAGTATATCTTCGTTGCTTTGTATATGATAAACAAACACAATGGGTTAAATGGTTACCTCTAGCTGAATGGTGGTATAACACTTCCTTCCATACTACAACAAAAATGACCCCTTTTATGGAATTTTATGGATATCATTGACCATCCATCACATCTTCCTTAAGAGAGAATTCAAAGGTTAAAGCTTGGAAGATCACATCGAGCATCAACAACAAGTTCTCCAACTCTTAAAGGATTACCTCACTCTGGCGCAAAATCAGATGAAACAACAAGCAGATTAGTATCGCAGTGAAAGAAATATGGTTTTGGTTCAGGAGGATGATGCTCTCATGGAGCATGTGATTTAATACTTGATTCGAGGCTTAGTAGGTCCTAAATTATGCCATTATCCTATTGAGAAATTGGCCTTGGCAGCTATCCATGATGTCCAATGGCTTTGTCATTATATTCTGCTACGAAAAATGTTCATCTTAGCGGCTGTCAATCCTTTTCAGTTTGTCCTCAGTAGGCGAGTGATTGGGGGCAAATACAATCAATGGATTTTTATTTTGCAAGAATTTGATCACGAGTTCTTGTCAGCCAAGTCTAAGAAGCCATAGGTTTTTGTGGAATTAATTTCTGAGCTGCCTTGTGAAGAAGACATTATTTATGAGGAAAATTTCCTCGAAAAACATTTTGTTAGAGCCTAGATTTGTCTCAGGCTAAAAAGACAAGGTTCTAGGTCCACATCAAACCACGCTCAGCCTCGTAGCTAGCCCTACGAGGATAGGAGAGGGCTCTCTCCTGGTCAATCTTGGCAAAAGACAAGCGATGGGGCTCGAGATGACTGAAATTAAAGCTAATTTTAGGCTAGGTATGAAGTACAAAGGTTTGATTTGATTTTTTGGGGGTTTTGTGTTGGAAACAGGGAAAGGCAAATTGGGCTCAGGGATGAGGCACAGTTTCTACAGAGTTCTGATTGGGGTAAGGAAGGCAATTGTTTTGATGCTTTAAAGTAAGTGAATGGATAGATCAGACTGGCGAGGAGCTAAGGAGAGCAAGTGAGTCTCAATAATTCTCTGTAAACAGATGAAAACATGGAAATTTAAACAAATTCAAAGGCAGAGCATAGCAGTTAATGGATTCTACTTTAATCACTCATTTGTTCAAATTCAGAAGAAGAGATAGGAAAATGATACACATAACACTAATGAAATTACAATTACTTAGAGAAGAACACCATCAAAACATAAAGCCACATGGATCCCAAACAGTGTTGCAAAACCCTGGTCTTTCCTTAGCCAAAAATGCAGAGATAGAATGTACAATGATATGCCAAAGCAATCCCAAGTGACCAACCCTAAAAGTGACTTAGGAATTACATGATATAGACTAGCCCAACCCATTCCCTTGCCTCTAGGGGTCGAGCTCATCATTCTAGGAGCTGTTTCAACCAGTTCTAAACAAAGCACTAAAATCTACGCAATCAAAACAACTTGCCTCTATAAGGTAGGAAACTGATTCATTCATTAAATTTTCACTTTTTAGTGAATGAATCCTCTAGAACAAGTAAATAAGTGTCAAAATTACATCGTGTTTATCCAATTACATCAAGATAGATAAAAAATTACATCACAAAGCAAAACTAGTCAAACTGGCCGAATTTCTGAGCTGGAAGGTGAAAAATTGAGCAAAAATCCTCTATGTGCCGCGCCAAATCGTCTATGCGTCGCGCCACTTTGAGGTTGAGTTTGAGGCACTTCCTGAAGTCCAAATTGAGCCCAAAATAGCTAATTGGAAAGCCCTACCTGTCTACTTTCCAAGCCAAGTGGAATTTCTGAATTTGGATGTCATTTGCCTCTCCAAAACCTCAATCTCCCAAGACTGCTTCCTATGTGTCAAAATAGGGGCAGTGAGGTCATTTTTTGAGTGTTTTTGACCTCTTGAGGACTCAAAACTTGCCCAAACTTCTTGGCCATGTACTAGAAACCATGATTTTTCATGAAAAATCTAGAAATATAAACATTTTGCAATTTGGAGCTCCCTAGCAAAAGTGCGTGCCATGTGGCGCGACGCATAGGGAGAAAAACCCTGTTCTTTGTACCAAAATTTGCCAAAATTTTCTTCATTAAGTGTCATGCTGGGCTAAAGAGGCTTAAGCCAATATCTGAAGATGATCAAGCTCCCTTTGCCTCTTTTCTTCCTTATTACCTTCCTCAATTTTGCCTTTAAATTCCTAATTCGTGCCTTGCAGACCTTGTTCCATGCCATGTAGTGGAAAGCCATGTGTCTCAGCAATGCATGGTCCTTGTCAGCCTTGTCCAGCAGTCTCTCTAAGTGCATGTTAACTCTTTTGAGATTAGACTCCCGATCCTCATTAATCTCTTGCTCCAATGACGTGAGCTCAATTCTTCTCCTTTGTGCGGCTTGGCGATTCTTGCGGATGTTTTGTAGCTCCATGATTGCTTGCTGATCTTCAAGCTGTTTGTTCCTCTGCTCCAAGTATTTCATATTCCACTTAGCTCTCTCCAAGTCAAGGGATAAGGCTTGGATCTCTATTTGCTGCTCCTGGATGATCTCTCTAAGCTGCGCACTTTGCGGACCCGTATCTGTATCATCATCATGAAGGAGAATGAAGTCAGTCTCTCATTCACCTGATGGCCCCTCATCCTGCATTGGCCTCTTGCCTTTGTCCTATACCTATGGTACTGATGTCGGAAGCAAGGCCCCTTCCACACCGGGTGGAGATAACACTCGCTTCGCTGCTGCAAACAAATGTCTAGTCCCCCTCTGATATGTGATGAGTACCAGCACACTAGCAGTCTCATGGCTCTCACACTGATGAGAAGGTCCACCTGTCTCATGCTTGACCTCTGATAATCCTTGTGAAGCTCTGAAGAAGTCACAAGAGATGAAATCATCCCAACTGATGCCTTGTAATCCAAGCTGATGAACGACCAAAATCTTAATAAGAGCAAAATTATAAACACTATTAAGTTGTTGCTGAGGAGTTTTGTGTTGCACAAGGGTGGTCATCCTCTCAATGTTTCGGCAAATGAAATATCGAATGTTCATCATCCGTACCCTGGTGAAATGCATGAGCAACCTGATGTGATAAGCATATAGATGAGAGAACCATCCCTCACAGCTGAAATATTTCATGATCAATTTCATTAATGGAGCATATTCATCTTTCAGATATCGGAATGGAAACACTCTCTTGAGCTACCTCAAGAAACCGGTTTTAATATATGGCTCATAATGTTGTTGGTAAATCTTCTTCCTCTTGGTCCATGGTTCCCCAATGTTTGGTATGCCGGTTTCTAGTGAGACAGATTCTGGTGTAAGTGTAAAGATGACACCAACCAAGGTAGCCTGATCTCCATGTAAATGCAGCACAAATAGACGAGCCAACTCATGATGAAATTGAACATTAGCCACCTTTTGACAAAACTCATAGCATGACTAATGCTGAAAACAAAACATGGCAAGAGGGCAGGCCTGTAATTCAGTGAGGGTGACTGGTTCTTCTCTAATATGTCTACCTCCTCTATGAGGCCTCCAGGGTGCATGTTCCTCCATGGGAGAATCACTTTGGGTTTCCATTTCATAATCCGATGAATGCTCAGATGCCATGACTGTTATTTTTCAAACTGCCTTGGAGAAAAAGATGTTGGTGTAGGAAAACTGTTTGGACTGCTCTTTTAGTGATGTGTGAAAACTCTGCCACCAAAGGGGAAAACAAATGAAACAGGGACTGTTAGGAAGGGGAAATAATATCAAAGGATTAGGGATTATTGGGAGAGATTTGTCTGGGAAATATGGGAGGGGGTTTAGGATTTAGGTGTGGGAATAGGGTTTAGGATTTTCACATTTAAAAGTTTGGGAAAGGGAATTTGGGATAGGGGTTTAGTAATTTTAGGGGATGGGGAACAATGGAGTCAAGGAACAAAGGGAATCAAGGATAAAACAAATAATGGAAAAGACTAACCTTGTTGGCAAACAAGTTTTGAAAACCCTAGGCAGCATCTTATATGTGAGGCATTCAAAATGATAGGGTTTGATTGTTTATTTAGAAGCTCAACACATCAACCATAACATGCACCATAAACTTTGAATGATGAACAGTGAAGGACGAACTCAACCTATTTGAATTCAAGAGAAAATGGCATGATTTTGGTGTTTGGAGGCCGTTATGGAAAATTTTGGGCCAAACAGCTGAGTGCGCTGCGCAGCTTACCCAACGCGCTGCGCTATCCTGGTGCGCCGCGCCCGTTCAAAATTACACTGGGCAACTTCTTTCAATGTGCCGCGCCGCCTTGGTGCGCTGTGCCACCTGCTCTATGCGCCACGCTGGCCAAATTTCCTCCAACTTCACCCAAATCACACACTAACTCCACCAATTTGCTTTGAGTGGCTTCTCTTTGGTCTTGGCAGGCAAATGAAATTGATTTTCATGAAAACAAATCTTTATAAAGACATGGATTTGATTTTTGACTCTCCAAGACCCATCTTTGTAATGTTTTGGCATTGGCACTTTTTCCATTTTAATACAACTCTGTTTTAAATTTCCTTTTTGATTTTTTTGACTAAAATGATGAAATTCTTGGCAATTTTTTGCAGGGATAGCTGACATGGAATTTGGCAAAGGAGACTAGGGCTGCGCCTGAAGAAATCAACTGAAAAACTTTTGAAAATTATTACAAAGAACAAAATGTTGACTTTTCTTCAAAACAAAGTTTTGAAGAACAGTCATAATCCATCAACATGATGATGAAATTCGTGAAATAAAGAACATGTGTAGAACCTCCCTCTGGCCTAATGGCATTTGGACACTTTAACGACTCGATTTGTGAAACCCTAGACCTATGATTGACATGACTCTTTGCCCATTAAAATATCAAACATTGACTGTCATGGACTTTAATAAACATTGACGAAAAGACCTAAGCCAACAGGTACAAGACATGAGCGGAATGAATGACAAAGACCTTCCGTCAGATTTATGGCATGCTCCTAAAGGAATGCAACTGATCGAGCAAGATGGGACACCTATCAATGAAATCCAAAAAGATTTTTGATCTCTGACAGAGGGATGACTAGACCGACTCTAACACATTTATTCCTCATTTCTTCACAAGGTCCCTGGTATGGAGATATCATCATATATCTCCAGACTTCGAATTTCCCGCCTTCTTCCTCCAAGGATGAGCGTCGAAAGTTACGTCACCTTGCAAAAAACTATGTTATCATTGGTGATACATTATATCGTAGAGGGTTTGATTCAATCCTTAGGCATTGCTTAACTTTGGAGGAAGTAGAGTCTGTACTCAATGATTGCCACAATGGAGCTTGTGGCAGTCATCTATCAGGGCTTGCAATAACCCAGAAAATTTTGCGTGCTGGCTACTTTTGGCCTTCAATTTTCAAAGATTGTGTTGAAGCGGTCAAACGTTGCAACCCTTGTCAAGTCTATACTCGGAAGATGCGCGCTCATCTAGCTCCTATTGTCAGTCCATTTACGAAGTGGGGCATTGACTTTACCACTTGTAATCTGCCTTCGGCGGTGCTATGGGGTAAAATGCATGGTGTATGTAAGATGAAAACTACCCTCAAAGGCCTTCTTGGGACCTTCGACAGACTGTAAGATTATCTGCAAAAGCTACCAAGTTACACACATGTTCATCTATCAAACATAAATTGACAAGGTATGGAAAGAGGATCACCTTTAGTTCCTTCTAGATTTGTTTGGAGATCTCTATGCGGCAAGAAGAACTCCTTCAAGGCCGGCTCCAAGACAATTCCTGCACAAAGGACAAGGCAAACCAATCATAGCATATGCTCTTGAAAACTAATGTAAGAATGCACAATAAACATACATTAGTTATAAATTTAACTACTCATCTTGACAAGCATCAGAATGAACAAATAAAGGAACAACATTACCGACACTATGGAGTAGGGAACACAACTGCAGTTCTATATTTATAGTGGAAGAGTGATTACAACCATCCGTTGTATCAGCCTTCCCTTGCCCCTTCTTCCTCTCTCTCTCTCTCCTTCAGCTCACTTCTTCAAGTGTATGACAATTCACAACAGTTCAATGGGCTATACTTCCAAATGCTCTAACCCCTTGCACAATGGCCCTCTCACTGCTTATGTAGCAATCAAATTAGGGCTGCCAAGCTCCTCCTAGAGTTCATTAGGGAAAAAGCCATGAACCTACCCTGTTTTCAAGCTTTTTCCCATTTGCCTTCATTCTCAGATTGGAATTTCTCCAAATATCTCAATTTTTGGAGTTTCCTTGCTTTTCTTGAGCAAATTTAGGGATAAATATCTAGATATTTGTGAGCAGATTCATTGGCTTGACCCTCTGAACATCCCTTAGGTTCACTAATGCTCCCCCTGGTCTAACAACTTGAGTTAGCAGGGTGACTAACGCTCCTCTATGCTTGGTAACAAGCTTTATAAAGTAGGTTAGCAGTGTGTAGAGAGCGTTAGTGTGGAATCAAGGCCTGCAATTGTGGTCTTTGCTTCAGTCATCCTGTCTTTCACCTCTAAGTTGATGAGGAGGTCATTTTGTCCTACAAAAGATGCCCCCTAAAGTATGAGATCAGAGGCAGAGATGATGGCTAGAATACTTTACTAAAACTATAATTTTTATTCAAAATTTTGTAGAGAGAGAGAAGTTTCGGGTGGCAAGGAAAACCTGATACAACACATATATATAAACTGCTAAAATCATGTCCTGAGTTGGGCATTACCATGCTCAGTAGCTATGTCGGAGTAATTTTCTCTTCTAAGATATAACAATGCTGGCCGCCGATAAGCACTGAGCGGATCTAGTGTCATAATAGATCATCTTGGAATAGTTGTCTCTAAAGAACAATATCCACAACTTGGGAGAGGAAACAAGGTTGAATGTTGCATGCCTCTACCCAAGGTCTTGATTTCCTCTTCACTAAACAACATGGATCGGTACATGTGATGAGATGTGTTGACGCCAAACATGCACGAAATCATCTGATTACTAGTCAATAATGGAGATCGTTAACAGATGCGAGGAAGGCCACCAATAATGGTGATGGTCTCCAAGATGCACAGTGCAAACTAGTGAGTGTGAAAGATTTCTTTGTCGTTGAACACTCGTAGAATCGCTTAACCAGGAGCCAATAATGAAAACCCGTGATTAAACACAAGATAGCCTGCCACTAATGTCTGCAAGTACCAAGGCACTGAATGTGTTTCTGGGTTGTCTTCCTAGATAGAGTGTTGAAGTCGATAGGAAGAAACCTGTCGAAAAGTAGGCAATGACGTGTCCTACATCAGTCGACACGAAACCAGACAAGAATGATTTTGTTTTTTGAGGAATCTTTTGAGCATTTGGGTCTAAACAACGGAGGGCATGATGAAAGGATATGTATGATTAGTTGATAGAGGAAACAAATGGGGACCCTTGAACAATAGAAGGCATGACAACGGTTTTAACCAGACAGCACTAGACTCATGAACACTACAGAGTGTTAAGATACGGAGATGCAATTACATCAGGGTATATAGGCTAAAACTCATAGGTTGGTAGGGTTCATATTGAGAGGCCATCAAAATGAAGGTTTATCTAAGGGAGTGCCATGTTCAAGGGAACAATTGCTGCCAAACCACGCTTTCAAATACAGAATACAGTTGTATTGTCCACTTTCCCCGTCTGATTTCTTAATGAGTCCAGAAATGTAAACTCATCGATCTTTTCATGTTTAAAGAGTCTGAAAAGAATCGCAAAAAGAACGACACTTTTCCCTATCTAATTAGTTTAATGAGTCCAGACAGGAAAACTCGTCGATTTTTTTTCATGTTTTAAGAGTCTGAAAAGTATCGTAAAAAGAACGACTCTATATCTTGTTTGTGTAATTTAAAGAGTCCAGACTAGACAACTCGGTGGTCTTTTTATATTTAGAGAGTCTGAAAAGATAGTAAAGAGAGACTCACGGTGGTCCCTTTGTCATAGTTGTTAACCGGGTGTGACAAAAGGTTAATAGTATACCCGAATCGGTTACTTTTCTGTATTTTAATCTATTGAACCCAGATAGAGAGAAACCTTTTTTCAATAGATGTTGACCTCATTTTGTTACGAGTACGAGGTGACAGACTAAACTCGTGTTTTGTCATGAATTTTTAACAAGCCCAGTAACAAAAACTCGGGGTTTTTCAGTTTAACGAGCGAGAAAAGTACCTAAAAGAATGCTCGGGTCATCTTTAGCAAGTTTAACGAGCAGCAAGACATAGCTCAGGTCATCTTTAGCAAGTTTAACAAGTAGCAAGACATAGCTCGGGAGTTTTTTAGTTTAAAGAGTGAGAAAAAAAGTGCCTAAAAAGAATGCTCTTTGGTATTTTTCAGTTTATGAGCTGGAAAAAGATCAAAAAAGAGTTTCTCAGAGCATCGTTACATGTATTTAATGAGTGTAATGATGAAAACTCGGAGATGTTTATATTTTTTAAAGAGCAATAAAATATCACAAAATGTGCTCTGACCATCGTCGCAAAGTTTTAACAAGCTTAACGATGAAAACTCAGAGATTTTTATATTTTTTAAAGAGCAATAAAATATCCCTAAAAGTGCTCTATCGATTGTGGTGTATGTTTAACGAGCCCCATGGCAAAAAAAGCAGAGATGTTTATATTTTTTAAAGAGCAATAAAATATCTCCAAAAGTGCTCTAATGAGAATTGCATGCAGATTTTACTGCTTTTCATTCCTGGAAGTACTTTCATCAAAAGCGGTAAAAAGTATAAAAAGACAACAATTCCTATTATCTGGGTTCATGCATGATAAAAAATCAAGGAGAATGGACTACTTCCTCTTTAGTGATTGTAAAAAAATCATGTCTCTCAAATTTATATAAGGAGATGCTTTGAGCTTTCACATGCATCATTTTCACTATTTTGAAGTTTGTGAGATCTTACTGGAGCTAAAGAGGAGCAGATTTTTTGTGGACCATTGCAGGAGATATAGGAAACCATTCGATGTGTCTTCAGTCCCAGGTGAGAGCTAAAACCTTGCTCTATACCTTACTAAACCTTTCTTAACAATTTCATGGGTGGAATTTTGCAGATCTAAGGTGCCCTAAAGCCTTATTTGTGCACTAACGCCCTCCAGATGGCCAGTAGGGAGCATTAAATGCTCTGTACGAGCCACTGGAGGGCGTTAATCCTCCCTGTGCAGCACTGGGGGTAGCATTAGGGTTGTAGGGTGCAGTTAAAACCCTCATGCATGGATTCCTTAAGTGATTTTGCCCCATTTTAACTGTTTTTAGGGTTATTTTGTGCAGGTTTTAGGCTGAAATGACTCACCTATGGAGAGAACGAGCCCATGACAATGAGGAATTACTGATGTGAAATGATCCAGCATGCATACTTGCATTGCGTCACTATGACTTATTGAAGTATGTAAAGCTAGAGCTGATGAAAGGACAGGAGGATTTACCGAGATGGATCATACAGCGCTGGGATGAACACAAGCAAGTGTTCAGGATTAGAGATCAGGTGTTGATGATTGACCGGGATGACATTTACATTTTGACTGGTTTTTCGTGCCATGGGGTACAAGAAAACCTCACCGGTGGTAGGTCAGATCCACGATCTACCTTAGAGCTAGTACAGATCTACTGCATCCCTGAGAGTGGACTAGTCAGCAACAGAGTCCCTATGGAGAGGATTCGATCTTAGTCTATGAGGGCAATTTTATGGTTCATTGTGTGGTTGGTGGGGTCAAAAAGTCCCCACGTAGCGACAAAGGCCCAACTGTTTCTTGCGATTCACTGTGTCTAGCCACAGTTGTTGAACTAGTGTGAAGCAGTGCTTCGCCAGTTGAAGGCAGAATTAACAGCATGCAAGACCCGTACCCAACACAGTTTTGGGTACGGTACTATCATAGTCTCATTTTTCCTTGAGAGGGTACCTATCATGCACCCATGGATGAGCTTAGGTCCCTTTGATTCGAGGGAGCCAAGGCAGGGTTGCTGGTCATCACTCAATCCTCGCACAGGAGGAGGACCGCTTCGGCACTTCTTTTTGACGAAGACTTCTTCCAGTGGCTCTGTAGCCAGATTGTGATTATTGATGACTATGCCTATGAAGGCATGGACTTTACTAATGACCCAGACTTGATGCTACCACCCGGGACCAACTGGGTCCCTCAAGGTGAGAATAATTTTGACAGTACTTAAGTATTTCTGCGCTTTTGAATGTATATGTAATGCTTTTTTTAAAGGTGAAATAAGAACTGACATGAAATTTTTATGCTTAACACAGACGTGGCGCCAATATGACCTGCAAGTGAACCTCACTATGTGTGACAAGGCGGCCAACTACTTGCTGGAGGGGGCGATGCCGACAGTCTCCGCAAGGCTCTGAGGAACCTAGAGGGTTTAAATATGGGTGTCCCCCCCTCCTATGAGGGAGATTCTCGCTCATATGCAACGGCACATTGTTGGTGTACTTGAGCGGTTTCTGGTTCCTCTTTGGAGGGTAGCTAGAGTTTTTTTAGCTTTTCTGGAGCAACAGGCTCTTTTTAGTAGGTGTTCTGGCGTAGCCATATGAGTGTTTGTAGCTGGGATTTGAGCCATTTTGTACTTAAATCATCCAAGTTTTGGAATATTTTGATGTAAAAAACTAGATTTCGATATATATATATATATATATATATATATATATATATATATATATATATATATATATATATATATATATATATATATATATATATAGAGAGAGAGATATAGATATCTAGATATATATATAAAGATATTTTTGGTATTTTGGTGGTGTAAATGTGTTTTTAAATGTTTTTTGTAACAAATTTTTAACTTTAGTAAATGTTTTTACTTCTCATGCATGCTGCTATAAAGAATGAGACAAATGCCAATCCAATACATAGTTAGCTAACGAATCAACGACTATATTTAATTCTCGAGGAACATGCTCATATGTGATTATTTCAAATCGACATTCCAAGAGTTGCACCCTTAGATAGTTACGTAACAAGGCTGGATTACGAATGTGATAATGGTTTTTCAATTGCATAACGACTAGTTGGGAGTCTAACCTGACCACCAGATTGGAAATGCCCCTTTATGATGCTTCCGTGAGAAGCGAAATGACGGACATGTACTCGGCAATATTGTTGGTGGCGGTACCAAGAAAGACCCCCTCGGAGCAAAATAGTTCTAACTCGGGTGTATAGATGACCCAAGTAGCTGATGCAATGTACCATGTGTGACGACTAGCACCATCCGCGTATCCTACATATGCCAAGGGCAATGACGACATCTGCATTGCAAGAAGAATGCATGAGACAAGTACTCCACTAAATAACAAAACAATCCAATCACATCAAAAAAGGTAAACAAAACTTATGAATACATAAAATTACAAAGCACATGCCTAATGCAATACTAGGCACAATACTTTTTCAAATAGAGCCCATATTTGGGATCCTTAAGTGGGATTCTGTCCCAGTCCTGTAGTTCATATGCCCCCATGTGGAGGACTTTCGTTATGACATAGGGACCTAGCCAAATGGGTTGAAGCGTGCATGCCTTCAAGATGTTATCTTTTGGATGATAGAGCAATACGAAGTCGCCCACTTGGAAAGAACAAAACCTAACCTCTTTCACAAATTGGGTTTGTACCCGCTCCTTGTGAGTTGCGAGTGCAAAATCGGCATCTCGATGGGTTTTATCTAATTTTTTAAGGTATAGTAGGTGTTCTTCTTCGATAGTACGACCCGGCATGGGTTCAACGGTTATTTCTAGGGAAGGGATTGGCCACCCATTTTGTTTGGCCTCGTCGTAAAGTTGGATCTCATGCACGACAAACGACATATTAAAGTCGAGCATTTCCTCATGAGACCAAACGAAGTCATCATGGAATTCCTCATGTAGGCAGGTGGAGCTTGCAATTTCCTCAGGACTGCAATTTGCTTGCATCTGGGTGTTTTCCACGATGCCTGTCGTGACTGAAATATCTATGGGCAATGACTTGGAAGTGTCGCCCATGTTTCCTTCCGCATCCAAAGTTTGGATGATCGCGTATGGTGAGGAAACAATTTCTGGTAAGTCAGAGGATAGGATTTGAAGAGGCATCATGTCCGAATCAGATATCGGGACACGATGTTGCCAATCTTCCCAATGTTGCTGTCCAAAACTCATAATTTCTTGAATGGCTTCGTTTGTAGGTATGAGTTGATTGAATGGATCTAAAGGAGGAGCATTTATGGGAAGGGCAGTGGTACCGTCAATGATAGCCAACATGACCAAAGATGTGGATGTGGATTGAATGCCTTGGTAGGCCGATTCAACTGGTGACAGTGGCATTTGGTCTCTCAATGTGTCAATGTTGGGTCCCTATAATACTAGTGATTACCCCATTACTATTGTAGTTATACCCCTTATTTATATTGTTGTGCCCCTATTACCCCCATATTGTTATTTCTGTGCCCCATAGAATCCCTCTATTGTTATTTTTGTGGCTTTATATTATTATTGTTAGGTCGGCTGGATTATATTGTGACTCCTTAGACTCCTATATATAGAAAGGAGGTTTTGTCATTTGTATCATCCAAGAATTGTTCATTTATCTAATGTAAAGGAGGTTTCCCCCTCGAAGAGGCTGAATTATAAGGCGTGGATCTCTCTTTTCTATCTTTTTGTGAGCTGGTTTCATAACATTTGGTATCAGAGCTTTGGATTCTAGGGTTTCGCTGCTCCAAATAGGTCATCGTGGCATTTTCGCTATGACTTTTTTTCTGTGACGTTTCAGAAGTCACAAAAAAACGCATTTGAGAAGAAATCGCGCTGAACCTTTGGTCCGAATTTTAGAGGTTTTCGCGCGATATTTGCGGGGATATGATCTGAGGAAGTTGGTCTTTTTTCAGACTCCTGAATTACATCCAAAACAGGTGACATGGGGAAAATCGTCATAACTTTCTCTCCGGGGATCAGATTGAAATTTCGTAAGAAGGTACAGAAAGAGGACGGACTGTAGTTTCTTGTGTGTGTGTTTAAGATTCAAAGGTTGAAACAGTGACGCGTGGTATGTCGTACAAGTTCGCTCTACTGAACCAGTCAAAAAGCAAGTCACTGTGGGAGATTTCACATAACTCTTCCTTGGTGAATCCAATTTGGCCCAAACTTGTGGCATTGGAAAGAGGACGAAGAAGGCTACTACAGGTAGCAATTTCAGAACTGGATGATCCGAAATTATAGAGATACATCAGATTTAAAATCAGGCTTCTATAAAGTGAAAAAAGGTGTGTAGTTTTTTTTTTTAATTTTTGTGTAAGCTTGGTTTAACGGAATTCAAAGGGAATAGTAAAGCATTATTATGGGTAACTGATGCCCCGATGAAAGAAAATGCAAACACCTAGTAAGGAACCTGAAAGCTCTAGCATGACACATGAAGAAGAGGAAGAAATGCTACATGATATATCAAAATTACAAGAATAAGTGCAACAAATGTCACGCTCACAAAAGCTAACAGAGGCTAAGATAAGTGGCGTGGAATCTAAGATAAATGGCGTGGAATCTAAGGTAAAGGGCATGGAAGCTAAGATGGATTATTTGAAGATAGATTTGAAGATAGACATGGATGAATTGAAGAAGTTGCTACAAGAAAGGGTCACTAATAGTGAAAAGGTAGTAAAGGAAACTCATGATGAGAACAAAAGAAATGTTAATCATGATCCCATAGACGCTAATGTTGGATCGAAAAATCACCATATTCCAAAAATCAATATGAGGAATTTTGATGGCAAGGATCCCGCCACATGGATATTATAGATGGAGCAATTCTTCGATCTCAATAATGTGCAAAACGCACAAAAGGTACGTATGGCAACTGTATATTTGGAACCAAATCAGTTTGTATGGTATCAATGGCTTTTCTCTCGTAAACAATTTATCACTTGGGCAATTTTTACGGAAGAATTGATAGCACATTATGAAGATACAAAAAGCAACACTTTTTTTAGCCAATTGATAAGTCTCAAACAAAAGGGTTCAGTAATGGAGCACATTGAGGAGTTCCAAAAATTGAACATAAGGGTAAAAGATATTCCAGAGGAGCATAGGATTGATGTGTTCATAGGGCCTTTAAAGGATAGTATCCAACATGATGTTTGCCTTTGGGAACCTGATTCATTAGAGAAGGCATTCAGGTTAGCAAGAAAAATGGAAAGCAAAATTATGGCAACCAGGAAGCATACCACTCACAACTATAAAGACGGAAGTGTTGTTGCCCCTAGTCTTCCACAACCTATAAGGTTGACACCACAAAATTGGAAGAAAAAAGAGCAAAAGGGCTTTGTTACAGTTGTGATAGCAAATACACTAAAGGTCATAAGTGTGCTGAGAAGAAATTATTCTACATAGATTGTGAAGAGGAAGAAGAAAAGGAGCAAGAAAGGTCAAAAGAAAAAGATATACTCCAGGAACAAAGCCTAGATGAAGAACAAATAAATCCGACCATATCTTGTAATGCATTGGTGGGAATTACCACTCCTCAAACCATCAAGATAGAAGGACAAATCAAGAAGAAAAAGGTAATAGTGTTGATTGATTCAGGAAGCACCCACAATTTTATTCATTGTAGGGTAGCAAAAGAATTGAATTGCTTCCTATATCCAGCACCAGAGTGTCAAGTGATGATTGCAAATGGAGGAACAATAAATTGCTCTGGAAAGTGCCATAATATCAAGCTATCCATGGGAGAATATGTATTGACTAGCCCAATGCTTTCCATTCCAATGGGATGTGTTGATGTTGTACTAGGAGTCCAATGGCTACAATCCTTGGGTACAATAGCTTTTAATTTTCAAGAACTTTTCATCAAATTTTCTACGGAAGGAAAGGAAGTTGAATTAAGGGGTATTGCAGGGAAACCAAGAAAGATAATCAGCTCTAATGGCATGAAAAAGCTTCTAAAAAAGGAGCAAAGAGGTGTAATTGCACAATTATGTTCGCTAGATGTTTCCACATTGGAATCATCTATTTCTCCAGATCTCCAAAAAGTCCTGGAAAATCATTCTAAGGTATTTGAGACTCCAAAAGGTCTCCCACCTATGCGTGATCATGATCATGCTATTCATCTGATTCCAGGAAGTGTTCCTCCAAACATCAGGCCGTACAGATATCCCTATGCCCAAAAGAGTGAAATTGAACGTATGGTTGCAGAAATGCTAGAGGCAGGTATAATTCAACCAAGTCAAAGTTCTTTCTCAGCTCCAGTAGTATTGGTGCACAAGAAGGATGGATCATGGTGCATGTGTCCGGATTATAGGGAGCTCAACAAGCTCACTATTAAAGATAAGTTCCCCATTCCTGTTATTGATGAATTACTGGATGAATTGCATGGATCAATTTACTTCACCAAGTTGGATCTTCGTTTGGGATATCATCAAATCAGAATGAAGATTGAAGACATTCCGAAAACGGCATTTAGAACTCATGAGGGTCATTATGAATTTTTGGTCATGCCTTTTGGCCTTACCAATGCACCTTCAACATTTCAAGGTTTGATGAATTCAATTTTCAAACCATTCCTTAGAAAATTTGTGTTAGTATTTTTTGATGATATACTAATCTACAGAAAGTCTTGGAAGGATCATGTTGAACATGTTGACAGGGTGCTACAACTATTGGAGGAGAAACAATTATATGCAAAAAGATCCAAATGTTTCTTTGGAGTCCAGGAGGTGGAATATTTGGGTCATATTGTATCTCATGAAGGAGTTAA
Organism: Pinus tabuliformis; assembly: GCA_031772625.1. Taxonomy (NCBI): domain Eukaryota; kingdom Viridiplantae; phylum Streptophyta; class Pinopsida; order Pinales; family Pinaceae; genus Pinus; species Pinus tabuliformis. Next base: position 239,377,402 of record CM062808.1, on the reverse strand, counting down.
GGTAGACCCTAGCAAAATTAAAGCCATTAAGGAATGGAAAATCCCCACATCCATAAAGCATCTGCGAGGATTTCTTGGGTTGACAGGGTATTATCGCAAGTTTGTTAAGAATTATGGGAGAATAGCAGCACCTCTAACAACATTATTGAAGAAAGATTCATTTTCATGGACTCCGGAAGCAACAAAGGCCTTTGAACATCTTAAAGAGGCAATGTGCCAAGCACCGGTCTTAGCTACACCGGACTTCACAAAAACCTTTATTGTGGAATGTGATGCTTCAGGAAATGGAATTGGTGTTGTTCTAATGCAAGATGAAAGACCCATTGCTTTTGAAAGTCGTCCAATCAAGGGAAAGTTTTTAAGCAAAGCTATTTATGAGAAGGAAATGTTGGCAATACTCCATGCACTTAAGAAATGGCGACCCTACCTAATGGGAAGACACTTCAAGGTAAAAACGGATCATGATAGCCTTAAATACTTTTTAGAACAAAGATTATCCTCTGAAGAGCAACAAAAGTGGGTCACAAAGATGTTGGGTTATGACTTTGAAATCATCTACAAAAAAGGGAAGCAAAATGTGGTGGCAGATGCACTCTCAAGAAAGGATGAGGATGTGGAAGCATTGTTGTGTGCCATTTCTATTATCCAACCAGATTGGATAAACGAAGCAAGGGAGGAATGGAAGAATGACGAAGAAGTGTGGGCACTTATTCGAAAGCTACAACAAGATTCCAGTACTTCTGATACATTTAGTTGGCAAAATGATTCGTTATGGTACAAAGATCGCTTATACCTCTGTAAGAATTCCCAGCTAAAACAAAAGATTCTTATGGAATTGCACACTTCTCCCTTAGGAGGGCACTCAGGATTTTTAAAAACTTACCACAGGGTTAAGAAGGAATTTTTTTGGGATGGCCTTAAATCAGATATTCAAAATTTTGTGGCGGAATGTTTGGTTTGCCAGCAAAATAAAGTTGAAACAATTAAGACACCGGGTCTATTACAACCTTTATCCATTCCAAGCCAACGTTGGGAGGAGGTTTCAATGGATTTTATCACAGGTTTACCCAAGTCTGAGGGAAAGAGTGTCATCATGGTGGTAGTTGACAGACTTACCAAGTATGCACACTTTTGTGCATTATCACATCCATTTAAAGCCAGTACAGTTTCTACTGCATTTATGGAAACAATTCAAAAGCTACATGGAAACCCAAAGATTATTGTAAGTGACAGAGATCCCATTTTCACTGGAAATTTTTGGACAAAATTATTTTCTTGTCTTGGTACTCAGTTAGCTCATAGCTCATCTTATCATCCTCAATCTGATGGGCAAACTGAGATAGTAAACAAATTTTTGGAAGGATATCTTCGTTGCTTTGTATCTGATAAACAGACACAATGGGTCAAATGGTTGCCTCTGGCTGAATGGTGGTATAACACTTCCTTCCATACAGCAACAAAAATGACCCCATTTATGGCACTTTATGGGTATCAACCACCATCCATCACATCATATTTAAGAGAAAATTCTAAGGTTCAGGCAGTGGAACATCACATCGAACATCAACAACAAGTCCTCCAACTCTTAAAGGATAACCTCGTGTTGGCACAAAATAGAATGAAACAACAGGCAAATCAACATCGCAGTGAAAGAAGTTTTGATGTAGGTGATTGGGTATTCCTATGGCTACAACCATATAAGCAAATGTCCCTAAAGCAAGCTAAGAAGGATAATAAATTATCACCAAAGTATTATGGTCCGTACAAGGTGTTGCAAAAGATTGGTACTATGGCATACAAATTGGAGCTTCTTGCAGCTTCTCGATTGCACCCAGTTTTCCATGTTTCATGTTTAAAGAAGGTTATAGGTGACAAGCTCCCAATTCAAACAATATTGCCAGAACTTGACGAGGAAGGAAAAATTATATTGGAACTGGAAGCAGTCACAGAAACAAGAACTCGACAACTACGAAATCGATCAATTTCAAAGTCTCTTATCAAGTGGAAGAACTTATCCGCTGAAGATTCCACATGGGAGGATGAGAATTTTATGCAGAAGTATCCAGAACTACTCAAGCATTGAGGACAACACTTTTTTGAAGGAGAGGGGCATGTTGGGTCCCTATAATACTAGTGATTACCCCATTACTATTGTAGTTATACCCCTTATTTATATTGTTGTGCCCCTATTACCCCCATATTGTTATTTCTGTGCTCCATAGAATCCCTCTATTGTTATTTTTTTGGCTTTATATTATTATTGTTAGGTCGGCTGGATTATATTGTGACTCCTTAGACTCCTATATATAGAAAGGAGGTTTTGTCATTTGTATCATCCAAGAATTGTTCATTTATGTAATGTAAAGGAGGTTGCCCCCTCGAAGAGGCTGAATTCTAAGGCGTGGATCTCTCTTTTCTATCTTTTTGTGAGCTAGTTTCATAACAGTCAAAGTCTGAAGGAGCCAGTAGGATCCAGGGATCGGTCAGTTCATGAGGAATTAATGAAAGCATGTTGACTGATTGTGAAACCTGGGGTAGCTGAAGAGGAAAACAACTCATAAGCGAAGAAGCATTTAGTAGACCGATACCTATACTGACATAACCGTCAGTTCCACCTCCTACTAGGGTTACGGAGCCACTTGGTAATGGTGAATAATTGGGGGTGTGTTGTCGGGAAAAATGCCTATGCAGGACGATCCTATCCACCTAAGGTATGACAGTGCCTTAGCAACAAACAAAAACAACTATTCTAGTATTCTTCCTTTATGAATTAAGAATGAAGAGAGATGGATGGACTAACCGGTGTCTTCTGTTTGTCCCTCGATCCGGTTTCTCTTCTCTTTGAGAGTTCCCAGCTACTTGCCTTCTCGCTCGCCTAGCTTCAACAGGTCTCTGCAAGATCACAAGAAGAGAACACTACACAAAGACATAGATTCATATTCATAACTAGTTCAGGATTAGAAATAAACTAAACATACTAATGCAATCATACATCAAAGATACATCAGTATATAGGAGAAACCAAGATAGCTTTATTGATGAATAACAAGGTTTAGGAGGAGATACAACCAAGAGGGCTCCAATCCAGCATCTCCTTCCCAGCAAATGAAATTCCTATCTTCACCTCCCTTCAAAGCATTAAGCACCCAATGATTCCAATCTCAAACCAACAACAATTCTTTGCAATAACAAAATTCCAGCCTCTAGATCTGATGGAGGAGAGATCCATATATAGATGTTTGGAGAGAGGATGAGTCAGCTTGAGATCTGACTAGTGTCCTCTCCCTCTGTCAGTTCTTGTTTCCACTTGGAGGTTCTTGCTTCCACTTGGAGATTGAGAACCTCTTACTCATCACTAGTCGAATTCACTGAGGCAAGTGTCATTGAGGAAGATTCTAGAAGCTTCCAGGGTCTTGACACCTCGTTGAATGAACTTGCCATTTGTCAACTCCCGCTCAGTGCACCCTGGTAGTGCTTCTACCTGCGTTGTAGTGCAGGTAGCCAGTGCAGACTTTGCATTTCAGCGCAGACAGCTAGTGGAGCCTCTGAATTGATCCTAAATTGACTTGTTTTTGAGCAGTTTTTGGTGGAGAACTTCTGTGAATTGCTGTGGTTTGTTAGCCTTGTTCCTCTAGGGGTAGGAACAACATGTTTAGGGACTTTGGATCCCTTAGATTATGGAAATTTCATGCTTATAGCTGTAAGGCACAAAAATTTCTATAACAGTTGCCCCCTAAAGTATGAGGCCGTTTATCGGGTGAAATGCTTTATCAGGAGGATCCGAAGTTCATCCAATGCTGGGAGGAGACCTGTAATAAGATACAATACAATACATTATTTTTCATACTGCTTTCATGATCTAGCTGAGGCGGGCATTCCCATGCTCAGCTTTATAAATTCATTTTTCTGTACATAGAACAGATAATCGTCTGATGGTAGACTGGTAATTTCATTATAGGATGATTATCTACTGCAATGATGTACATGTCAATGTCTTTATCTTTCCTGAATGTATATCGCAGCCCAGATGGATGAAACTAGATCTGGGGTCTTCAAACTCGTTCGATCTTCACTCTAAGTACAAGTCGATCCATGTGAGAAATGTTCTGAAGTCGAACATGGAAAGACATCGCTTGATTACCAGTCAATGAGGTAAACCGTTAACAAGCGCGAGAGGAATCACCGATAATGATAATGACCCTCAAGGTACTGCAGTACAATTCACGTGGTGTGAATAAGGGACTTGGCGTCGAACACCACGCAAAATCTTTTGGTCGAAGGTCATTGATGTATACCTGTCGCCGGAAGTGAGAAACTTGCCATTGAGTCATGCAAGCTTCAAAGTACTGAAGGGGGTGTTCCTAGATCAACTTCTTGGATAATGAGCTGATGTCGACAAGAAGCGATCCGTCAAAGGAGGGCCTTAATGAATCCCACATCAATGACACGGAACGGAGCTAATGATTTTGATGGAGGTGAAAATGATCTGATGACATATGATTCAGGGTGGCAGTCATGAAAGGATGAAGGATAATGTACGGCAGTGGATGGGACATGGTTGACTTCTCTGAACGACTTCTCTTGAACATATGGCGACACTTATGCGATGGATCGGTAGCATTACCCCAAATATGGATGGTATGGCGAGACCATGGTGATGTGACCGGTGAATGAAACAACCCAACCCGATTGTGGTACGGAAAAAAGTGTCATGTTCAAGAGTGACTTGCTACCATCAAAGTTTTCTTGAGTTTCTCCCAATTTTCCCCAGTCATTGCTGACCAGTACCTCTTTATTTTTGTCAAGCTTGAGGAGGATAACATATTCTTGTTCTATAACTTGCCCTTCGGGCAAGCCCATCGCTATGTTTTAACGAGCCTAGTGATAGTGAAACTCGTTCTCGTCTAAAGACAAGTTTGTCGCTATTTAATGATTTTAACGAGTCTAACGACAAAGATAAATTGGTCCTTTTCATTTTTAGAGAGTCTGAAAAGGTACGTAAAGTCAACTCCGAAAGTCCTTTTTCGTCATCTAATCCCTTAAGTCCGAAAAAGTATAAAACAATACAGAAGGGATGAGTTTTCGATAGCTTTAACGAGCCGAACAAAACAAGCGCTCGATCTTTTTGTGCAATAATCCCTCAGGTCCAAAAAGATTAAAATCTAGAGGAGGGATAGCACTTCCGGTTGCTTTAACGAGCTGGAAGGCCAAAACTCGGCAATCTTTTCATATTTTACGAGTCAGCTGAAAAGAGCTTAAAGAAGACTCGTCTTTTGAGGAACGAGTGATGAATGGGTTAGCAGCTGATTCCAGGTAAGGCTTGGAATTTTCCAATCACGGCAGTGTCACAAGGATGGCTAGTGAAATCACTCTTCGTAGCTGTTCCTCAAAATGGGTAAACAATCAAATGGAGGTGAACGATCGGCCAATAGAAAAGTGGAGGTAACGGTGCAAACACGACCAAGGCTTTAATGGCTGATAATTTACATTCGCAGTGGTTATTTACCGGGTAGTTCATTTTTTAACGAGCTTAAACACGGGTCGAAACACTTGCTCGATCTTATGTTTATTTTTTAACGAGCATGAACTATGTGCTAAAACTGCTCGATTATAAGCTTGCATGCCCCCAGCATAATAACGCAAATCGAGGTGCATGCGCCCCCAAGCTTCATTGCATTCAACTCAATGGTTGGAATGAAGGTTTACCTTTGAGATCTGAAAAGGGAATTTGTTTCATTTTTTAATGAGGTTGATACAGTAAAAGAACTATCCTCATGACTCCTTGTTTCATTTTTTAACGAGGTTGACATGAGATAAGAACCGTCCTCGGAATCCAAATCCATTAGATATAGAAGGTTTCATATTCCACTGTGGCCACTTCCGCCAGATTACTTGGAGGTGGTAGGGCAAAAGTACCCATTAAGGCAGGGTCTTTTAGGAGACCTACTCCGATATTTTGGAGTGAATGATTGCTTCCATGGATCATTGGAATGCTTCCCGTAACTTGTGAACTGTTGGGGAGAAATGTTTGTTGGTCGACGATTGTAATTCCTCCTTGGAAGGGAAATGCAATCTTCCTGAAGTAGGTCGACACGACCGCGGCCATGGCATATATCCAGGGTCTTCCTAATAGGATGTTGTAATCAAGGTTTCCGTCGATTACTTCAACATCAATTTCTATTGTTTTCCCTCCTAGTTCAACTTTCAAGTTACTTAGGATACCATATGGTGTATATGTCCTTCCGTCGAATGCTTTTAATGTCGTCGAAGATCGCGACAAGGTTGGAGATCCTAGAGTTTTCCAGCAACTCATCGACATAATGCATGTAGATGCCCCCTCATCAATAATTGTTCGATGAACAATTTTGTTGAGGGCTTTCACTTGAACAAGGAAAGCTAGTTGAGCTGGTAACTGAGGGTCATATCCTTTATGATCAAAGGCCACAAGATTGGAATCCATTGGGTCAATCCCACCTATTGCTGATAATAAAGCTTGCTCTTGGGAGAGGAAATTTTGCGGTACCTCAAGTGTCGACATAGCGGACGGCGATTGGGCCAGGTCCTCTATTATATTATAATTCTGTGCTATTTTTGCACGAGGATTAAATGTCGATTTGTGCACTACTCCCTTTGGCGACTTTAGCATTTGTTCAGGAATGATGGGTGGCACAACTTTGGTCAAAGTTGTTGTCGAACTACTAGGTTGTTCATTAGCCTTGTTATTCGACACCTGTGGATTCCCGTAATCTTTATTCCTTGCCAGAGCATCATTTTGCTGCTTTGAGATAGACAACATAAGCACTTGCGATCGGGAAGCATTTTGATTAGCAACCAGTTTGGTTCCCGGGCTTGGAAACGGATCAGTCAATACTGCTGAGGTCTTTGAACTCTTAAAGAGTTTCTTAACTTCAGCTATATGTGGACAATCTCTCGTCCAATGATCCTCATCGCATATATGACACCCTGCAGGGGGTTTCCTTTTTCTCCCTTTCTTTTTCTTCTTGCCCCCTGGTTGCTTCAGTTGTTTGCCCTTGTCGGTTGACATGGAATTTACTTCCGAGGCAAGAAGTTCCTCATTTTCATTTTGACCGGAAATCTTACAGGCCTTTTTAGATATAGCCTTTGTTGATTTCATGTCTGTTGCGCCAATCACGCCATCGCCGGCGTGAGAGTCATTGTTTGATTTAGGAGGAGGAGGAATTGAGAATTCCGGTCTAGGAGCATCAGGTATTTTGTCGTAGAGCGTGCCAGACTGAGTGTAGACTAAGTCTAGATATTGTGCACGAGCAATAACTTGCTCCTCCGTTACGACTCCCCCCTTGGCCACATCTTTCGTTATGGCAGGAAGTAACGACTTGATAAACCATTCAGCTAATAGCTGATCGGGAACATACGTTTTCACCATCCTACGACGACGATGCCACTCATGTATATGATCGGATATATGAGTAGCCGTCATCTGTTTGAAGTTCGTTAAGATTTCCGTTCCCGTTTCATACCTTATCGGTAATTGAAAATGGGTTAAGAAAGTCGTGGCTATGGAGCTGAAATTGTCGAACGAGGCTCTAGGTAATTCAATATACCATTTTGCCGCTGGACCTGTTAACGTCCTCTGAAAAAGGCGAAGCCTTATCGAATCATCGTTTAGAGTGTTTGATGAACACCACAGATGAAATGTCATCACGTGATTCGATGGGTCTTCACCTGGATTTCCATTAAATTTAGGAATGTCCGATGGAAGTTTGTGAGGAATCACTGGCCACCAAGGGGCGTAAGCAATTGGATCGTTTGTTAACCGGTGTAAATCGGGTAACTCTAAGGTTGCCACGAATGGTAACTGTTGATTCAGGTTAGGTGAAGCATACCCAAGGTACGATGGAATTGCCTGAGCAGTTGGCCTTTGCATACCAGCATAATGCAATTGATGTTGGTATGACTGATACGGTTGGTGGACTTGACCACTGTAAAGTGGTTGATTTTGACCGTTTTGAATGTACGGTTGTCCACTATTCGCAAAGATCTGCTGCTCAGAACCTTGGTATACTTGTTGGAATTGTGGTTGTTGGTATTGCACCAGCCACGGTTGTGAAGCCATGCTCTGTTGCGCTATACTAACTGATGGACCAAGATGTGGGGTAATTGTACCCGTTTGGACCTGTGTCGCCCCACCAGTTGGCGATTGTGGTTGAGTCACAGGGTCAAGGGGCTGTTGCATTACAGCCTGAGAAATCTGAGGTTGACATACAACAGGCATCGTTTGAACTTGTGACACTGTTACAATAGCTGGTGTTGTCGGGATGTTCGACATAGGTACACATTGTTGCATAGAATACACAACTCTTGGTTGCTGGGGTAGTATAGGTACCCAACCACTTGTCATAACTCCAGTATAACCTGAATACTGTTGTGAACTCCCGTATGGATATCCTCCCGGAGGGGGTAATGAAAGGGCATACTGCCCCCCATACGGTGGCAATCCGGAACTCAAGGGGATTGTTTGTCCTTGGGGACTAGATTGCCCAAATTGACCTCCAAATGGATCAATCTGGCGAGTCTCAACATAAGAGTTGCCGGATATTATTCCGGAGGAACAAACTGGAACGGACCACACTGTCGAAATAGTCCCTGGGTGGACTCCTTCTAGCGGTTGTGAGCTAGTCGGGACAGATGGTACGCCGTCAAACATTGTCGGAGTGACGGCAGGGAGCTCTGCTGTCGCTGTGTCATTCGACACAGTCCTAGATGTTGACGGTTGTTCAGACATTTTGAGTCTATCCAATAGATTTCCTAGCGATTCTACAGGAACTTCCACTGGTGATAGACTAACTTCTGATGTAGAAGGAAATAGAGTGACCCCGACTCCAAAATGTGTTGGAGTACTTGCTTGCGGATCTTATACAATTTCCTCTATCACAATCAAACCAGGTGGAAGAGGAAGACCGTTAGGTCCGTAAAATATTTCTGGTGCCGAAGAAGGGGTTGATTCGACAGCGAGAGTTGTTTGAGGAGCAAGACTCTCTGAACCGGTCGCAGATGGAACTGGTTCAGTAACGCAAGTATTTGCTCTTAGACTAGGATCAGTGTCACTATTCCTCTGTGGCTGTTGAACTTCTTCTATAGAGGTAGGGTTTCCAGAAATGTTTGGAGTAACCGGAATCTCAGATGTTGTTGGAACACTTGTTCTAACTTTGATAGGAGATTTCGAACCGGTTAAACGAGTTCGCTTTGTCAGTACTGTTTTCGATTCCGGAGACAAAGATGGTTGACTCGTAAGCCTCCGCGAACGATGGGGTTTCAATTGACTTTCTTCCACGATTGCAGATTACTCGATCAATCAAAATACAAAAAGGGGAAAGTGTGTTTCCGAATTAAATAAATTTTTAGACGCTTTACACACAACTTGCTTTTTCACTTTTAAAGAGTCGAGAAAAAGCTAAAGATGACTCTAGTCTCCTTCGATGTTTTAACGAGCCCGAAGTGACAAATTCTCAGATGGAATTTTTCTGTTATAGAGTCTGAAAAAGGCCAAAAGGAACTGCTATGGAGTTCTAGGCAGAGGGTGTGCCAAACTTTTCACAAAACCGCAGAATAATTTTTAGGGTACGGGCGGTCAATCTTCCTGAATGCTGTGTTCAGTGCATTGCGATCGGTAGGGCGGCCGACACGGCTTCCTATGGATAAAGGTTATATTCCTATAGGGGTCTCCCAATATATACGTGACAGTATGTGGGAGCACAATCCGTACTGGCGCTATCGTCCCTCAGGAGGAATCACCCACCATCAGCGAGATCGACAGTCACCAGGCTTTACGACGCTGGAACACGTCTCTAGCCTAGACCTCTATGTTGTGCATTATGTTGCAAAGCGTTGTTAAGTTCATTCAATTTATTTTAGGTTGATCTTTTTAGAAGTTTTCCTTTTTGGATCACCACGAGATGTATGATACAATTCCTAAATGCAGTCTAAAGATGATAAGCAAGCTTTTATATCTTTTCAACTATGAAAATCCTAGCTACAAAGCGAAAAGAAAGACACCATCTTTTCTCAAAGAGCAATCAGCACACTCTAATGCACTTTTCCTAAATCAAGCATGCAAACTATCAAGATGCAAATGCACAATGCAGGTGTTTGTTTTCCGCTTTCTTAATATTGATGCCTAAAAAGAAAGCTTTTTGTACAACTTTGAATTTGCTTTTAAATGACAAATACAAACAAGTTTACTTTTTCGAAATCAGAAAGGGTAGAAGAGAATACAACACTTTACGACTTTCGAAATGAACACTTGTTTTGATGCTTAAAAGAGACAAACTCAAACCAAAAGCAAAAGTAAATGTATAATCAACTGTAAACAACCAATGAACTCTCTCCTAAGATCACAATCAACAGATCTGAATCAAGGGCTACAAGATGATTATTTCACTCTTGCAAAGGAAAACTGTAAATGACGCCACAAACACATAAAAACACTCACAGTCTTCTGGTACAAAAGGAGGCAGAATTTAAGCAGAGAAAAGGAGTTATCAGACAGGTACCTATGCTGGTTACAGGCTGCAAAAATCAGAGATCAAAACAAGGCAAAACATAGCAGAGAACCCCACCTGCACAAGGCCTAACTGGATCAACGCACCCTCAACACAGAGGTTTTGACATTCAGCGCAGGTAGCCTTCACAGGACCTGCGTTGAAATGCAGAACCTCTTCACAGGGTCTGCGCTGAAGGAGAAACGAGAGTTCCTCACTGGGTTCTGGGTCACAATTTGCTGATTAATCTACGGTTTCAGGCCAAATAAAAGCAACAAGCAAGGTACAATCAAAGGGATGCTTTGAGGGAGGACTAAGATCTATCACAAAGGATCATCAAATAATTTGTGAGTCCATTGTTCAGATCATAGACAAATCCAGTGATTGGATCAAAGCAGCAGCTGTCTACTTTGCATCTGAGAATAACAGTTGCAGTTCGATTGTTGCTGTTGAGTCTATGAAACAAACAATGATAGAGACACAAATAAAATGACTAAACAGATCTCCCCAGTGGAGTCGCCAATTTGTTGTGGGGAAAAATGCCTATGCAGGACGATCCTGTCCACCTAAGGTGTGACAGTGCCTTAGCAACAAACAGAAACAACTATTCTAGTATTCTTCCTTTATGAATTAAGAATGAAGAAAGATGGATGGACTAACCGGTGTCTTCCGTTTGTCCCTCGATCCGATTTCTCTTCTCTTTGAGAGTTCCCAGCTACTTGCCTTCTCGCTCACCCAGCTTCAACAGGTCTCTGCAAGATCACAAGAAGAGAACACTACACAAAGACATAGATTCATATTCATAACTAGTTCAGGATTAGAAATAAACTAAACATACTAATGCAATCATACATCAAAGATACATCAGTATATAGGAGAAACCAAGATAGCTTTATTGATGAATAACAAGGTTCAGGAGGAGATACAACCAAGAGGGCTCCAATCCAGCATCTCCTTCCCAGCAAATGAAATTCCTATCTTCACCTCCCTTCAAAGCATTAAGCACCCAATGATTCCAATCTCAAACCAACAACAATTATTTGCAATAACAAAATTCCAGTCTCTAGATCTGATGGAGGAGAGATCCATATATAGATGTTTGGAGAGAGGATGAGTCAGCTTGAGATCTGACTAGTGTCCTCTCCCTCTGTCAGTTCTTGTTTCCACTTGGAGGTTCTTGCTTCCATTTGGAGATTGAGAACCTCTTACTCATCTCTAGTCGAATTCACTGAGGCAAGTGTCATTGAGGAAGATTCTGGAAGCTTCCAGGGTCTTGACACCTCGTTGAATGAACTTGCCATTTGTCAACTCCCGCTCAGTGCTCCCTGGTAGTGCTTCTACCTGCGTTGCAGTGCAGGCAGCCAGTGCAGACTTTGCATTTCAGCGTAGACAGCTAGTGGAGCCTCTGAATTGATCCTGAATTGACTTGTTTTTGAGCAGTTTTTGGTGGAGAACTTCTGTGAATTGTTGTGGTTTGTTAGCCTTGTTCCTCTAGGGGTAGGAACAACATGTTTAGGGACTTTGGATCCCTTAGATTATGGACATTTCATGCTTATAGCTGTAAGGCACAAAAATGTTTATAACAGGGTGCAGAAGGACAACTGATCCACTATAATGACCTTTCCATCCAATGGAAATAGGATGATACGAAAGATAGTGGATATGACGGCCATCATGGCATATGTCCAATCGTGACCCAACAACAGATTATAGTCGAGTTTATTGTCCACAACTTCTACGTCCACCGCCACTATTTTCCCATACAATGTGATGGGAAAACTTGCTAGGTATCCTTTTGAGATAAATGTGTGGCCGTCGAAAGCTTTAAGGGAGTTCAACGGCAGGGATATGGTTGGGAAACCCAGGGCGAGCCAACATGAAGCCGACATGACGCAGGTTGAAGCACCTTCGTCGATGAAAGTTCGGTGTATAGCTTTACCTTTCGAAGTGATATGCACCTGAAATGCAAGCTGGTGGGAAAGGGGAGGTTTACACTTGTCCATGTCGAAAATAGCAAGCATGGAATCCGTAGGGTCAATACCTTCGATAGCTGAAAGCAAATCTTTCTATTGGCTGGGGCATGTTTGTAATACTTCGAGCACTGACATAGCCGACGGTGCTTGTGCCAAATCCTCTATGATATTGTAGTGTTGGGCGGCATGTGCAGATGTATTGTGCGTTGTGCATCGAAGTGCCCCCTTGGGGGGTCGAATTACAAAGTCCTCAACCAGCCTTTCGATATGCAAATCGTTGGGTGGCGATGGGTTTTGACCTGAGGATGGTTCTGCTGTTGGAGCGACAAGAGCTCCATAAGATTTGGCTCTTGTGACGAGTTCTACCATTTAAAATGTGTAAATGGTAGAACTTTCTTCACCAGCTGAAGGATGTTGTGAACCATCGCTACCCCCTGCCGTGGGTTGCAGTTGGTTGGCAATGAGATTTTTCTTCTGTTGAGTAGTAAAAGGATTTCTAAGGACAGCAGCTGCCTTACCAGAATCTCTTTTGGCAAGGTAATCTATGCATTCTTGAAGACGCAGACAACGCCAGGTTACGTGGTCTTCAAGACAGAGTTTGCATGGATATCTGGTGCCTTTATCCTTTTCCTCATCAGTAGGCGCAACAGCCTTTTGTTTCAGGTTGGGCTGCTTGGATGACTGCTCTTCAGAAGGAGCGGTCTTGTTCTTATTCTTCTTGTTCTTGCCACTGTATTTTTGTGTAGACTGCACAGAGTTTATCGTAATGGCAGGAAGTGTAGTCGCTTTGTTAGAGGGTTCCACTGCCAGCTTGGCAATGGAACCACTGAGTTGTTTTACAACAACCCCAGAGGTTGCGCCGACAATCCCGTCGGCGTGCGCTCCATGGTGTTGAGTGGTGGAAGCATTGGGGTTACTAGGAGCATGGGGGATTATTTCGTAAAGAGTGCCAGGCTGTGAATAAATCAAATCTAAGTGTTGGGCACAACGTATGGATTGGTATTTTTTGATCGCACCACCTAGAGCGACATCTCTAGCAATTTGTGAGAGTAAGGACTTATAGAACCAGTTCGTTAAGAGAAAACCAGGGATGGGAGCTTTGACTAACCTTTGCCTACGTCTCCATTCATGAATATGATCGGAGATGTGGGTGGCAGTATCCTGACAAAATGAAGTAAGGAGCTCTGTCCCTATCTCATAGCGGATAGGTAACTGAAAGTGTTTTAGGAACTCCATTGCTAAAGCGTCAAAGGTATTTACTGACACGCATGGTAACTCAATATACCATTTCATGGCATCGCCAGTGAGGGTGCGGGGAAAAAGATGTAACCGGACACTATCATCCACCATAGAGTTAGAAACACACTAGAGATGGTAGGTGGTGATATGGGTGCCTAGATCCTCCCCTTGTTTTCCGTCAAACTTTGGAATGTTCGTCAGTATTTTATGCGGGATCGGCGACCATTGTAAGTTGTGGTAGATGGGGTTGTTTGTCAATTTGTATAAGTCAAGAATATCCAACGTTGCCAAAAAAGGCAAGGAGTTGGGTGCTGACTCGGACCATGGTGATGTTGGATGACCTGAGGAGCTCTGTGCTCCTCCCATCATTTGGTTCCCCATAGTGCACATGGGTTGCGTGGTGTAGTAGTTGCTTTGCGGTATGGTGTTGTAGAGTGGATTTCCATGAGGATTTTGATACTGGGGTATAAAATTGCCCCCAGCGGTGCCCCCTTGACTCATTTGAGTTTGTGAGTAGGGTGCCCCCATGGATTGGTTAGGAATCCCTTGTGGATTCCCAACCAACACAGAACTAACCATATGGCTTTGATTGACAGAGGGAACACTCATGTCAATCAGTGACTGTCCATGCATGCTTGAGAATGGAGGGGGAACTGTGACATTCCCCACCAGCGTGTTCATATTGGGAACCCCCCTAGATATCTGAATCTAGAGGTTGGAAATGCACATTGGCGGGCGGCCTTGTTGTTGGTAAATGGGAATCGCACCCATAGTGCTGCATTGAGTGTTATATGGAGCACTATATGTGGTACTAGTCGAAGGTATGCATTATGGCACCATAGGAGTGGAACCTGGCATCTGTTGGGTTCCACTTATAGAGGGTGTTATGTGAGTTGTCATACCTAGGACAAACGGGATAGCGGGATTCCACATTACCGGTGTTGTGATGATCGTCGACTGGGGAAGTGGTAGAGGACCAACAGTGTCTCTAAAATTCCACAACCCTTGAGTTGTTGACTGGATAGATGGGAAAGTTCCACCTACTGAAGAAGGAAGTACAGGTACCATAGGAACCACGATAGGGTCCAACAGATTTGTGAGTGGAGTGTTAAAGTGAGGAAGGAATCCTTCCGTGAAGAAATCCTTTGGCAAACTAGAATCGTCGGTCGTCCACATAGATCCTGTGTGAGATTTAGGAGACTGATTCCTCAAAGATGAGGAATCTGAGTCAGTGGAACTCGACAGATCTTCCACAATGAGTGGAGGAAGTCCTAACAATCGTCTGGAGTGATGACAAGGGCCAGATGTAGCCACGGTGACCGTTAAGTTTTATCAAATATATTTTAATGTGATATTCTTTAAAGTCTCGAAAATGATAGCACTCAGGTACCTAAGAATAAAAAATACACTAAATATATCAATCAGCAAATTGAGGGAAATTACCTCATCTGATAAGCACTGATTACTGGAGATGAAACCCAGTCTCTCAATGAATAACAAAGAAGGATGGCCAAATGTATGGTTATGGTTACTTTAGAGCTTCGCCTGATCCTCAGATTGAGGGCCCAAGTACTCTTGTGAAGATAAGCACCCTCCCAAAAATTGAAGACAAAGTAGATCCATCTATTTTAGGTACCAGGATAGCCCATCCCAGTCACCTTGTGTAAGTGCCTAGAATTTTTGGCCACTAGAGATACCTCAAATCATAGACATTACCAGGGGGGACATATTCGTTGACAACATGCTGTGTGGGTAGGAAACCTGAGTCCTCGACTCAGTTCTGAAATCCCTGAAGGGACCCCCAATACACGGAATGCCCAAAGGATTTGTAAGAGAAGGTGGGCTACCTTCAATTACAGTCCGATGATGTCTCATATTTCACTCCATTGTTAGTGGAGTGGTCCTGGTAATATGAGTGTAGAAGGATTTTCACTCATTAATGACACTAGTTTTGGTTTTCAACCTTGGGCAGTTCACTCACATGCTTATCCCAAGGTCCTAGCCTAGCTAATGTTGGTTTGCTAAAAAAGAGTAACTGATTTAATGTAAATTTTAATGTACTTGATTATTTGTCTTCGGTAGGGGTGTTGACATATGAATATGGTGAGACTTGACTCAATAAATCATGCAGAACAATGCTCTGATTTTTTTTTTCAATTTCTTATGCAAACAAGTCTTATTCTACATATTCATATTTTCATGTATTCATGGATTCGTCTGTGCATCTAAAGTCATTCAACACTTACATAACCAAAAGATTCTTTTCCCAATATTTCCTAACAACTACTGAAAACCAAAATGAAGCAGCTTACAACTATTTCGACAAAAGGATGAATACAATTTATCAGTCTTTCTTTCAAAAAAAAATGTATTTTAAGAGAGAAAAACTAAAACATTTTCCTAAAAATGAATTTTCAGGACACCAAATTTGTTAACATAATATAGTTGCAGATCTTACTTTAGCCCCTGAGACAAGTTCCCCCCCCTTTTGGTCCACAGACTCTTCTGGAAATCATGGAAATGGGAGACTAACGCTTTGTTTCAGTGTAAACAGAGAGTTAGTTAGGCCACTAATGCTCCCTGTACATAGGCACAATGCTTTATAAAGCTCTGTTTAGCCTGGAAGCCTGCGTTAGTGAGGGAAATAGCTCAAAAAAAGGGCCTTTAGGATCAGTTTCTGAGGAGAGTGCAAGCTATTAGGATGTAACAAGATAGTTGCTGGATCAAAAAAGGATTTGAAGAAGTAGGAAGCTCTAAGAAGAAAGAGAAGAATTGAGAGGAGTTTAGGTTGATCGGGAACTAGATGTATAGTCCCCAACGGAGTCACCAATTCTGCTATGGGGTAAAATGCACGGTGTATGTAAGATGAAAACTATCCTCAAAGGCCTTCCTAGGACCTTCGACAGACTGCAAGATTATCTGCAAAAGCTACCAAGTTACACACATGTTCATCTATCAAACATAAATTGACAAGGTATGGAAAGAGGATCACCTTTAGTTCCTTCTATATTTATTTTGAGATCTCTATGCGGCAAGAAGACCTCCTTCAAGTCCGACTCCAAAACAATTCCTGCACAAAGGACAAGGCAAACCAATCACAGCATACGCTCTTGAAAACTAATGTAAGAATGCACAATAAACATATATTAGTGTATAACTTAACTACTCATCTCGACAAGCATCAGAATGAACAAATAAATGAACAACATTACCGACACTATGGAGTAGGGAACACAACTACAGTTCTATATTTATAGTGGAAGAGTGATTACAACCATCCATTGTATCAACCTTCCCTTGCCCCTTCTTCCTCTCTCTCTCTCTCTCTCCTTCAGCTCACTTCTTCAAGTGTATGACAGTTCACAATAGCTCAATGGGCTATCCTTCCAAATGCTCTGACCCCTTTCACAATGGCCCTCTCGCTACTTATGTAGCAATTGAATTAGGGTTGCCAAGCTCCTCCTAGAGTTCATTAGGGAAAAAGCCATGAACCTACCCTTTTTTCAAGCTTTTTATTGCCTTCATTCTCAGATTGGAATTTCTCCAAATATCTCAATTTTTGGAGTTTCCTTGATTTTCTTGAGAAAATTTAGGGATAAATATTTAGATATTTGTGAGCAGATTCATTGGCTTGATCCTCTGAACATCCCTTAGGTTCACTAATGCTCCCCCTGGTTTAACAACTTTATTTAGCAAGGTGACTAACACTTCTCTATGCTTGGTAACAAGCTTTATAAAGTAGGTTAGCAGTGTGCAGAGAGCGTTAGTGTGGAATCAAGGCTTGCAATTGTGGTATTTGCTTCAGTCATCCTGTCTTTCACCTCTGAGTTGATGAGAAGTCATTTTTTCCTATAATAGGTGGTGAATCATAGGTATATCATAGTGGTTGTAGACTACTTTACGAAGTGGGTTAAAGCCATGCCTACTTACAAAAATGATAGTGAAACAACAACATTGTTTCTCTTCAATCAGATTATTTCACGTTTTGGTATCTCGAGAGAGATTGTCACTGACCATGGTAGTCACTTCTAGAACCAACTGATGACTGAATTGGCTCTTAAGTTGGGCTTCTGGAAGGAGAATTCATCTCTATATTATCCTCAGGCCATTGGGCAAGTCGAGGCAATGAATAAGTCCCTCAAGACTATACTGCAAAGGACAACTGACAAAAATCGCTCCAATTGGCACATCATGTTGTATCCAGGTCTCTGGTCATACCGAACCTCGGTGAAGACTGCCACTGATTTTACACCTTTTCAATTAGTTTACGGGCTAAAATCTATTTTTCCCATTGAATACAAAATTCCATCCCTTAAACTAGTTGTAGAGCTTCTTCCAGAGATGTCTAGTCTCGAAGAATGCCTCGTTCATTTGGAACATCTCGATGAGCAGCATCGAGATGCCGCCATAATAAACGAGGCCCATAAGAAAAGGGTTAAAACTCAGTATGATAAAGTTGTCTATCCTCGAGTCTTTTCCGAAGGCAACCTTATCTTGGTCTATGACCAAGATAAAGACGCCTTGGGGGCAGGAAAATTCAAGTCTATGTGGTATGGTCCCTTTATAGTAAAATGAGTTTTAGGAAAAGGGGCTTATGAATTAGTTGATTTTGAAGGGAACAAGATGGCAGAGCCCCGAAATGGGCTCTACCTTAACAAGTATTTTGCTTAGGTTTCGACTGAGAAATTTCTTGTTTGTATATATTGTATTTTTGTACATTTTTGTCAGGAATTTTGTGATATTGACATTTTTTGATCTGCTTTGGCAGGTGTTGATGGATGACTTGGTATATTTCAGATTCGCCAATGGTGCTAGTCGGCACACTCAGAATCTCGCTTCCACAACTTGGGTGATTTATTATCCATCTGGCTAGTTTATGGTTTCAAGGGGAGTATGTATTGGTCCTGCTTCAAATAACATTGCCGAATATATTGTTGTTATTAATTTACTATTCGAAGCAATTTCTTATGGAATTGATTCATTGGTAGTGTACCTTGACTCACATATGGTAGTGTCACAATTAAATAACATTTATCGGGTTCATGATCCTTATTTATATCACCAATTTTTGAGAGTGAGGGTGTTGCAACAATCATTTGTTTATATTACATATGTGCACATTCCACAGTCTAAAAATTCATTAACAGATTCTATCGCTAATCAAGCATTAGATTGGCATATCAATCATTTCTCAAATTAAGCAAACATAAAAAATTTGGATCTATATATATCTCATAAAATTTCCTGTGTATAGATAAAGTGCTCAAAATAATATACAAAATTGGGACGAAACGCCCATAATCATGTCCAATTTATCTATCGACCCGACTCAGGATGAGCAGCTAAAAAGTTAACTACTGCATTGGCCACATGCCGAAGTATGCAGATCCAATCCCATGGTACTCCTACCACACGGCGCTACATATCCTCAGGTAGATCCTCTATGGGTATCATTGGTACTTGGTGAGTCAATCTCACCAAGTTTCTTTGAACTGCATATAGGACCCTCTCTGTCTCAGTTGCTGCCTCTTCGGCACCTTGATGAGCCTCATAAATGGGTAATTATATGGGCTCATTTTACCTTCTAACCTAGTCAAATCAACCATTCTCTTAGTGTTATAGACATTTTTGTGCCTTACAGATCTAAGCATGAAATGTCCATAAACCAAGGGCTCGTAAGTCCCTAAAAGTGTTGTTCCAACCCCTAAAGGAACAAGGTCAACAAATTACAGCTTCTCCCAGAAGTTCTCCACTAGAAACTACTCAAAATTGGTCAAAACTGGATCAATGCACTTGCTCCATGGCCAGGGTGCGCTGCATCGCACCTTGTACACACAGGAAGTGCGTTGCAGTGCACCTAAATACACTGTGAGGGTGCGATGGATGGGAAAAGACAAGTGGCGGAGACAGTTTGTGAGGTGGATGATCATGGAATCTTCCAGAAACTTCTCCTGGGACACTTGCCTCTCAAAATCGCCCAAGGATGAGTAAGAGATCAATGAGATCTCCAAGTGGCATCAAGAACTATCAGAGAGAAGACACTAATCAAAAACCCAGAGCTGACTCACACCTCTGCAAATATCTATATATAGATCTCTCATCCCAGAGATCCAGAAGTTGGAGGCTGGAATTTTGCACATTGTAAGGAATTGCTGTTGGTTTTGAGATACATATCAGAGAATTGGGTGATCTATGCTTTGTTGGGGGAGAAGAAGGGACTTCTTTGCTGGGAGGTTGATGCTGGGTTAGGAATCATCGGTTGTAACTCCTCCTGGATCTTCTTGTATATCAATAAAAACTATTTGAGTTTCTTCTCCATGCTTTTGTATCATTGATGCTTGTTACATTTGTATGGTTAACTTAAATCTGATCCTAAGTTATTTATGAATATAAATCCATGTCTTTGTATAGTTTTCTCCTCCTGTGATCTTACAGGTACTTGGTGAAGCTGGGCAAGTAAGAGAGCAGGTAGCTAGAAGCTGTCAAAGAGGAGAGAGATTGGATCAAAGGACTAGCGCAAGACACAGGTTGGTTCTTCCTATTCCTCTTTGTTTATAGTTCATAAAGAAGATACAAAAGTAGTTTTCTCTGTTTGTTTCTAAGGCAGCTGTCACACCTTAGTGGGATAGAGCAGTTCTAAATAGATACTTTTCCTGGTAACAAATTGGCGACTCCACTGGGGATGATTGTCTAATTAGTTTGTTTGTGTATCTCTTGTTGTTTGTTCCATAAACTTATAAGTAGCAATTGAACTGCATTTGCCATAACAAATGCAAAGTAGACATCTGCTGCTTTAGTCCATTCACTGGATCTGTTTATGATTTGAACAGCTAATTCATAGACTAACCAATTGCCCTTGTGATAGCTCTTAGACCCTCCTTAGATCTACCCCTGATTGTGCATTACTGATTGCTTTTACTCGGCCAAAAACCAAAGATAAAACTGCAAATTGTGACCCAGAACCCGGATAGAATTCTCGTTTCTGCCCCAGCGCAGGCACTGTGAAGAGGTTCTGCATTTCAACGCACTTCTCGAGAGGGCAACCTGCGCTGCAATGCAGTTTCTCTGTGTAACAGGTGCGCTGATCAGCCTAGCCCTGTGCAGCTGAGGTTCTTTGCTTCATTCTTTCAGTTTTGTCTCTGATTTTTGCAGCCTGTGATCAATATTTGACTGTTTCAAACCCCTTTTCCTTACTGATATTCCGCCTCATTTGTACAAAATAACTATAGATGTTTTTATGTGTTTGTCGAGTCCTTTACAGTTTTCCATTGCAAAAGTATGATAATCGTACTGTCATCCTTTGATTTAGATCTGTCGCAAGTGTCGATTTTTATCATAGGATAAAGTTTATTTGTTGTTGATGGTCGATTATGCTTTTACTATTGCCTTTGGTTTGAATTTGTGACTTTCTAGTGTCAAAACGAGTATTTATTTCAAAATCATAAAGTGTCGTAATCATCTCTACCTTTTGATTTCGAAAAGAAGCTTGTTTGTGTTTGTCGCTTGAAAGCAAATTCAGATTTGTACATCAACTTTCTTTTTAGCATCAATACTAAGAAAGTGAAAAACAAATACATGCATGTGCATTTGCATATAGACAGTCTGTTTGGCTTGATTTAGCAAAGTGCATTTACAGTGTGCTCTTTGCTCTTTGTGAAAAGATTGTGTCTTTCTTTTCCCCTAGTAGCTAGGATTTTCATTGCTGAAAAGAGATAAAAGTTTGTTTATCATCTTTAGATTGCATTTTAGGAATTACATCTACATCTCATGGTGAACCCAAAAGGAAAACTTCATAAGAAAGATCAACTTAAAATAAATTCAATGAATCTAACAATGCTTTGGAACTTAACGCACAACATTTAGAGGTCTAGGCTAGAGACGTATTCCGGCGTCATAAAGCCTGGTAACTGTTGTCCTCACTGATGGTTGGGTGATTCCTCCACTTTGAGATGATAAGTGCCAGTACGGGCTTGTGCTCCCACGTACCGTCGAGTATATTTTGGGAGACCCCTATAGGCTTAAATCCTTTATCCATAGGAAGCCGTGTCGGCCGCCCTACTGATCGCAATGCACTGAACATAGCATTCGGGAAGATTGACTGCCGTACCGTAAAAAGTATTCTGCAGTTTTGCGATTGGTTTGGTACTCCCTCTACCTAGACCTCCAGAGCAGTCCCTTTCGTTCCTTTTCAGACTCCTTAACGGAAAAGGTCCATCTGAGCACTTGTCACTTCAGGCTCATTAAAAATCGAAGGAGACTAGAGTCATCTTTTGTTTTTTCTCGACTCTTAAAAATTGAAAAAACAAGTTGTGTCAAAGTGTCTAAAATTTATTTTAAATGGAATAATCATCACCTTTCCCTCGTTGATCTTCGAAGTTAGTCTCCCTTCATCACAAGTTCTTGTAGAATCGCTAGGAAATATTTTGGATAGACTAGATATGTCTGAACAACCATCAACATCCAGGACTGTGTCATCCGATGCAGCAGTGGCAGAGCCTCCTGCTGCTACTCCAACGATGTTCGATGGTATACCAACTGTCCACGCAAGTTATCAACAACAAGCCGGAGTCCAATCGGGGACTGTTTCGACGACATGGTCAATTCCTATTTCTTCATTCGGATTATCATCTGGTATTTCTTATGTTGAAACTCAACAAGTTGATCCAATGTGTCTTCAAAGGCCAATCTACCCTTTAAGTACTGGATTTCCACCATATGGAGGGCAGTATGCCTTTTCATTGTTCCCTCCCGGAGAACAACCATATGGGAGTTTACAAAAAAGTTCAGGTCAAACTGGAATTACATCCAGCGGTTGGGTACCAATACTGCCTCAGCAACCAAGGGTTGTATATTCAATGCAACCAGTCCACCCTGTGTCGAATATTCCCACTATGCCTGCTATGGTGACTGCATCGCAAGTACAAGCGTTACCTGTTGTATGTCAACCCCAAGTTTCTCAGGTTGCAATACAATAGCCTCTTGTCTCAACGACTCAATCACAACCTCAGGTTAGTGCCTCCTTATCTGGAGCGACTCAGGCTCAGACAAGTACTATGAATCCTCATCTTGGTCAATCATCCAGTATTGGACAACAGCAAATGGTCCAACAACCAGGGCTGGTTCAATCTCAACAACCGCCATTCCAGCAATAATATCAAGGACCTGAGCAACAAGTCTTTGTAAGTAATGGGCAACCACATTTCCAAAGCGGTTATCAACAACCATATTATAATGGTTATGCCCATCAACCTTGTCAAAGTTTCCAACATCAAATACATTATGTTGGTATGCAAAGACCCATTGCTCAGGCGATTCCATCTTATCCTGGGTATGCTTCGCCTAACCTGAATCAACAGTTGCCCTTTGTAGGAACTCTAGAATTACCAGATCTAAACCGGCTGACGAATGATCCAATTGCTTATGCCCCTTGGTGGCCAGCGATTCCGCATAAACTTTCATCAGATATTCCTAAATTTAATGGAAATCCGGGTGAAGATCCGTCGAATCATGTGATGACATTTCATCTGTGGTGTTCATCAAACACCCTAAACGATGGTTCGATTAGGCTTCGCCTTTTTCAGTGGACGTTAACTGGTCCGGCAACAAAATGGTATATCGAATTGCCTAGAGCTTCATTCGACAACTTCAGTACCCTAGCCACAACCTTCTTAACCCATTTTCAGTTACCGATAAGGTACGAAACGGGAACCGAACTTCTTACCAACTTCAAACAAATGACGGCCACTCACATATCTGATCATATACATGAATGGCGACGTCGTCGTAGAATGGTGAAAATGTATGTTCCCGATCAGTGTTTAGCTGAATGGTTTATTAAGTCATTACTGCCTTCCATCACAGAAGATGTGGCAAAAGGGGGTGTCGTCACAAAAGAGCAAGTTATCGCTCGTGCGCAATATTTGGACTTGATTTACACTCAGTCTGGCACGCTCTACGATAAAATACCTGACGCCCCTAGACCGGAATTCTCAGTTCCTCCTCCTCCTAAATCAAACAATGACTCTCATGTCGGCGATGGCATGATTGGCGCAATAGACACGAAATCGACAAAGGCTACATCTAAAAAGGCCTGTAGGATTTCTAGTCATAATGCAAATGAGGAACTTCTTGCCTCGGAAGTAAATTCCGTGTCGACCGACAAGGGAAAACAACTGAAGCAACCAGGGGGCAAGAAGAAAAAGAAAGGGAGGAAAAATAAGTAGGATGAGTCATCTCCTGGAAAACCTTCTGCAAACCCTTATGGGAAAAGGAAACCCCCTGCGGGGTGTCATATATGCAATGAGGATCATTGGACGAGAGATTGTCCACATATAGCTGAAGTTAAGAAACTCTTTAAGAGTTCAAAAACCTCAGCGGTATTGACTGATCCGTTTCCAAACCCAGGAACCAAACTGGTTGCTAATCAAAATGCTTCCCAATCGCAAGTGCTTATGTTGTCTATCTCAAAGTAGCAAAATGATGCTTTGACAAGGAATAAAGATTACAGGAATCCACAACTATCGAATAACAAGGCTAATGAACAACATAGTAGTTCGACAACAACTTTGACCGAAGTTCTGCCACCCATCATTCCTGAACAAATGATAAAGTCGCCAAAGGGAGTAGTACACAAATCGACATTTAATCCTCGTGCAAAAATAGCACAGAATTATAATATAATAGAGGACCTGGCCCAATCACCGTCCGCTATGTCGACACTTGAGGTACTGCAAAATTGCCTCTCCAAAGAGCAAGCTTTATTATCAGCAATAGGTGGGATTGACCCAATGGATTCCAATCTTGTGGCCTTTGATCATAAAGGATATGACCCTCAGTTACCAGCTCAACTAGCTTTCCTTATTCAAGTGAAAGCCCTCAACAAAACTATTCATCGAACAATTATTGATGAGGGGCATCCACATGTATTATGTCGATGAGTTGCTGGAAAACTTTAGGGTCACCACCCTTGTCGCGATCATCAACAATGTTAAAAGCATTTGATGGACGATCATACACTCGATACGGGATTTTAAGTAACTTGTAGGTTGAACTGGGGGGTAAAACAGTAGAAATTGATGTTGAAGTAATCGACGGAAACCTCGATTACAACATCCTACTGGGAAGACCCTGGATATATGCCATGGCCGCAGTTGTGTCGACCTACTTCAGGAAGATTGCATTTCCCTTCCAAGGAGGAATTACAATCGTCGACCAACAAACATTTCTCCCCAACAGTTCACAAGTTACGGGAAGCCTTCCAATGATCCATGGAAGCAATCATTCGCTCCAAAATATCGGAGTAGGTCTCCTAAAAGACCCTGCCTTAATGGGTACTTTTGACCTACCGCCTCCGAGTAATCTGGCAGAAGTGGCCACAGTGGAATATGAAATCTTCTATATCTAATGGATTTGGATCTCGAGGATGGTTCTTATCTCGTGTCGACCTCGTTAAAAAATGAAACAAGGAGTCATGAGGATAGTTCTTTTACTGTATCAACCTCATTAAAAAATGAAACAAATCCCCTTTCCAAATCTCAAAGGTAAACCTTCATTCCAACCACTGAGTTGAATGCAATGAAGCTTGGGGGGCATGCACCTCGATTTGCATTATTATGCTGGGGGCATGCAAACTTATCACGAGCAGTATTACTGTAGGGTTCAAGCTCGTTAAAAAATAAACCCACCTCGAGCAGTGTTTACCGCGAGGTTCAAGCTCGTTCAAAAATAAACCCGGACCGAGAAAATGTTTCCACCCGCGTTTAAGCTCGTTAAAAAATGAACTATTCCCTGGTAAATGACCACCGTGAATGTAGCACTTCAGCCATTAAAGCCTTAGTCGTGTTTGCACCGTCACCTCCACGTTTTCATTGGCCGATCATTCACCTCCATTTGATTGTTTACCCATTTTGAGGAACAACTGCGAAGAGTGATTTCACTAGCCATCCTTGTGACACTACCGTGATTGGAAAATTCCAAACCTTACCTGGAATCAGCTGCTACCCATTTTATCACTTGTTCCTCAAAAGACGAGTCTTCTTTAAGCTCTTTTTTGACTCGTAAAATATGAAAAGATTGCCGAGTTCTGGCCTTCCAGCTCGTTAAAGCGACGGGAAGTGCTATCCCTCTTCTAGATTTTAATCTTTTTGGACCTGAGGGATTATTGCACAAAAATATCGAGCGCTTGTTTTGTTCGGCTCGTTAAAGCTAATCGAAAATTCATCCCTTCTGTATTGTTTTATACTTTTTCGGACTTAAGGGATTAGATGACGAAAAAGGAATTTTGGAGTTACCTTTACGTACCTTTTCAGACTCTCTAAAAATGAAAAGGATCGAGTTATCTTTGTCTTTAAACTCGTTAAAAAGGTTAATAGTGACAAACTTGTCTTTAGACGAGAACGAGTTTCACTATCGCTAGGCTCATTAAAACATAGCGATGGGTTTGCCTGAAGGGCAAATTATAGAACAAGCATATGTTATCCTCCTCAAGCTTGACAAAAATAAAGAGGTACTGGTCAGCAATGACTGGGGAAAAATTGGGAAGAAAACTCAAAGAATCTTTATTGGTAGCAAGTCGCTCTTGAACATGACACTTCCACTCCGTGCTCGAGTCAGGTTGGGTTGTTTCATTCACCGGTCACATCGCCATGGTCTCGCCATACCATCCACATTTGGGGTTAATGCTACCAATCCATCACATAAGTGTCGCCGACATGTTCAAGAGAAGTCATCCAGAAAGGCCACCTGTGTCCCGCCCACTACCGTACATTATACTCCATCCTTTCATGACCGCCACCCTGAACCATATATCATCAGATTGTTTTCACCTCCATCAAAATCATTTGCTCCATTCTGTGTCATT
This sequence comes from Pinus tabuliformis, assembly GCA_031772625.1. NCBI lineage: Eukaryota > Viridiplantae > Streptophyta > Pinopsida > Pinales > Pinaceae > Pinus > Pinus tabuliformis. The sequence goes on along the minus strand of CM062808.1, from coordinate 239,350,811 downwards.
GATGTGGGATTCATTAAGGCCCTCCTATGATGGATCACTTCTTGTCGACATCAGCTCATTATCCAAGAAGTTGGTCTAGGAACACCCCATTCAGTACTTTGAAGCTTGCATGCCTCAATGGCAAGTTTCTCACTTCCGGTGACAGGTTTACATCAATGACCTTCGACCGAAAGATTTTGCGTGGTGTTCGACGCCAAGTCCTTTATTCACACCACGTGAATTGTACTGCAGTACCTTGAGGATCATTATCATTATCAGTGATTCCTCTCGCGCTTGTTAACGGTTTACATCATTGACTGGTAATCAAGCGATGTCTTTCCATGTTCGACTTCAAAACATTTTTCACATGTTTCGACTTGTACTTCGAGTGAAGTTCAGACGAGATTGAAGACCCGGGATCTAGTTTCATCCATCCGGGCTGCGATATATATTCAGGAAAATAAAGACATTCAAATGTACAGCATTACAACACAGATAATCATCCTACCAAAAGGATGATGGCTCTATCAGAATCATCAGTCTACCATTAGACGATTTTCTGTCCTATGTACATGAAAATGAATTTATAAAGCTGAGCATGGGAATGCCCGCCTCAGCCAGATCATGAAAACAGTATGAAGATAATGTATTGTATTGTATCTTATTACAGGGCTCCTCCCAGCATTGAAAGAACTTCGGATCCTCCTAATAAAGCATTTCACCCGATAAACGGCCTCATACTTTAGGGGGCAACTGTTATAGACATTTTTGTGCCTTACAGCTCTAAGCATGAAATGTCCATAAACCAAGGGCTCCTAAGTCCCTAAAAGTGTTGTTCCAACCCCTAAAGGAACAAGGTCAACAAATTACAGCTTCTCCCAGAAGTTCTCCACCAGAAACTACTCAAAATTGGTCAAAACTGGATCAATGCACTTGCTCCATGGCCAGGGTGCGCTGCATCGCACCTTGTACACATGGGAAGTTCATTGCAGTGCAACTAAATACACTGTGAGGGTGCGATGGATGGGAAAAGACAAGTGGCGGAGACAGTTTGCGAGGTGGATGATCATGGAATCTTCCAGAAACTTCTCCTGGGACACTTGCCTCTCAAAATCGCCCAAGGATGAGTAAGAGATCAATGAGATCTCCAAGTGGCATCAAGAACTATCAGAGAGAAGACACTAATCAAAAACCCAGAGCTAACTCACACCTCTGCAAATATCTATATATAGATCTCTCATCCCAGAGATCCAGAAGTTGGAGGCTGGAATTTTGCACATTGTAAGGAATTGCTGTTGGTTTTGAGATACATATCAGAGAATTGGGTGATCTATGCTTTGTTAGGGGTGAAGAAGGGACTTATTTGCTGGGAGGTTGATGCTGGGTCAGGAATCATCGGTTGTAACTCCTCCTGGATCTTCTTGTATATCAATAAAAACTATTTGAGTTTCTTCTCCATGCTTTTGTATCATTGATGCTTGTTACATTTGTATGGTTAACTTAAATCTGATCCTAAGTTATTTATGAATATAAATCCATGTCTTTGTATAGTTTTCTCCTTCTGTGATCTTACAGGTACTTGGTGAAGCTGGGCAAGTAAGAGAGCAGGTAGCTGGAAGCTGTCAAAGAGGAGAGAGATTGGATCAAAGGACTAGCGCAAGACACAGGTTAGTTCTTCCTATTCCTCTTTGTTTATAGTTCATAAAGAAGATACAAAAGTAGTTTTCTCTGTTTGTTTCTAAGGCAGCTATCACACCTTAGTGGGATAGAGCAGTTCTAAATAGACACTTTTCCCGGTAACACTTAGCTTATTGTATGATTTTCTGATCATATTTATGCTTATAGAGTGAGTTGAGTTAGTTATGATGCCATGTGGTCTAACATGTATTTAATGCAGATTATTGATGGATTTCAAGGTCAGAGTCAAGGATCCAGTGGTCAAATGGCAGTAATAACTTGAATTAGACAGAGGAGAGGACTTATAGGAGGGAATCCCCCTCATTTATTACTCCTCACTTTGAATTCCCCTTCATTCAACTCAGAGTACAAGCAGTCGAATCATGCACTAGAAGGCAGCCGAGCAAGTGGAGGATGACTGATAGTTATCTCGAATTTTGGGAGCCAGGCCTCCCTAATTTTAAGGAAGTGGTTGGTAGCTTCAAATGTATAAGTAGAGAGGCCTAGGGCCTCACTAGGGTCGGATTTTTTTGCTTATGTAAACTCTGCTCAAATTTCGATCTTATTATTTTGTGATAGTTTCATGTAATCTTTCTATTGTTTTGATAATGAAGATGGAATCCTTTTTGAGCTAGCATTGAGTTACCTCAAAGGGCTGTAGCTCTTGGTTTAGGGCCCAATCCAAGCAGCCAAGCTTCTCTTTACTTGTATTTGTATGCTTTACTTCAGTTTGTAGATTAATTTGTTGTTAGATGCATTTCTTTTATGGTTAAGAATAGATTGCTTTTGATGATTTAGTAGCTTGCTCCCATTTGTGCTTTCTGTAGTAGGTTAAGAAGCGGTCAGAAAAGATTCCAAAGTCTAGCAATAGTTCCTTGGCCTCTCTTCCTCCCTCTAGGACCATGATTTGGGGCAAAGACTCTCTTTCTGCCCCAAAAACACAGATTTTCCTCATTCATAGGACTTCTAGTGTTTGTAGCTCTTTAGTAGGTTAATAGTCCAGTTTTTCTTTGCTTCAGATCTCCTTTATCATGTTCATTTTCTGATTTGCAATAGTCCTCTTTCATGCTTTCCTTTCCTACATCATTTCCTTTCATAGATCATAGTTTAGACCATTTTAATGCAAAACTCTATTTTTCCTAAATGCACTCATTTCATTTGTTGCTTGATTTTCTTCGTTGACTGTCAGTTCCTTTGTAGCAGATCTCTTCTAGCAGTAGGCTAGATTATCAACAATCACATCCTCCATCTGATCCATGCCCTATAGGTCTCCTAAACCTCACCTCAATTATGCCCTAGTTTCCTTCATTTTTCCATAGAACTTCTTCCTCTCTCCTTGAGCAAACCCAATCATCTTTCTCTCTCCTAGTGATTCATGGTAGACCTTAGGTGCCCTAACACTTCATCCCAACCTTGATCCACCTTTTCCACCCACTCTTACACCCTCAAAATAGCGGAAATTTCTCTCGGCCTCCTGTAGTTTCCCTGTTTTCCTCCTGTAGTTCCCCTGTGTCCTCCTGTAGTTTTTCCTGTAGGCTTTCTTTTGAAGGCTGAGTGTGGGAAAATCCTCCAGAAGGCCACATAAGACCTCCTAGAACCCATCCATACCATCTTAAATCCTCCTAAGCTTCAAAATTGCCCCTAACGCCACCTGTTCGCTACCACACTCACACACAATAAATTAGATGCATGTCAAATTCACATAAAAATCCAAAAATATGTTTTTTTTCTTATTTACTTCTAGAAATAACATGATTAGATGTTGTTTACTTTTTTGAGTAGGTAATGGAATTTCTTTCACGGTTTTCATATTGTTTTTGGCAAAAGTAGGATTAGCTTGTTAATTAGGGTTTACTAGGTCTTGCTTTACATTACAGTCTTTTTCCTTTCTGCGATTAGAATAGCTTCTGTAGAGTAATATTTCTTTCTTTCATCACACATAGAGCTTCTTCTCAGATCTATAGAAGTTGGCTTGAGATCCTAGTGATCTTGTGCTGGCTAACTAAGTGACAACCTACAGTGAGAACTAGTACTTGTGCATATAGCACCGATGCTTCCAAGTTTATTACGAACTACCAGGTTGATAAAAGTAAAGTTGGCAGCCTAGGAGTTGTAGCATTCTTGCTGCAATACTAGCACTCACCACTTTTTGGCGTCGTTTCCGGGCAAGCGTCAGAGTATTCTGTGATTACTGCTTTCTTCTATTTCTTCTTGCAACATTCTGCTAATAGTTTATTTCAGCAAAAGTAGACTAGTTATTTCTTTTCTTTCAGTTCTGCATTTCCTTGCTTTCCTTTCCAATTCTGAAAATTCTATTTTGGCAGAAGTAGACCAGTCATTTCCTTTCTTTCATTCATGCATTTCCTTGATTTCCTTTTCAATTCTGCAAATTTCCATTCAGCAAGTTCATTTTAGCTAGTTGCAATTTGTTTTGTTCAATCACAATCTCAGTTTCTGCAAGTACTATCAGTGTGGGGAAAAAGAAACGAAAAACCAACCAAAAAGATTTCCTTTCATGCCTCATAGGAATAGAGATAACTTAGGAAAATTTCTTCCCAACACCCCCACTGCTTCGCACAGCCAACCTTCTCTCTTCTTCGGTGGCTATGATCAAGAAGAACCCTTAGGTGAACAACCAAAGATATTTGAAGAACCTATAGGGGAAGAAGAAGAAGAAAACATTCCTCTGGAGCCAATGGCTAAAAAAAGAAATGCTAGGGGAAATGGAGAAAGAATAGAAGGTACCTTTCCCATTTGGGAGACCAATGGGGACACCAAAATGAAAAATATAAGTCCTTTAGCCCTACCTCACTTCCATGGTTTGACTAGAGAAGATCCTAACACCTTCTTGTTTGAGTTTTCTTTCATCTATCGAACTTATGATTATGCAGAAGACGAGAAAAAGTTGAAAATTTTCCCTTCTACTCTCAAGGATGCAACATTGCACTGGTTCATGGGATTACCTGGCAATAGCATCACAACTTGGGCTCAGATGCAGCAAGCCTTTAACAAAAAGTATCGAGACTATTGTAGGTCAAAATATACTAAAGAAGAAATATTCTGAATGACCATGTGAAGTGATGAGTCCCTGGAAGACTATGAAAAGAGGTTTCGACTCAATTACAAAAGGGTCAGTTGTAGACTTGACCCTGAATCTCTGAAGTTGGTCCTGCTCAGGGGAAATCGAGAAGACCTTCTAGACACCCTCCATCTATTGGCCGGGGGAGACATCTACCAACTATCCTATGAGGACATAAAGACTGTTTTTAGAAACCATTCTAGAGCAGCCAGAAAGAAAGGTAGGGGAGTCAACCCATAGCCAGTACCTCTTCTTCTAATTCATCCATTAAAGGTGAAATTGAAAACATGTTGGAAGACTTCAAGAGTGAGATGCTGCAGATGCTTGTCATGCAAATGGATACCTTACATATCAAAAGAAAACAAGAGGAAGCAGAGAGAGATTTGGCTATTTTTTTCCCTAGATGCACCAGGTGGCATCCTAGGAATGAATGCCCATTGAACTCTATAGAGGTTCGTTTAGTCTGTGAAGAAAATCATTCTATAGACAAGTGCCCTTCCTTGCTTGGACTTAAAGCTATATACCAAGGGGTCGAAAGAGTCACTAAATAGATCTATTACATAAACCAAAGCAGGCCGCATGGACCTAGACCATACCAGCAGGGGATGCAAGGGACATCTTAGGCATACTACAACCCCAACCAAGTCCCCTCCATACCTTTTTGGGGCCCCCCTGCTCATCCTTCCTGGTTCACACCACCTCCTTGGTCCTTCACATCTTAATATCATGCCCAACTAGCCACTCATTCATTTAAACCCTATGCTCAGGTGCAACCTCAGTGGAATGCACTTCATCAGGGGTGGAGGCCCCAATACAACTCTCTTCCTGCTCTTCTACCTCCACCACCTATCCAACCATAACTATTACCTTATGCTCCCCCAAGGCAACCCCAAATGCCTGCCTAGCCAAATTCTAACCCGAACAATAGACAGGCTCAGCAAGTGTATAGTGGGGAACCATCATGCCCAACTTATGTTGTGGAGATTCAAGAAATTAACTTGCGATCTGGGAAAGTTTTCCTAGATAGCCAGCCTCCACCTAGGGAGGTTGAGGAAGATAAAGAGGAAAGCAAACCTAAAGCAAATCCACCCTTTCCTGAGAGACTATCCATGACAATCTGGCCTACCCCAGAAGAGACTGAACTCCTAGGAGAATTGAAACATTTATGTGTGAAGATACCACTTCTCCAAGCCATAAAATATGTTCCTATCTACAATAGGTTGATCAAAGAGAAGTGCTTTAAGCATCCAGGAAGGCGCTAGAGAGATGCCCCAACCATCAATGTCATAGGAAAACTGTCTGAATTGATGTTGTGGCAGAGAATCTGTCCAAAATATCTAGATCTTGGAAACCCAGTAGTTGATGTCCACATCAATGGTACAATGGTCCCACATACCTTGATTGATCTGGAAGTTGCCATTAATGTGATGACAAAGGACACAATGCTCAAACTTAACCTCTAGGGCTCCTTGAGGAAGACCACGATAGTGTTGTAGTTAGTAGATCGCTCCACCATGACCCCTGAGGGGATTGTGGAAGATGTGATGGTCTCCATTGATTCTTGGGAGTACCCTATGGATTTCTTAGTTCTCCAGCCAAAGGAAAAGCTCACTAGGTATCCTCTCATTCTGGGAAGACCCTGGTTGGCTACAGCCGATGCCTACATCAGCTGCCAAGCTGGGAATGTGACCATAAAGAACAGGCACATGTCCAAGCAGTTAACCCTATATCCTCCTGCCCAACCCCTGCTAGAACATGATCTACCTCTCTGGTTGGAGGAGGAGGATGAGGATGTTCTGATATAGAATTTGATTCAAAATCCACCTCCCAGTGTATCACCATTAGAAGACATAGTAAGAGAAACCCAAAACAACCCCTCAATTGATCTCTGTGTGGTCGGCCCTACTTCTCCCCATGTCAAAAATATAGAGTTCAACCCAGAAAGAACATTGAAAATCAATCCATCCCTATCTACTTCCTAGGAGAAGGAGCTATGCAGCCTACTAAGAAAACATCTAGATGCCTTCGCCTAGAGTTATAAGGAGATGAAGGGAGTAGACCCTTCAGTATATACTCATCATATATACATCAAGGAAGATTGCAAGCCAGTCAGGCATCCTCAAAGGAGGATGAACCCAGCACTTAAAGATATTGTTAAGGAAGAATTGCAGAAATTGCTGGATGCAGGATTCATCTATCCCATTTCTGACAGTGAATGGGTCTCTCCTTTGGTGCTAGTGCCAAAGAAAAATGGTAAGCAGAGAATATATGTCAAATATCGGGAATTGAACAAAGCCATTAAAAAGGACCACTTTCCTTTACCTTTCATAGATCAAATGTTAGACGGTCTGGTAGGGAAAAAGTTTTTCTTGTTCCTAGATGGATTTAGCGGGTAAAATCAGATTCAAATCAGCCCGAAAGACCAAGATAAGACCACTTTCACTTGTTCTTGGGGTACCTTTGCATATCGAGTCCTTCCTTTTGGGTTGTGTAATTCTCCAGCCACTTTCCAAAGAGCGGTATTGAGTATATTTTCTAAACTGGTTCATGATGCAGTAGAAATATATATGGATGATTTTACTCCTTATGGCTCTGACTTTCAGGAAGCTTTATCTAACCTAGGAAAAGTTCTAGATAAGTGTATTGAGATGAACCTGTCCCTTAATCTAGAAAAATGTGAATTCTTGATGACTAAATGGACCATGCTAGGTCATGCAATATCTCAACAAGGACTGCAGGTGGAGCCCAACAAAATTGCTATCATCCAAAGGGTCCCACCTCCTTAAAAGGTGAGAGATGTCAGAATTTTCCTAGGCTTAGCTGGATATTACAGGAGATTCATTAAAGACTTCAATAAGATAGCCTCTCCTTTGTTTGGCCTCCTAGGCAAAGATGTTGAGTTCATATGGTCAGAAAACTGTCAAGAAGCCCTAGATACCTTGAAGGGCAAGCTAGTGACTACCCCAATTCTCAAAGGCCCAAACTTGGCCCTACCTTTTCACATTCAAACAGATGCCTTGAACAAAGCAATAGGAGTATCCTTAGGACAAATTGATGAAAAGTTACCTTATGCCATATACTTTATAAGCAAAAACCTGTCAAAGGCATAGTTAAACTACACAGTGACCAAGAAGGAACTCCTAGCTGTCGTGTATTCCTTAAAAAAATTCAGACATTATGTCATAGGCTATCAAACCTTTGTGCACACTGGTCATGCTACAATTAGATATTTAATGAAAAAACTAGATGTAAATGCTCGCATTATTATATGGCTTCTTTTACTGCAGCAGTTTGATTTGACCATTATTGATAAGCCTGGTAAAGAGAATATTGTTGCTGACTTTTTGTCTAGAGTAAATTTTCCTATAGGTGAAGAAGGAATGGTGGATGACCAAATGCCAGATGAACACCTATTTTCTATATCAGTACTCTCTCCATGGTTTTTTGATATAACAAACTACTTGGTTTTAGCATAGTTCCCACCAAACCTGTCCTTAAAAGAGAAGAGTAGGATAGGAAGGAAAAGCACCCCTTTCACTTGGATTGGAGGCAATCTCTTCAAACTGGGCCCAGATCAGATCTTGAGAAGATGTGTCAGGGAGGAGGAAGTCTTTGACATCCTCCTGGCTTGTCATGACGAGCTTTGTGGAGGTCATTTTGTAGCAAAAAGAACCGCCTTCAAGATATTGCAAGAAAGCTACTACTGGCCCACTCTTCATCAGGATGTGAGGAGATACATGAGCCCGTGTGATTGGTGTCAAAGGATGGGGAAACCCACTCCAAAGGATGAAATGCCCATGCAACCTCAAGTGACCTTTGAGCCATCTGAGAAGTGGGGCATGGACTTTATGAGGCCTATCAACCCCCCTTCAAAGCAAAAGCAATACGTCATTATGTGCACCAACTACCTAACAAAGTGGGCAAAGACAAAAGCAATCAAAGCAGCGACAGAGGAAAAAGTAGTTGAGTTTTTGAGAGAAAATATATTCAACAAGTTTGGGTATCCAAGAGAGTTGGTCACAGACCAAGGCAGTTAGTTCACTTCCAGCCTGATTGAAGACTTGCTCACACATCATAAGATCAAGCATAGGACTTCCACCCCTTACCATCCACAAGCCAATGGGAAAGTGGAGGTCACTAATAGAGCATTGGAAGGGATCCTAACCAAGGTAGTGAGCATAGCAGAAAAGACTGGGTAGATAGATTAGTTGAGGCCACTTGGGCCTACAACACAACATGGAAGACCACCACCGGGTTCACACCCTATGAAATGGTCTATGGGAAGAAGGCCTTGTTGTCGATAGAGTTTGAATTCAATACCTTAAGGATGGCAGCTCAACTAGACCTAGACCTCAGCCATGCACAGAAGGAGAGATTACTTCAGCTCAATGGATTGGATGAATATAGATTACACGCCCTTCTCCATACAGAGGTAGTTCATCTTCAGAGAAAGAAATGGCATGACAAAAATATCAAGGAGAAGCAATTCTAAGAGGGAGATTGGTCACTATGATATGATTTAAGATACAAATATTTCAAAGGAAAGTTGAGGACAAGATGGATGGGACCCTACACTGTGGAGAAATATAATGACAATGGTTCAATTCTGATCAGAACCATTGATGATGAAGCCATCCCCATGCTTGTCAATGGACATCGGTTGAAATTTTACAAGAAACCCCTCTCCAAGTGAGAGTTTAGTGAAGATTTGAATAAAACAGTGATGGTAGTGGGGCATGTCTTAGCTTCCACTTCACCCACTCACTGAAGAAAAGGAAAATAAAAAATAAGGACTCAAGTGAAAACCTCCATGAGGCACTTGAGTCCCATCATTGGGTTGAAAACCTCTTGTGAGGCGGCCCAGTGATGTCAAAAAAGGGGGAAAAAGAATAAGATACCTGGGTGAAAACCTCCCTTGGAGGCACCTAGGGTAGGCAATTAAGGTGAAAACCTCTCTGAGGCACCCTAGTTTTTTTCAAAAAAAAATAAAAAAGAAGAAAAGAAAAAATGATTTTTTATTGCATTGTAGGTTTGCAGGAGGACTACAAGGAGTAGAAGAAGGTGCCAAGGGGACCCTGACATTCACACCAGCATCAATCTCATCTCCTCCACACCTTCCTCCATCATTTTTGGAATATCTTTCACCCCACTATGCCTTTTTCTTCCAGAACTGTGTTTTCTATAGGAGGCTACGTGTTTTCTATAGGAGGCTCCTGTAGGAATTACAGAGAGCCAAAAGTGTCGACAGAAGGCGGTTTGAGGGACAAAAAAGCTTCAAGAGGAACCTATAATCCCTCCTACCATTTTCAAACCTCCTTGCCATCATTTCCAAGCTTGCATCACACCCCAAGCATCATTATTTTCTTCTTCCTGTCCAAGAAAAAAACACAGAAAAATAGTTTTTAGGTTTTGAAAAAAACAAAAGTAAAAAGAGGAAAAGGCACCAATAACCTTACCTGAAGCTTACCTACCATCCCTCCATCATTCATGACACCTCTGGCATTATTATCGAGCTCCAAGCACAGGGAAAAGCTGAAGTTTCTAGGGGAGAAGCAGCTACAGGAGCTCCTGTAGGAATTCTTATAGCAGCTGATCCCATAGAAGTCCAGCACCAAAAGCAAAAGAGTGCACATCTACAGGTTGAAAAGGCACATGGAGCTCAGATCTAGCAAAATAAGAACCTGCAAAACTACACAATTGCACATTAGCTAGCAGAGACAGCATGCATGAAGGAAAGTGTGGGCATGTAGCAGAGAAAGCCACAACACCTCACAACAAATACACTCGGATCAAAGGTAAGTAACTAAATCACTCTTCTATTTGCATTTGTGTAATTAGGAGTCATACGAAAGGCAACAAGATGGTTGAGATTGAATGAGGGAAAGGTGGCCAGTTAACTTGGCCACATTCATTTAGTTGACTCCACTTATTTGAGATGTCACCCACACGTGCGCACAGTCAACTCAAGCACAAGATGCCAAGGACAGACAGTGGGAGGAAGTGTGAACTCCAATGCAATAATGAGGGATGGTTATGAGGAGGGGCCATGATGACCAAGCAGGTGGGCACCAACAGTCTGAATATGGGCAACGTACACCTTGCCAGCTCAGCACTCATAACCGAAAATAGCCATAAAAAGCAATGAGCACTCCTCCCCGTGCATTCTCACCACATTTTCTTCATTTTCTCCTCGTAACTCAGCCACAACAGTCTTCTTGTGCCCCCATAGCCTCGTAACCACCATTCTCCATCGATTTCTTCCCTGTATTTGCTCTCGACGTTTTCTACAGGAGCACCTACAAGAAATCTATAGGAGGGACAGCGGGCTTCTACAAGAGGGGCAGTGAGTCATTTTGAAGGGAGAAACCATGATTTTTGGCACGAATTTCAGTCTGGAGAGGTAGGGTTCATGCATGCCCCCTGTTGAATATCAATACATGAAAGAAGTGATCTCAATTTGAGGATGAAATAAGTCTTTAGGAGGGCAGAAAATACATAAAAAAATTCTGTTTATTTAAAAAAAAAACACAATCTCCTCTGTTTCTCTGTTTTTCTCAAAATTCTTTGTCTCCACCTCCATATTTGGTTTTCCAAAAGAGTACAGACAGTATGACAGGAGGGTTTATGAGAAAGGAGCCCACTAACTCCACTAGGCTCCATGCACATCCTCAAGTGGTGGACATATTCACAAGGGCAAATTGGATGAATTTCTTTGAGAAATTTAGAGGGTTTGATGATGAAATTGCCCAAGAATTTGCTCTCTCTCTAGTCCCTCACACAAGAACACATGCCACTGTAACCATTAGAGGCCTCTCTATCGAAATAACCCCTGAATTCATCAGTAGGGTCACTACCCTTCCTCTTGGGTTGCCTTGGAGTAAAGATGAGAAACCAATTGGCCAGGCTGCCAAGAAGAAAGTTTTCCAAAATAATGAAACCCGTGTCGAAGATAAAAATGGAATTAGAAGAGCTAGTATACCATACCCCTGGGATGAGGTTAGCTACCAAGTCATCAAATACATTTCCTGTGAAGGGAGGCACAACATTGTTTATGGATATCATTTTAGAATCCTCCATGACTTGAGATATGGATTGGATACCCCAACACCTCAAAAGCTCAGTATCCCTTACTTTCTCCTTCAGTCCCTCATTGACTCCAGCACCAAGGTACAAGCAGGAAATTTAGGGTAGTTAGATCACCATGGCTTAATCAAAATACTAGTAGAGGAAGCCCTCCATACCTTTACACTCCGTATAGCATGGGAAGTTTTCCGAAATATGACAGCTGAGGATGAGATAAAGGCATTAACCTATGATATCAGTCCTACTAGTAGTGAGGAGGAAGAACAACAAGGAGGAGAAGATGAAGCCAGTGGTGACACAACAGAGCAAGAAAGGAAGGATGAAGGAAAAGAAACAGAGGAGGGAAAAGTTGAAGAGACAAAAAAAGAGACAGAAGAGGGAGAAAAGGAGGTAGAGAAGGCAGAGCAAGAAGAAGAGTCCCTTGAGACTTTGGAAAGAGAAGCAACAACTACCCTCACTACCATCAGTACACCAGTCAAGCCAAAGAAGAAGAGGAAAATAAAGACCTCCATGTATTTCGGGGCAAGGAAGAGCACAAGAATTAAAACAAGCAAACCTTAGCCCTCTTCAAAAGTTCCCATTACCATTGAAGATTCACCATCTTCCAAGGTGAAAGAATCTCCTTCCAAGACACCCATAATCTATGAAAGGGGGACTCCAAGATCTTCTACATGGAAGGGGAAGTCAATTCTACAGGACCCCAAACCAGACCTACAGGAGGCTGAAACAGTCCTACAGGAGACATTGTCCCAACAACAGGAGACCCAAAAGCTTGAGAAAAAGGTAGGAGGATAGCCAGAGATAAAAGAGGAAGCACAAGAGCTACAAGAACCTGACCCCTAGCCTAGTCTTTCCTCCTATTACAATCTACTTGAGGGAGGCAGGATAATCCCACAGAAATTTGCAATTCCACTGTTTTTTGAATTGGAGAAAGAAAGAGTGAGAACTCATTGGTGGATGCAGATAGCCAAATCCCAAGGAGTTGAGGATGTTGGCCATAAGGAAAAAACTCAGGGAAATGGGCAGATAATTGAGTGCTCTCAGAAACATAGAGGCCATTATAAGAAGCCACCTTGAAAATGAGAATGAACTACTAAGGAGGCAACTGCAAGAGAAAGAGACTCAGCTGGCATACATGGCCAGCTTATCCATGGAAGCATTACAATGTAGAACACCATCCAAATATTATGGCCTCTATCTGAAGGACCAATGGTTTCAATTCCAGATAAAGACATTGGCACAAAGAGGCACAATGCCTTTCCAAGACTACAGGCAGTTCATGGATCTGTGTGACCAAAGCACCTGAGAGGATAAAAAAAAGATGGAAAAGTTTTACCTACACAATATGGCCCTCATAAACATGAATGTGTGGGACCCCAATGCCAAGCTAGGGGATCTACAATTAATGGCCATGGCCTCATGGATGAACCATGAAGAATTGAGGGAAGCGAAAATGAAAATATTGATGATAAAAGAGAAAAATGAGCCATTAATGATAAGAGCTGAGCTATCAGATCCTATGGCACTCATCAGCACACACAACTTGCCCCTAGATATCTAGCCAATCAGGCACAAGCCATTGCACACTTTGAAGATATGCAAAGGCTACTTGGGGATGACTGTGTGCATGCCTGCACGAGAAGATGGAACACCCTACCCCACAGCTTGCAGATTAGAGAATACCATTCCCCAATGAGGCTGAGGGAGGCATTAAAAAGAGTGCCAATGTACAAGCACTCCATGCACTATAAGGCAACCGAGCAAGTAGAGGATGACTGATAGTTATCTCGAGTTTTGGGAGCCAAGCCTCCCTGATTTTAAGGAAGCTATTGGTAGCTTCAAATGTATAAGTAGAGAGGCCTAGGGCCTCACTAGGGTTGGATCTTTTTTTCTTATGTAAACTCTGCTCAAATTTCGAGCTTATTATTTTGTGACAGTTTCATGTAATCTTGCTATTGTTTTGATAATGAAGATGGAATCCTTTTTGAGCTAGCACTGAGTTACCTCAGAGGGCTGAAGCTCTTGGGTTAGGGCCCAATCCAAGTAGCCAAGCTTCTCTTTACTTGTATTTGTATGCTTTACTTCAGTTTGTAGATTAATTTGTTGTTAGATGTATTTCTTTTATGGTTAAGAATAGGTTGCTTTTGATGATTTAGTAGTTTTCTTCCATTTGTGCTTTCTATAGAAGGTTAAGCAGTGGTCAGAAAAGATTCCAAAGGCTAGCAATAGTGCCTTGGACTCTCTTCCTCCCTCTAGGACCATGATTTGAGGCAAAGACTCTATTGCTGCCCCAAAAACACAGATTTTCCTCATTCATAGGACTTATAGTGTTTGCAGCTTTTTAGTAGGTTAATAGTCCAGTTTTTCTTTGTTTTAGATCTCCTTTATCATGTTCATTTCTTGATTTTCAATATTCCTCTTTCATGATTTCCTTTCCTACAAAATTTCTCAACATTTCCTTTCATAGATCATAGTTTAGACCATTTTAATGCAAAACTTTGTTTTTCCTAAATGCACTCATTTCATTTGTTGCTTATTTTCTTGGCTTACTGTCAGTCCCTTTGCAGCAGATCTCTTCCTGTAGTAGGCTAGCTTATCAGCAATTACATCCTCCATCTGATCCATGCCCTACAGGTCTCCTAAACCTCACCTCAATTTTGCCCTAGTTTCCTTCATTTTTTCCATAGAACTTCTTCCTCTCTCCTTGAGCAAACCCAATCATCTTTCTCTCTCTTGGTGATTCATGGTAGACCTTAGGCACCCTAACACCTCATCCCAACCTTCATCCACCTTTTCCACCCACTCTTACACCCTCAAAATAGCGGAAATTTCTCTCGGCCTCCTCCTATAGGCCTCCTGTAGTTTCCCTGTTTTCCTCCTGTAGTTTCCCTGTGTCCTCCTGTAGTTTTTCCTGTAGGATTTCTTTAGAAGTTCAAGTGTGGGAAAAGCCCCCAGAAGGCCAACTAAGACCTCCTAGAACCCATCCATACCATCCTACATCCTCCTAAGCTTCAAAACTACCCCCTAATGCCACCTATTCGCTGCCACACTCACACACAATAAATTAGATGCATGTCAAATTCACATAAAAACACATAAAAACCCAAAAATATGTTTTTTTGCTTATTTACTTCCAGAAATAGCATGGCTAGATGTTGTTTACTTTCTTGAGTAGTTAATGGCATTTCTTTCATGGTTTTCATAGTGTTTTTGGCAAAAGTAGGATTAGCTTGTTAATTAGGGTTTACTAGGTCTTGCTTTACATTACAATTTTTTTCCTTTCTGCGATTAGAATAGCTTCTGTAGAGTATTATTTCTTTCTTTCATCACACACAGAGCTTATTCTGAGATCCATAGAATTTGGCTTGAGCCCCTAGTGATCTTGCGCTGGCTGACCAAGTGACAACCTGCAGTGAGAACTAGTACTTGTGCATATAACACCGACACTTCCAAGTTTGTTATGAACTACTGAGTTGATAAAAGTAAAGTTGGTAGCCCAGGAGTTGCAGCATTCTTGTTGCAATAATGGCGCTCACCACACCTCTTCCACAATGCCTATGCCTTGGAATTCCATCTGGTCTCACTGGACCCACATCTGGAACTTGGTCATTTTGTCAGTTTTTTGTCCCATCAAAAATATTTCTAAGTTGATTTCATATTTAAAAAAGAAAAAAATATTACAAATTGACAAAAACTTAAAAAAATTGTTACTTATGTCTCCCCATGTTGCGTTTGGTGGCAACACCAAGTCTAGATCTCCTCATAAATCCATGCCAACATATAGGTAGTCGTCGATTGCGATGATTTGTTGGTCCCACCAGGAAAAAAACTCATCATTTAAAGTCATCCTAGGCACATCCCCACCTCCAAGTTGTCTCATCAAGTCAACCCATCTACCCATCCGAGGATCTCGCGGGCTACTGATAGAGACAGATACCTTGGGATGTAGCCCAGGTACCTTCTCGAAGAAGGAGCATAAAATAGTCCCATATCCACCTCTAATCTCCCCTCTTCGGGATAGTCTTGTAATAAAGTAGATGCCTTCCACCTCAATGCGTAGAGGCATCTAATCTATCATGAAGGTATCATCCTCTACACTCCAGCAGTGGATCAGTAATTTGAGTAGGCGTGTGTTGGCTTTCATGTTCAGCATTTTGAAGAATTTCACTAAGCCGCACCCTCTCAATGCATCTAGTGCATTTTGGTCGTTCATTACCTCATCGTCAATTGTGGTATGCTCTCTCTCTCTCCATGTGATGGTCATCCTGAAATTAAAAATGAGTTTCAACCGTTAGATTTTATGTTTGAACTTCAACTCGCGTACACATAGGTTCCCTTTACACACAGTTGCATGTAGGGCCGTCGTATATGCGGATTGGTCATAGCCAACCCGCGTGTATGCAGAGTTGGATTTTTTGACATGAATTCCCATGGTCAAATCTTAGTGAAAATTTCTAAAAACAATCACAAAACATTGCAAGCATGATTTGAGGGTTACCTGATAACTTTGATGTGATTTGAACGGTCCAATTCTTTAGAGGCAAGTTTGCTCCTTTTTGGTCCACAACTCTTTTTCAAAATAACAGTAAAAATTTTGTGAGTCTAAAAGTCAATATATAGCTTTGAAATTTCAAAAAAATTTCTCAAAACTTGATTTTTTTCGTCTCATAAATTTTTTGAATTGTGGGCTTGGATTGTCGAGAATGTGTTATTGTTTCAGGGTATTTTGGACACTTCTTCGAGATCTTATTTCGATGCCATGACTGCTGGCCTATCATGGCAGGTATCATTCACTTACTGACATATAGGTTAGGGAAACCATTTTTTCCATTGCATCTTGCATACTAGCCTCCATTCAGTGATACATTGGCCATAGGGTCAACCCCATTGTGTCTTGGTTTGAAAACCCTGTTCACTCACCGATTTTTAGATCATGATGCGATGGTAGAGCCATCCTTTACATGGGCATCGTATTTAGAACCTCACTGACATTGGTTGACCATGCTGTTATACTGAGTAGGTTCGGGAGTCCTCTTTAGTCCTGTCATGACTTGTGCATTGAAACACATTATCCTTGCTTCTACGCTTATTTCTAGCCTTATACCCTAGAGGCTCCATTGTGTTGAGTTGTACTGCTGCATTGCATTTTGACTATTTGCATCTTTTGGCCTTGAGCCAGCTTTACTTGGACTCGTGTTTAAGCCACTTTTTTTACCATGTCTTCTGCAAAATCAACCATGCAATCACTTAGCTTCTGCAACTTGACACATCCTTTGACCCGTGGAAGGAACATCCCTTTGAGTGTCCTTGACTAGTTTTGCCTCCCTGCATTGAGCATAGGATTATTCCCATCCCAGGAACTAGATCATATGTTTTTATAACACTCGTTCTTTCCACTGTACTATAGCATTCTTTTATTATTTTTCCAGCTTAAAGGAAAAGACAAAAAAAAATTATATATTCAAAAAAGAGTGGGCACAGGACAACATTTCCATATATTGTTGGCAGCTAGAGTTAGTCGTGTCGCCCTTGAACCAAGCACTCAAAAGAAAGTCTCTCCTCCACTTTGGGTGGGATTTAGTTTGACTTTAGTATGCCTTAACCTTTTTATTGAGTTAGTTCTCCTCCGATTGGTTACCTTTTCCAATCAAATGGACAGTTCGCTTGTGCCTCCTGCATGACGAACTTATACAGAGTTATCATATGCTGCCATATAGTCTTTATTAAGTCATGCTTTTGTTCAAGGGAAGTAAGCCTTAGTCGACCTCTCTGTGGTGTCCCTTGACCTATTTTTTCAGTTGACCATCCCTGGTTGTCAGTGTCATGTTTGTCATCACATCAGTTATATTGGTCCTTTGCTCGTTCCAGTTTGAGAAGGTCTCCATTGACTTCTTGCTGGCGGGTCTTCTCCTTATCGACGACGACATATTGCTCTGAGGGCAGGCCTAGAGCCACACCCTGGCCCTATTTTCATTATTGATAGGTTACCTTGTGCTCAGCATTGATCAGTATCACGGGTCTTTGACTGAGTGGTTTCCCTTGTGTTTGACATTAGCTTTCATTATCACACATTGGGATTCCTTGCCTTTGTGTCAACTTTCATTATTGGTTGGTTCAGAGGGTTTCTATCATGCACTGGCCACATCTTGTGTACGCTGGAAACATGCTTCGGTCATGTTACTACATCTTTTTCGTCTGATTCCTTCGACATTATTGGCCTACGGGTTACACTCGTGCTAGATTGATGAAGGAATGCCTTCCTTCTAGTAGATCTTTTACTATTGACTATGGCTCATTGCTCTGCGACAAAGATCTAGAGTCCATTGGCAGTACCTTGGGGTTTGCAGTCATCAGTGGTAGATTCCTTTGCTATCGACAGTGGGAAACTATCATTGTCCCCTGATTGATAGATTCTTCCAGGTGTTCGACTCCAGCTCATTCATTCGCGCTTGTTAGATTGTAGTGGGTACCTTGACTTTCATTATCATTATCGGTGAGTAGTCTCGCATTTGTTAACGGTATACATCAATGACCAATAATCAAATGATTTCTCGCGTGGTCAGCCTTAGGTAATTTATTCCCATTGTGTAGAAATGTACCACAGTGGTCGATGAAGACCTCAGATTACATCAACATGTTTTGGTTCACTTGTCAATTGCTCCTGTTGCTGCTAGTTGACACCATCCACCTTATATGTTGCAATCCTTCATAGCGACATCTTATATGCTGGCATCCGAGTTCTGATGTAGTATCATTTTATTCCATCATGTTCATTTGGTACTATTGGGATCAGTTTTTGATATCAGTGATCAACTTCATCTTTCAGCTTCACTGATCATCTTCTTATATGTGATATTCAGACATGTAATTTTTCGATCATGATCAGAAGATCCATTATGTGCTTTTAGTTCTTTATAAACATGTATACATAGTGGATCCACTTGTACTTGATATGCAGACATTCTTTACTTTCTCTGATCATGGGTATGCTCGCCTCAGACAACAGTTTCTTTCTGATCTCTTTTTGATGGCTTGGTAGGCTGAATTCTGGTGAAGTCCTTCTCAGTCTTGACAGGATTCCTTTCCATATACTTAATAAATTTCAACCATCATGTACCCCTTCTGACCTCATATATTAGGGGGCATCTGTTATAGCTCCATTTACCACCCTTGGTACTTGTGATGCTTGGTTTATGGCCTAGGGCAACCCCTCCTTCCAGACTTGGTCCAAATATTTTAAAAATAGTGTTTTATTCCCTGTATGCTACTTTTCACTAAGATAAAAGCATGTACATGCGGGTTAGTCAATACCCAACCCGCGTATATGTGTTAAAACACTTTAAAAAATTAAATTTCCTTAATTATGGGTGGAGTTCACGGGTTTTACCTGTTGTTTACCTCCTAGTGCTCGTGGCTCAATTGTTTCCCAACTATTTCCCAACTAAAAAACTAATTGGGAGAAATATAAATAGACCTCTATGGGAAGGCCTTAAGGAAGGATAAGAGATAAAATTATTATACGAAGATTATCCCTAACTGAGTCTGAAGTATCCCTTTGCTTCAAGCACTTCCCCAAGTTTCAGGAAACCCTTGTTTCCTTGAGTGTTGATATTCTCCCACTTGCTTGATATATCATGGTATTGGTTATGGAAGGAGGTTGTTGAAGACTGGGATTGGATAGATCTAGAGGATGGTTCCGCTTGGAGCCAGAAGAAGAAGACTCAGGTGAACTATCTCTGTGTTAGTTATAATTTTCTACAATAAAAAGAAGCATTGTCTTGTTCTTGAGATTAACTTTGTTTATGCATCAAATACTATTGTAATTCATATATGAATGTTATTTTGATGTATAACTAGTCATTTTCTTATATGATAAAAAGTTAGTTTCATTAAAATGCTTTGTCTATATGATGCTATGTATGTTTGAATTGTTTGATTTGCAGATTCGAAGATCATCAGGAGTTGAAGAGGGTCTGAACCCTGCTCGGACTACCCAAACGAAGGACATCCGGGTATGGCCGCTATCACATAGTTTGTTTACATAAGCATGTTGCCTGAGTTGTATGAGTGTTTCTTACTGTAGTTTTCTATTGCTCTGTTGGGGTTCCAACCCAAATCCCTAGTGTACTTATTCCCGTAACAATATCACCAAATCAAAATTGCACTAGAAGATCGAAGTAAGACTACCTTCACTGCAGAATGTGGCTCTTTTCAGTATACAGTTATGCCCTTTGGACTTAATAATTCCCTTGCGATCTTTTCTAGGGTGGTAGTTGCAACCTTTAAAGAACTTATTCATAAGTTTTTGGAGGTCTACTTTGATGATTGGACGGTGTTTGGGTTAGTTAAAAAGAATGTTGCAAGTATTCGCCTAATGCTGGATACTTGTACGAAGTATCAGATCTCCTTAAATATGAAGAAGTGTATATTTTGTGTACCATATGGGATACTTTTGGGCCACGTTGTTTGTAAGTAAGGGTTGATGGTAGACCTTGCTAAAATTGTAGTGATTCTCAATATAGAGGCCTCAAGGAATGTAAAATAATTATGCACAACATTGGGCCATACAAGATACTATACAAAGTTTATTAAGGCATACACACAGATCATTGCACCCATGAAGAAATTCTTGAAGAAATATGTGAAATTTTGTTGGGATGATGATTGTCAGAAGAGCTTAGATGTTTTTAAGGAAAAGATGGTTACAACACCTATTCTAGTGTTCCTCGATTGGAAGAAAGAATTCCATGTACAAGTGGATGTGTCCTACATAGTGTTTGGAGCAGTTTTAGCCCAATTATTCAAACCATGGATCGCAAAGGATTGTCGATGGTATATGTGCTCCAGAAGTTCATACATTATCTGTTGGGTGCGCACTTCAAAATGCATACAAACCATTCAGCTTTGAAGTACCTGGTTAATAAGCTTGTGTTGAGGGGGGGAGTTTGTAGGTGGTTACTGCTATTTCAAGTCTGACTTCGAAGTAATTGTGAAGCTAAGGAGATTAAATGTCGGACCTAATCACCTTTCGCGAATTGAGAATGGCAAAGAACCCACAAGTCTTGATGAAGGATTGCTTGATGCGCAACGCTTTCTTGTGCGCATTGCAGATCAAAATTTTGCGGATTTAATCCAATTCATGTCTACAGGTGTAGCTTCTAAAGGATATACGACATAATAGAAGAAGGAATTGGCGGTCAGGGTTGCAGATTTCTCCGTCATTGCAAGGAACTTGTATAAAATGGGGTCGGATGAATTTCTGCGCAGGTATGTACCAAATTATGAAAGATAAAGTATCCTCGCTAAAGAACATGGAGAAGTTGTTGGAGGACATTATGCTGGACGAGCGACTGCATAGAAGATCCTATGAGCTAGGTTATGGTGGCCAACTATGCACAAAGATTCCAAGGAATATTGTAGGGAATGTGATGTTTATGAGAAGACTGGGAAGCCATCGCGGAGGGACGAATTGCCTTTGAACCACAAGTCTCATTACATGCATTCGATAAATGCGCAATATCTTTCGTGGGACCTATTCAGCCACCAGGAAAGAAGATAGGAGCATGCTACATCATCACAATGATGGAATACTTGACCAGGTGGGATGAGGCGTAGCCTGTAAAAGATTACAACACAACTACAACTATGAAGTTTATATTTGAATACATTTGTCTAGGTTTGGTCATCCTGAGATTTTGATGAGAGAAAGAGGTTCACATTTCCTGAATGAAATCATTGTTGCTTTGCTTGAAAAATTTCGTATGTGTCATCAAAAAAGCATGTCGTACCATCCTTAAGCAAATGGAACAGTTGAAGCTTTCAATAAGATCTTGGAGAATGATTTGACGAAGATTTTTAATGCAAGTAGGAATGATTGCAATGTGCGCATAACAGTTGTTCTTTGGGCCTATAGAACTACTTGTAAGAAGTTGTCTGGACAGACACCATTTTGACTGGTTTATGGACAAGAAACAATGATGCTAATGGAGTACCTAGTGCCCATATTTAGGATTGTTGCAGTTAGAGAGATGGCAGATTGGGATATAATGGAAGACCTCCTCATGTTGATACTTGAGTTAGAAGAAGATCGCCTCTTAGTAGGCATTCATCAGCAGGTGCAGAAGGCTTGAGAAAATGTGTGGCACGATTGCCACATTAAGCAGCGCACCTTTAAAAATGGAGATTTAGTGCTGATATATGATAGCAAGTTTACTAAGTTTCTAGGAAAGTTTTCGATGCATTGGCTAGTACCATAAATCATGAAGGAGATTACGGACGGGGGTACATTTCATCTCGCGAAGCTGAATGGGGAGCTATTTCTAGGAAGAATCGATGGGATCTGGTTGAAGTTGTACCAGGGTGACTTTGCCCCCCCCCGCAATGACTATATGGATGAAGGACAGTCTTAGTACTTAAGGCAGTTGCAAGGAAGTGCGGGACTGTAAACTACACTGCCAAGAGAAAGGTTTGGAAAAGAGATTGGGCTACACGAAAGTTAGGAGAAAGGCACAGATGGGAACTATGACGAAGGAGTTGTGCTAGCAAGGTGGATCCCGTGTAGCCTAGCCAGAAAGTGATCATTGAGAGCACTATAGATGATTAGATGGTTAATTTTCTGTTAAAGGGAGAGGGGGAAAGCATTTAAGGAGAATATATTTGGAAACCTGCCACCATAAGAGCATTAATGAAGGAGATATGGCAGGAATCAATGGATTTGAATTCATAAAGGGCTATAAATACAACATCCCGCTCCACATTCGAACACATTTCTTCCAGAGAGGTTTCCTTGAGATTTTGTGCCTAAATTTAATCCGTGATGATTGTTGCATGTTTGGACGAGATTGCCAAGAAGTAGAGAAGGAGTTTTCACAGAAGGGGCTTGGGTTTGAAGCATATTTATCTGAGTGGTAGAAGAAATTATTTTGGGAGAGCATTGAAAAGACTGCAAAACCACTAGTCCTTACCACAAACCTAGGTCCCTAAGGCCAAAACTGTTATGGGAATAAGTATCCTAGGGCTTTGGGTTAGAGCCCCAACAAAGCAGAAGCAGACTACAACAAGAAACACACGTACAACTCATGCAAAATGCTTATATAAACAAACTATGCAAGAGCAACCATACCCGAATTTCCTTCGTTTGAGTAGGTCCCATAGATTCAGACCCTTTGCAACTCTCGATGTTCTTCAAACCTGAAAATTATTCAATTTGAACATACATAATAGTATAGAGGTAAAGCATATTCACCAAATTTAAATTTATATCATATAACCTAAGATCAGTTATACATCAAAATAACATTCATACATGAATTACAACACAATTTGATGCATAAACAAAGTTACTTTCAGAAACAAGACAACATTTCTTTTATTGCAGTAAGCTATAAATAACATGGAGAGAATTCACCTGAGTCCTCTTCTTCTGGCTCCAAGTGGAACCATCCTCTGGATTCGTCCTATCCTAGCCTTCAAATATCTTCTTTCGTAACCAACACCGTGATATCTCAAGCAAGAAGGAGAATATCTATAATCAAGGAAACAATGGTTTCCTGAAGCATGGGGAAGTGCATGAGGCACAGGGATTCATCAGACTCAGTCAGGGATAATCTCAATATAATAAATCTATCTCTTCTCCTCCTTAAGGCCTTCCCATAGAAGTCTATTTATACTTCTCCCAATTAGTTTTTTAGTTGGGAAATAGCTGGGAAAAAGTTGGGCCACAGGCAATAGGAGGTAATCAATAGGTAAAAACCGTGAACTCCGCCCATAATTAGGGAAATTTATTTTTTTTAAGTGTTTTAACACATATACGTGGGTTGGGTATTGACTAACCCACGTGTACATGCTTTTATCTTAAGGAAAAGTAGTGTACATGGAATAAAACATTGTTTTTAATATATTTGGACCAATTCTGGAAGGAGGGGTTGCCCTAGGCCATAAACCAAGCATCACAAAGAAAAAGAGTGATAAATGGTGTCATAATGTATGCCCCCTAATATATGATGTCAGAAGGGGTACATGATGGACGAAATGTATTAAGTGTATGGAAAGAATCTTGTCGAAACTAAGAAGGACTTCACTAGAAGTCAGCCTGCCAAGCCATCAAAATGATATCAGAAAGAAAATGTTGTCTAAGGTGGGCATACGCATGTTCAGAGAAAGTAAAGCATGTTCGCATCTCAAGTACAAGCGGATTCAATATGTATACAAGTACAAAGAACTGAAAGTACATAATGGATCATCTTATCGTGATCGAAAAAGTACATGTATGAATATCACATATAAGAAGACGATCAATGAAGTTGATCATTGATGTCAAAAACTCATCCCAATAGTACCAAATGAAAATGATGGAATAAAATGATACTACATTGCAACTCGGATGCCAGCATATAAGATGTCGCTGTGAAGAACTGTAACATATATGGTGAATGGTGTCAACTAGCAGCAACAAGAGCAACTGATAAGTGAACCAAGACATGCTGATGCAACCCGAGGTCTTCACCGACCACCGTGGTACATTTCTACACAATGGGAATAAATGATCTGAGGTCGACCACGTGAGAAATCGTTTGATTACCGGTCATTGATGTATATCATTAACAAATGTGAGACTACTCACCGATAATGAAAATGAGAGTCAAGGTACTTAGTACAATCTAACAAGTGCGAATAAATGAGCTGAAGTCGAACACCTGGAAGAATATATCAATGAGGGGATAATGATGGTTTCCCACTTTCGATAGCAAAGGAATCTACCACTAATGACTGCAAACCCCAAGGTACTGCCAAATGGACTCTAGATCTTTGTCCTAGAGCAAATGAGTTGTAGTCGATAGGAAAAGATCTGCTAGAAGGAAGGAATTAAGGCATCATTCATCAATCTAGCGTGAGTGTAACTCGTAAGCCAATAATGTGGAAGGAATCAGATGAAAAAGATGTAGTAACCCAACCGAAACACATTTTCGACGTACACAAGATGTAGCTAGCGCACGATAGAAACCCTTTGAACCAACCAATAATGAAAGCTGACACAAAGGCGGGGAATCCACCAATAGGGTCAAATGCATGAATCCCAATGTGTGATAATGAAAGCTGATGTCGAACACAAGGGAAACCACTCAGCCAAAGACCCATGATACTGATTGATGTTAAGCACAAGGTGACCTATCAATAATGAAAATAGGGCCAGGGTGCAGCTCTAGGCCTACCCTCAGAGCAATATGTCGTCGTCGATAAGGACAAGACTCGCCAGCAAGAAGTCAATGGAGACCTTATCAAACCAGCATGAGCAAAGGAACAATATAACTGATGTGATGACAAACATGATACTGACAATTAGGGTGGCCGACTGAAAAATAGGACAAGAGACACCGCAGAGAGGATGACTCAGGCTTACCTCCCTTGAACAAAAGCATGACTCAATGATGAATATATGGCAGCATATGATAACTCTGTATAAGTTCATCATGCAGGAGGCACGAGCAAACTCTCCATATGATTGGAAGAGGTAACCAATCAGAGGAACACTGACTCAATAACAAGGTTAAGGCATACCTAAGTCAAACTAAATCCCACCCAAAATGAAGGAGAGACTTTCTTTTGAGTGCTTTGTTCAAGGGCGACACGACTGACTCTAAATGCCAACAAAATATGGAAATGTTGCCCCGTTCCCGCTCTTTTTGGAATATATAATTTTTTTTGTCTTTTTCTTTAAGCTGGAAAAAGAATAAAAGAATGCTATAGTATAGTGGAAAGAACGAGTGTCAGAGAAACAAATGATCTAGTTCCTGGGATGGGAACATTCCTATGTTCAATGTAGGGAGGCGAAACTGGTCAAGGACACTAAAAGGGATGTTCTTTCCATGGGTCAAAGATGTGTCATGTTGTAGAAGCTAAGTGATTGCATGGTTGATTTTGTAGAAGACATGGTCAAATAAGTGGCTTAAACACGAGTCCAAGTGAAGCCAGCTCAAGGCCAAAAGGTGAAAATAGTCAAAATGCAATGCAGCAGTATACTCAACACAAAGGAGCCTCTAGGGTATGAGGCCAAAAATCAGCACAGAAGAAAGGAGAATTTGTCTTCAATGCAGAAGCCATGGCGGGACTAAAGAGGACTCCCTATCCTACTCAGTATAGCAACATGGGCAACTAATGTCAGCGAGGTTCTAACTAAGATGCCCATGTAAAGGATGGCTCTACCATTGCATCATGATTTAAAAATTGGCGAGTGAACATGGTTTTCTAACCACACGCTGGGCTTGACCCTATGGCTAATGTATTGTTTAACGGAGGCTAATATGTAAGATGCAATGGAAAAAACAGTTTTCCGTAACCTATATGCCAGAGAGTGAACGATACCTACCATGATAGGTCAACGGTCATGGGACCAAAATAACATCTCGAAAAAGTCTCCAAAATATCCTGAAAAGCAACCCATTCTCGACAATCCAAGCCCACTGGTCAAAAAATTCATGACACAAAAATCAATTTTTGAAAAAATATTTTGCAATTTCAAAGTTATATAATGAATTTTGGAGTCACAGTTTTTTTATTTTTGTTTGGAGCAAAGAGCTGTGGATCAAAAAGGAGCAAACTTGCCTCTTAACAATTGGACCATTCAAATTGCACCAAAGTTATCAGGTAACCCTCAAGTCATGCTTGCAATGTTTTGTGATAGTTTTTATAAGTTTTCATTAAGTTTTGACCATGGGAATTTATGCCCAAAAATCCAACTCCACGTACACGTGGGTTGGATGTGATCAACTCGTGTATACGATCACCCTACACGCGACTGTGTGTAAAGGGAATTCACATGTATGTGAGTTAAAGTTTAAACACAAAAACTAATGGTTGAAATTCAAATTTTTTCAGGATTACCATCACATGGAGAGAAAGAGAGCATACCACAATTGATAATGAGGTAATGAATGACCAAAATGCACTAGATGCATTGAGAGGCTGTGGCTTATTGAAATTCTTCAAAATGCCAAACATGAAAGCCAACACATGCCTACTTGAACTACTGATCCACTACTGGAGTGTAGAGGATGATGCCTTCATGATAGACTAGATGCCTCTACGGATTGAGGTTGAAGACATCTACTTTATTACAAGTTTGTCCCGAAGAGGGTAGGTCGTGCATTCAACTGGTAGGACAAGAAGTAGTATTTCAGTACAAGACTATGTACATATATACTATCCTGGACACTCAAAGAAGATTGGAAGTTAGATTCCAATCAAACACGTGGAAAGTTTATCCCTGAGGATTCTTCTATTTACCATTGCGAGGGCAAATGGATCAGCTTCACTGCATTAGGCTTCACGAGTGTCCATGAGCCTGGAAATGGAATGCCTTACCATGGTTTTCGACAGGTGCACGCCTCTTCTAACCAACATGAAGAGCCAATTGACCTCTATTCAGAAGGGTCAGACAAAGAACTTTGGATATGGGACTATTTTATGCTCATTCTTCTTCGAGAAGGTACCTGGGATATGTCCCAAAGTATCTGTCTCAATCAGCAGCCCTCAAGATCCTCAGATGGGTAGATGGGTTGACTTGATGAAACACCTTGGAGGTGGGGACGTGCCTAGGACAACTTTTGATGATGAGTTTTTCACTTGGTGGGACTAACATATCATCGTAGTCGATGACTACTTGTACGCTGGTATGGATTTCCAAGGAGATCTAGACTTGGTGTTGCCACCAAACGCAACATGGGGAGACATAGGTAACAATTTTTTAAGTTGTTGTAAATTTTTAATATTTTTTATTTTTTTAAATATGAAATGAACTTAGAAATATTTTTGATGAGAAAAAATACTGTTAAAATGACCATGTTCCAGATGTGGGTCCAGTGAGACCAGATGGATTTCCGAGGCACAGACGTCGCGGAAGAGGTGCCAAAGAGGCAGCAACTGAGATAGAGAGAGTCCTATATGTAGTTTAGAGAAACTTGGTGAGACTGACTCACCAAGTACCTATGATAGCCATAGAGGATCTACCTGAGGAGATGCAGTGCCGCATGGTAGGGTACCACCGCACTGGGTCCGCATACTTCGACGTGTAGCCAATGCAATAGTTAACTTTTTAGCCACTCATCCTGAGCCAGGTCGATAGACAGACTAGACATGATTATGGGCATGAACCCACATTTTGAGGGCATTTCATCCCAATTTTGTATATTATTTTTTGAACACTTTATCTATACACAGGAGATTTTATGATATATACACAAATTCAAATTTTTTGATGTTTGTTTAATTTGATGAATGATTAATATGCCAATCTAATTCTTGATTAGCAATAGAGTCTGCTAATGAATTCTCAGATTATGGAATATGAACATATTTAATATAAATAAATGATCGTTGCAACATTCTCACTCTCAAAAATTGGCAATATAAATAAGGCTCACGTACCCGATAAATGTTATTTAATTGTCACACTACAAGCTGTGGGTCTAGATAAACTACCAATGAATCAATCCCATAAGAAATTGCTTCAGATAGTAAATTAATAAGGTAGTATATTCGGCAATGTTATTCGAAGTAGGACCAATACATACTCCCCTTGACACCATCAACTGACCAGATGGATAATATATCACCCAAGCTGCGGAAGCAAGATTTCGAATGTGCCGAATAGCACCATCGGTGAATCCGAAATATATCAAATCATCCATCAACACCCGCCAAAGCAGATCAAAAAATTTCGATATCACAAAATGCGAGACAAATATGTACAAAAATGCAATATATACAAACAAGAAATTGCTCGGCTGAAACCTAAGCAAAATACTTTTTAAGGTAGAGCCCATTTCAGGGCTCTGCTAGCTTGTTCCCTTCAAAATCAATTAATTCATAGGCCCCTTTCCCCAAAACTCGCTTGACTACAAAGGGACCATACCACATAGACTTGAATTTTCCTGCCCCTAGGGCATCTTTGTCTTGGTCATAGACCAAGACAAGGTCGCTTTCATAAAAAGCCCGAGGACAGACAGCTTTATCATACTGATTTTTAACCCTTTTCTTATGGGCCTCATTTATTATGGAGGCATCTCGATGCTACTCATCGAGATGTTCCAAATGAACGAGGTGTTCTTCGAGACTATATGTCTCTGGAAGAAGTTCTACAACTAGTTTAAGGGACAAAATTTCACATTCGATAGGAAAAATAGATTCCAGCCTGTAAACCAATTGAACAGGACTAAAACCGGTGGTAGTCTTCACTAAGGTTCAATATTCCGAAAGTGCTAGGTACAACATGATGTGCCAATTGTTGTGATTTTTTTCAATTGTCCTTTGCAGGATAGTCTTAAGGGACTTATTCATGGCTTCGACTTGCCCATTGGCCTAAGGATAATATGGAGACGAATGCTCCTGCCGAAAGCCCAACTTGAGAGCCAATTTGGTCATCAGTTGATTCTAGAAGTGACTGCCATGGTTAGTGACAATCTCTCTTGGGATACCAAATCACGAAATAACCTGATTGAAGAGAAACAAGGTTGTTGCTTCAATATCATTTTTGTAAGTAGGCATGTCTTTAGCCCACTTCGTAAAGTAGTCTATAGCCACAATGATGTACTTGTGATTCGCCGCCGAAGGCGGATTACAAGTAGTGAAATCAATGCCCCACTTCGTTAATGGACCGACAGTGATATCAGGAAAAAGTGGAGCTGGATGCGTGCACATTTTTCGAGTACAAATTTAAAAAGGGTGGCAACATTTGATTGCTTCAATACAATCTTTGAAAATGAAGGCCAAAAGTAGCCAACACGCAAAATTTTATGGGTTATTGAAAGCCCGGATAGATGACCGCCACGAGCTCCACTGTGGCAATAATTAAGTATAGACTCTGCTTCTTCCAAAGCTAAGCAATGCCTAAGGATTGAATCAACCCCTCTGCGATATAACGTATCACCAATGATAACATAGTTTTTGGCAAGGTGATGTAACTTTCAACACTCATCTTTGGAGGAAGAAGGTGGGAACTCCAAAGTTTGGAGATATATAATGATATCTCCGTACCAGAGATCTTGTGAAAAAATGAGGAATAAATGTTCGTTGGGGAAATTTTCTTGATAAACAAGGGCTTCCTCACAAGGCAGCTTGGAAATTAATTCTGCAAAAACCAATGACTTCTTAGATTTTGTTAAGAAGAACTCGAGATCAAATTCTTGCAAAATAACAATCCATCAATTATATTTGCCCCCAATCACTCGCCTACTGAGGACAAACTGAAAAGGATTGACAGTTGCTACAATGAACGTTTTGCATATCAAAATATAATGACGAAGCCGCTGGACAGCATGGACAGCTGCCAAGGCCAATTTCTCGATAGGAGAATAGCGTAGCTCAGGTCCTACTAAGCCTCGACTCAAGTAGTAGATTACATGCTCACTGAGAGCATCATCCTCCTAAACCAGAACCATACCTATGGTTGATTCTGCTGCAACGAGATACGAAAGGAAATATCTACCATAATCTAGTGGACTCAATAATGGAGCAGAGATTAACACCTGTTTCAAGGCATCAAAAGATCGTTGTGCAATGTCATCCCAAAAAAATGGAACTCCTTTCTTAAGCAAACGCATAAATCCTTTGGTAATCTCGATGTAATTTGCTATAAATCTTCTCAAGAAATTTTCCTTTCCTTGGAGACTTTGAAGTTGACAAATGGAAGATGGGGGAGGAAACAGAATTATTGCCTAAACCTTGAAAGGATTAACTCGAATCCTTTCAGTTTATACGATGAATCCTAACAATTGACCAGATGTGATTGTAAAAGCACACTTATTTGGATTCAACAAGATTTTATAAAAACGACATCTCTAAAAAACTAACCGAAGGTGGCTGGGATGATCGATTCTCCTTCGAGAACGAGTAGCTAAGTCATCCAAGTATGCTTCAATAACATGTTTGATGTCATGGAAAGCATAAGACATGGCCCGCTGAAAAGTAGCTCCAATATTTTTAAGAACAAAAGGCATCTTCTTGTATGCAAACATGCCCTAGGGACAAATAAAGGCTATCTTGTGTTGGTCCTCTAGATGGATAGTAATTTGATTGTAACCATAGAATCCATCCATGAACGAAAATATTTCATTACCTGCACATTCATCAACAATTTGATCAATAAAAGGCATGGGGTAATTGTCTTTTGGACAAGTTTTATTCAAATCCCTAAAGTCGATACATACTCGGATCGTTCCTTGCTTTTTATCTACCAAGACTAGATTGGAAACCCACTCCATTAGAGGAACGGGGTATATGAAACCCACCTTAATTATATTTTCAACTTCAGCGTTAATAGTTTTTGCTTTCCAAGGATTGACCGGTCGAAGGTTCTGACGAATAGGTTTGGCGTTTTTGTATGTCTTGATCTCATGCTGGACTATCGATGAATCAATTCCAGGAATTTCCTCATAAGACCAAGCGAACACATCTCAAAACTCTTTAAAGAGAAGTAATTGTTGAATTGAGGCTTCTGTGATCCATATCAAGTTTATGAGAGTAGTCTTTAGCGAAAATCACATCATATTTTCGCCGAAGACTACTCTCATAAACTCTTTAAAGAGGTCGGTGTAAATTTGAATTTCTTCAGTGGAACAATCAGCGCCGATGAAGAAATTTTCTATAATGTTAGGATTCCTAGAGATGTTTATAGGTACAGTTCTTGAGATAACCAACTTATTACCTTTGGCAGATAATTGTGCTGGAGCCAAAGGGTTTGAAACCATACAAACATCACTAGTAAGCAGATTGGAGAACCTAGATTCAACTTCATGCAATGGAGGAAGAAAATATGAATGATGATGTAAATCTTCCCATGGTCGATCTACACCCATCATTGCCTCCAAAATTGCTTCTTTAGATGGTAAAACTATATCTATGCAATCTAGAGTAGAGGTAGAGTCAAAGGTCCAAGTTGGAACCACATCACTGGATGGTTGTCTGTAGAGTTAACGATAGATTGATAGCTACTTTCTGCTGCAGACATGGGAAATGCCATTCCACCAACCTGGCCTCCATCTAATCTGGTGGTAGATGAAGGTAAGGTCCAAGGGTTTGAAAAATAATGAGTTTGAAAGAAATCTTTCTGTGAAGGCCCCCTAGAGGATGAAATTGCATTGATTCTAGTTGTAGGAGGAGGAAGGTCAAATATACCCATTAATGAAGAGTACATCCCAACTCCTAAATTCTCAATAGGTTGATGGGGATTATCCACCAATGGAATGGTAGAATCCGAAGTTGTGTGGGAGTCACCTGGAGAATAATCTAACTGATCAATTTTAACAATTCTCTCCTCATGAGGAAAATAGAGGATGTGGAATAAAGATGAAACTATGGCATCCATCTCGTAAATCCAATTCCTTCCTAAGAGGAGTTTATAATCCAGGTTGGCATTAATGATTTCCACCTCAATATTTACGACCTTTCCCCCAACACATATAGGAAAGGTCGAGATAATTCCGTGTGGCCTATGAGAATGTCCATCAAATGTTGTCAAGAGAGTCAGTGAAGGAACAACTGAAGGTGATCCAATGGCCTTCCAACATGACATAGACATTACGCATGTGGAATCTCCCTCATCTATAACTGTTCGAAAAATATTGGTTTTTCGGTAAGTGGAATTTATCTGGAAAGCAATATGGTGAGGAAGTCTCTTTTTGACATTCAACATATCAAAAGTGAGCACTAAAGAATTATTTGGATCCACTGCACCGATGGCCAAAAGCAAAGCACTTCTCTAAGTAGGACATGACTAGAGTACCTCCAAAGCAGACATAACACAAGGAATTTGAGCCAGATCTTCTACAATCGAGTAGTTCTGGGCTGCCCTAGCATTAGGGTTAATAGTTGAGCGCTTTGCGGAACCTTCAATATCCGAGGTATAGACTCAGCAGAGGGTTGCTCAATATGAAGTGGGTATGTGGTTTTGGGAACAGATTTAGCTTTATTAGTTTCTGTTTCACCATAATCACGTGTTCGTGTAGCAATGTTGACATGAGAGTTCATCATATAAACATTTGAGGAATTTTCTGCTTCCTGGTTCCCCCTTGTGGAGGTACCAGCATTCGATTTCATGCTAGCAAGGAATTGCTGCCCTTGGGGAAAAGGGTCGGTCAGAACAGGTTGGGAGCTAGAGGACCCTTGCTGCACTAACAAGCGCTAAGCATCTTGTATCTTAGGGCAGAGGTGAGTTAAATGATCTCCATTGCATAACTTGCATGGAAACTTAACCTTTTTCTTGGACTCTTTTCTACCCTCACCGGCACCATTGCCAAGTTTGTTCACATTACCCTTCCCCTCCTAGTTCTTCTTCTTACCTCGTCCCTTCCTCTTTCCATCAGATTATTGATTTCCTTTGGGGTTAGAGGCCTCGACGGTGTTTATAGAGGTAGGTTGGGAAGGTGAAAGTGTAGACGGTGTTGCCTAGTTAGACAAAGTAGTTTGTAGAGACAACTGCTGCAATTGGTTCAAAAGGTTCACCGTATTTGCGTCAATTGATCCAACTATACCATCGGTGTGAGGGCCTGGCTTCAGTTTGGCTAAATCAACCTTAGATCTAGGAGCATCAGGTAGGATTTTCTGAAGAGTCCCAGACTGAGAATATATCAGTTCTAATTGATGGGCTTGAAAAATAACCTGCTCTTCCGAATAAACATCGAAAGAGAAGCATCCTTTGAGATTTCAAGTTATAATGATTTGAGAAACCATTCGAGAAGGAACTTTGGTGGAATTTCGGCTTTGATAAGCCTTTTTCTCCTTCTCCCTTCTTGGATGTGATCCAAAATGTGAGTTGATGTGTCTTGTTGAAAGTTGGCCAGAAGTTTAGTTCCAGCTTCATAGCAGATAGGCAACTAAAAAAGGTTCAACAAAATATTAGCCAAATCAGTGAAAGAAGTATAGGTGCCTCCTGGCAACTCTATATACCATTTGGTCGCATTTCCAATTAGGGTGCGCTAAAATAACCTCAACTTGATCGAATCATCTATCAGGGAGTTGGATGAGCACCATAAGTGAAATGTGGTCACATGGTCTCCAGGGTCTTCACCACTCTTCCCTTCGAACTTTGGAATATTTGAGGGAAGTTTAGCTGGGACTAGAGGCCAAGCTGGATTATACCTAATTGGATCATTTTTCAATTTAGTTAAGTCTGGAAAATTAAGCATGGCCAAAAAAGGAAGTCGTGGGGAACCTTGGGAATTCCATCCAGAGCGAGCGGGGTTCCCAAAGGTCTGAAAAGAATGACCTGGATTTTGAAAGGCACCAGGTTGCCCGAAGTAAATCGTAGAGCCTACTGAACCAAAAGGTGATCCTTGTGGTCTAGCAAAATTTGGAGTTTGACCAACTCCTACTGAAAATCCTTCATAACCTGTGAAGTTACCCCCTAACAAAATATTGAAAGGAGCCAACAGCCCCTGATAAGGGTTCCATGCATTAGCAAAGGGTGGAAAAATTTGAAACAAATTAACCGAAGAATATAGCACATTCCCTTGTTGGCCGAAAAATTGATTCCCAGCTCCTATCCCACTAATCGCAGGGTTTGTCCAACTCTGGAAGGGGTTACTACCTTGACTTGTAAAGGGAAAAGGCATTGACCCTACTGTCGAATTGGAATGCGGTATATGACCACTTCTAAATGGGAAACCCTGAAAAGAAGCTGATCCACTCATCATGGATGTAGAGGTGGACGATGGTATGTTCAAAGGAACTGAAGGAATACCTTGAGACGACATTCCTAAAGGAAAGAATCCAAAACTTGATGCAGTAGCTTGAGAACTTCCACTCGTTGATGGAATGGAAGTAGACCCAAATATAGTCATGCTAGGAGTATTAGAAGGGAGGGAAATAGTTCCTCCTCTTATACAGATATGGGATTCTACATGCTCACAACACTCATTGTAGATGCCATTCTTCTAGCAGTGGTCATCGAAGGGATAGATGTATGTAAACCTGGGCTCGAAGGCCTGTGAGTCGGAGTTCCAACGTATAACAAAATGTTTGGATGGTTAGGAGGGAGGGGAGAATTCAGAGCTGCAACTGACTCTGAAAGCGCTTCTACTTCAATACTA
This sequence comes from Pinus tabuliformis, assembly GCA_031772625.1. Lineage (NCBI taxonomy): Eukaryota > Viridiplantae > Streptophyta > Pinopsida > Pinales > Pinaceae > Pinus > Pinus tabuliformis. Next base: position 239,315,912 of record CM062808.1, on the reverse strand, counting down.
TCTTCTGACTGGAAGAGTACTCGAGAAAGAACTGGTGTGTTCCTCTCTAACTCTGTACTGGTACCAGGTATATCTTGTCAACTAATGCCCCCAAGTGGAGGATCAATCTCTGATGTGCCTGCTACCACTGGTTGGAAACCACTAGCAGAATCACTCCTATGCCTTCTAGGAGAAGGCTTCGGACTCATAGGTGATAGCCCATGAAGTCTCCTGGACCGTCAAGATGGTCAGTCAGCCACTTTGAATTATTTAAAAGATCTACTTAAAGACTCAAAAATTATAAAGCTAGGTCGACTAGGAGCATAGAACACTCACTAAAATGTCCCTAAAGATATCAGCAATCAAACAACTCTCAAGTATTTCTGCTCCAGGTGATTAGGACCAGACACCAAAATATAAGAAAGTTAATAACAAGGGCCTTCTGAAAATAGACTGGGGTAATTACGCTCCAGGCCTACTAGTGAAGGTATCAGAGGTAGTTACGCTGACCTCTAGAAAACATCCTTTGCTGGTGCAAGCCCCCAAGCTTCGCAAGGGTGCCCTCCATAAGTACTGCTGAACATAATACAACGTCAACCTCAAGTGCCATGGGATTCCCCTCCACAACCACTTGTGTGGTTCCTAGGATAGGCAACTATGGTCACCAACTCGTATCAGAAGCCGGGCGGAACAATCGTGAGGTAGGATCCGATAAGTAAGAGAGGGGGTATCTCTCGTCCTTATATTCACTAACCCTCGTGCTTTACTCCCAGTCATGGATCTTTCCCGGTCTCCATAACTCTATTGGATTTCACTCATTAATCAAACTTCTATATTTTGTAATTTAGAGCGGCCTTGGAGAGTTAACTCTCCTCTTGCCTAATCCAAGGCCCTAATAAACCTAAACTTGTTGGTGTATTATGATGACAATACAAAAGTTCTAGTTTATTTTAATCAAGCGCTTGATTTTAATGGTTGTTCTTTTAAGTCAAGGGCATAGATGGAAGTGAAACCAATGGTGTTTGTATGACGCAAAAGAAATCAATGAAAAACTAACTACATGAATGCAATCATTTGTTCTTCGATGAAAAGAGATTTCTACGTGGGTTCTACGAAACTTCTATAAATCAAAACACTTTTTTCTTTTCTTTTCTTGAAACACACTTCACACATGCAAAAACTAAAAAGACTATTGATGCTTTAATAATGCAAACTACCCTAATGCAAGGTTTAATGAAGATGCAAGATCCTAAATCACTCTAAAAAAACGAAAGCAATTGTTTTTAACTATTAATAAGCCCACTTAAGTATTGAAGAGAATATAAATTTTGAATACAAAATTCTCTCCAAACAAGAAGGACAAATCGCAAAAGATCACAATTCACTTTCAAAAATCAAAAGAAACCAAAATCAAACTTGGCAAAAGAAAACAAAAACAATGCTTTTTAGAGATTTTTTCTTTTTCAAGAAACAACCAAACCAACTTTTTGAAATCACTCTAAATGCCACTAAAACTCAAAGATTAAAAGAAGAGCACAAGGAGTCCTTGCAAGTTACAAACTCAAAAATGAACGAAAACTTGAGCAAAAAGGCTTCAACTTGTACTAAACAACCCAAACAGCAGCAAAGAGCTTGAAAAACTGACCAAGAAGCCAGGAAAGAAATACTTTCAAATCTATCAAAAAGACTTTCAAAAAGCAAGAAAAGCTATAATGCCACAAAATGACAGAAAACAAAGCAAGTAGACCAAAAACCGAGCTTGACATTGAGATTGAAAACAATCTCCTGTTCTGGAGGACCAAAACAATCAAGAACTTATGAACGACTTCTTGTGTGCCAAAACACCAATTACAAACTCACTCAAAAAGCAAACCTAGACCAAATCTTTTCAATGAGGAAGAGAGTTCAAAATAGTAAGCTAGCAGAATAATGAAATTCTTCAGACAGAAATTGACCACTTGGAGACTAAGCAGACCAGGAAATAAATCTTTCTGGGCCGAGAGATTTGAAAAACAATGAAAAAATGGTATATGCGACTGTGTTCAAGCAGAAAGGCATGTACATGCACTTCTGATAAAGGAAACTAGCGTATACGCGGGTTCACTTCACAAAAACAAGCATGCGTATGCTACTGTAAATAGTGTAAAGTGTGTATACAAAGCTTTGCAAGAAAAGTAAAAAACAAAGCAAGATAAAAAAGATCAAACTTAAGGTATGAGACTCTAGTAGACCAAATAAGACTGTAATAGCAAGCAAACCAAATACTGAGCCCTGATTGACACTGAATAACCCAAACTAGGAATAACAAGATTGTTATCCCCAGTGGAGTCGCCAATTCTATTACAAGAATAAGTACCGTAGGGCTTTGGGTTAGAACCCCAATGGAGAAGAAGCAGTCTACAACAAGAAACACTCATACAACTCAGGAAAAATGCTTATATAAACAAACTATGCAAGAGCGATTGTACCTGGATTTCCTTCGTTCGAGTAGGTCCTGTAGGGTTCAAACCCTCTGCAACTCCCGATGTTCTTCAGACTTGAAAATTATTCAATTCGAACATACATAGCAGTATAGAGGTAAAGCATATTCACGAAATTTAACTTTATATCATATAAGCTAATGATCAATTATACATCAAAATAACATTCATACATGAATTACAACATGATTTGATGCATAAAAAAAGTTATTTTCGGAAACAAGACAACATTTCTTTTATTGCAGTAAGCTATAAATAACATGGAGAGAATTCACCTGAGTCTTCTTCTTTCGGCTCCAAGCGGAACCGTCCTCCGGATTTGTCCTATCCCAACCTTCAACAATCTTCTTCCATAACCAACACCATGATATCTCAAGCAAGAAGGAGAATATCTATAATCAAGGAAACAAGAGGTTCCTGAAGCTTGGGGAAGTGCATGAGGCATAGGGATTCATCAGACTCAGCCAACGATAATCTCAGTATAATAACTCTATCTCTTCTCCTCCTTAAGGCCTTCCCATAGAAGTCTATTTATACTTCTCCCAATTAGTTTTTTAGTTGGGAAACAGTTGGGCCATGGGAAATAGGAGGTAATCAATAGGGAAAAATTGTGAACTCTACCCATAATTAAGGAAATTTAATTTTTTTAAGTGTTTTAACACATATATGCGGGTTGGGTATTGACTAACCCATGTGTACACACTTTTATCCCAAGGCAAAGTAGCATACAGGGAATAAAACATTGTTTTTAATATATTTGGACCAAGTCTGGAAGGAGGGGTTGCCCTCGGCCATAAACCAAGCATCACAAGTACCAAGAGTGATAAATGGTGCTATAACAAAAACCAACAACCTCCGTGACAGGAAAGAAGAAGCAGAAGAAGCCACAGAAAGCACTGGTTCAGAAATCACTTCGCAAAAAATCAACTGATATTAGGTAGAAGGGCCATATGGATAAGAATAAGCAGCTGACAGAACCCCTAGATCTGGATGAAGAAGAGATGAAAACTAGGGTCAAAGATATCGACACAGAGGAAGTAGTTCCAATTACTCAGATACCACCTTATGTACCCCCTAAAAAATCCACTGCCAAAGTGACCAAGGACCCAAACTCATTGAAATACAAGGTATTCACGCCATTTTACTGGAGCAAGTACTGGTTGAGGGTGACTTGTTGGGTTGGGTACCATTTCTGAAAATGGAGGATTGGGATTTGGGTGACCATGCGAAGTTTCCACAGTTAGAACCCAATAAATACTTGAAATCAGTCTACTACGAGGAATTGGGAGTCACAAGGCTTGAGCCAATGAAGTGGGTGGCCGAGATTGAGTGCGCTAGGTTGCTCAACATGTTATATGTTCCACATTTCAGCCGAAAATAATTAGCACCATATTTGTGAGTCAATTGTTGGCGTTGGTTCATGATGGGTGCCTCTGGCTAGGAGGGCCCATTCTAATTGACGAGATGTTGGTCCACATAATCACATTGTTACCTTATCAGGGCGCGAACCCTATAGATGCTTTTGTGGGGAAGTCGCAGGAGAAGAAGATCGCAGATAAGATGAAAAGCGACTTCGGGTTGGTGAAGAAGTCACGAGGCTACGCCATTAGCTCTATATCATATGTAGTTGTGCAGTTTGCTGCACAAATTTTGGGAGGAAAAATAATGCGGAAGTGTCACACCGATGAAGTGTTGGCACCAGTGGTATCTTTAGCTTTGTAGTCTAGCCAAGGGGTCCAATTCAATTGGGTAAAGTACCTCTGTCACGAGTTCTTGGAGGATTTCCATGAAGGTTAGGACAACGGGAAGGCATTCCACTACATGTGGTTACTGTTATTGATCACGTTGGTATCCTAGAAGATGCCTAAGGATAGTCAATTCCCAATGACGGATCCATACTTGTGCAAGGCTGCGAAATTCGCCTCGCTCTAGGTGACAAAGGACCTTGACCGCATCATTGCAACGAAGATGTTTTTAGTCTTATTTGAGTCAGAATTGTGGATGGTGATTAACCAATGGACACGGTTGTCACCTAGTCTCCATGCACAGTACATAAATATCACAGATCTCAAAGCCGATTTTCACAATCTGTCTATACACGCGAAGAAGGATGTCGCAGGAACATGGCACAAGTTGCCATATTTGGTCACATAGGACGATATTATGGGGGTCATCAACAAATGGATGAGCGATTTTCTCACCCCATCTGGGGAAGTTGTAGGGACAAGTAAGGTCACAGAAGAAGAAACGGGAAAATAGCAGTTGCAACAGTGGCCAAGAAAGACAAAGAGAAAGAAGCAAAGAAGGCTTCTACGGAAGAGAACGAAGCACAGAAGGAAAAGGTTTCTATGAAAGAGAAGGAAGCACAGAATAAAAAGGTTGTGACATCATAGGTCACTATTAACCTCCAGGAACCTGAGACAGAGCGCACTGATGTAGAGGTCAAAGCCGTAGATGAATAAGAAGAAGGCACAAACCCTTATCTCGTCTTGGAGGACTTAGAATCTCCCTTTAGGATCATGAAGAGGTAGAAGCAAAGTTCCACGGGACCTCGCAATAAGCAGAAGTCTCATAAGTCTGCGAGTACAACACCATTGGTCCTCATGAAGGGGGACCTTGATGAGATAAGTGATGTTGTCTACTCCGCCACTGAAACGATATGGGGACACATCGAGGAACAGTACCACTAAGTAATTGACAAAGTACAATAGGTCCTGCAAGAATTGAAGCTCCAGATAGGGGTGATCTAGGTGAGTGTGGGACAGGTGAGCACGGATCAAGTGAGTGTGACCAAATTTAGTACCATTTTAAAAATCACGTCCGAGCTCCTAGCAGTGCAACTACCAGGAGGCTCTCTCTAGTTTGAGACAGCCGAAGACCAGGAGCGCACAAAGTACTGGAAAAATCTAAGTATCAACCTTGCATTGCTGCCTATCCAGACCTTGCATGAGCTGCACCAAGGATTTTTAGATGAGCTCCATGTCCGGGAGAAATGAGCACGGTTGATCATCGACGAGGTAAAAACTAACAATCAAAATATTTTTGTAGAGAAATCATAGGCCTTGCAAGCCCGCGATGAGGTGATGTAGCAAAATCAGAAGCTAGAGGCATCTCTTACCCAACTGTACAATGAGCTCCCTCAGCTCCAAATTCCAGCAAAGGTGGCCTCAACAGAGAAAATTCATAAGTTAGATGCCGTGGTGAAGGAATCCAAGGAAGAAATTAGAAAGGTACGGTTTGAGCTGCAGTTGTAGATTTCAGATCTTCAACTAAAGATGTAGCCAACCACTTGTTACACTAAAAAATGTCACCATGACCACTTACAGTTAGTATGGCTCAAATCAATAGTCATGCTACCCTCTTAGGCAAGTCTTATGCCTCTGTTATCCATCTCAAACTCAAAGAAGAGAGAAAGTCTTGTAAAAAATATGTTTATCTCTGGGGTCGCAGGTTCTCTCTAGCCTTACCTGCGGGGACGCTGACCATGTTCACAAAAGGTGCGTCCTTGGACGCTCTGTATGTTAAGGGACAGGTGCGTCCTTCTGTAAAAGGCAAAATGCGTGAGTTTCATCTTAAAAAAGTTACTTGTGGTTACTTCTAGAACTTTCTAGAGGTCGGTTTGATGAATTGGATGCGCCTCCAGTTGGTTCATGTATCTCTATTAAGGAGGAACTTATCCCATCAATAAGGGAGCTATCCCACCCAAAGAGGGGGATTATCCCATTGATGGTGGACCTGAATAACCTCTTTACAGCACTATAAATAAAGACATTGAGCCAGAGGGAGGGGAGGTTGAAAGCTATACATTTCTAAGGGTAAATGCTGCAGGAATTAGGACTCCCATTTAGAAGCTTGTGAGGAGAGATTGCCATCTTTGCTTGTTCTATTTGGAAGTGGGTGAGCTTTGTCAAAGTAGAGGAAGACTCTTGTGGACCCTGGAAGGAGCTTGCACAACACCAAGGCTCAGGTTGTAATGGTTCCTTTTGATTACCTTTAATGCAAATTGGTCCATTCTTCTCAATAACTTGTTGTTTATGAGTTATTTCATGTACTCCTTGGTCTATATGTTTAATATGCTTTGTTTTATGTTATAATCAGGTGCTATTTAATTGTTTGACTGTTGGTGATTGCAGGTTTTGGAGAAAAGGAGGAACTCATCCAGATCAACAAAGCTTGGACTTCTACAACAGCGTTTGGACAAAGGTAAGAACAAAACACTTGATTTCTCATATTATAATGCATGTTTAGAGAAGGATAGTTCTAGTTTGTTTTGTTTGTCATTAGAATGTCTTAGACTTCTAGGAAGGTCGGTTGTGTCCGCACTTTTGACTGATTCCGTGTGACAAATTGGCGACTCCGCTGGGGAAAAGAGAGAAGAATGAGCCTATTTGTTACCTTTTATCTCAAGAGAAACTTTATTACCACTCTTGAACACGACACTTTTCATTCACCTGGGTTGGGAAATCTTTTACCTCACAGTTGACCAAACCACTTTGAAAGTCTTTAACCGGGTTTCGGGGATTAACTTTGAGTTATTCGTCACCAAGCCATCTGTCGTGTCGTTATGTGTTCAAGAGGTCTGCAAACAAAAACTTTCATCTGCAAAATACTTGTCATCCATTTGACCATCCCTGAGTCAGTCCTTACGGCAACATTTCTTCAACTTGAACAATGATTTCGTGTTGCGGGCTTGCCTGCAACGGGTCGCTTTCTATCGACATCGACACATTATCTAGAAAGATGACTTAGGAATCGACAGTACCTTGAAGTCTGCATGCATCAATGGCAGGTTTCTCGCCTTTGACGTCAGTTTACATCATTGACTTTCGATCAAAGGATTCCGTGAAGTGTTCGACATCAAAACATCTATTCACATTTCACGGGTTGTGCTTGGTACTTTGAGAACCATTGACATTACTGGTGGTCTCTCTCACGCTTGTTAACAGTTTACATCATCGACTGGTAAAGTAGGCTCAAGCTACTATTAAAGTAGACATGAACACTCTAGAAATTGTAGTCAAGGACTAGAACCAATTGTTGGAACAAACAATAGAGATGTGGACCTCGATGCAGGAGGATCCACACTTGCAGATGATCAAAGTAGACATTCGCGAAAAGAAACTATAGTTTGATGAGATCAGGGAGATAGCACGAGCCTTAGCACCTATGCAAAGGTTCACTAGACTTCAGGAAGGGAAGTTCATCCAGACTCAGATTGATGAGTTGCATCGGAAGGCCTCTATTATTTCCTCAAGGACACAACCATGGGCCGACAAGGCAAGCCAACTATCACAGACAGTCCAAAGCAAGTTAAAATCTCTTCAACAGACATAGAGAACCATGGGCCTTGCAGTCGAAGGTCCAACAACAAAGAAATTGGCGGAAGAAGTTTGATAGGCCACCGCATAAGGAAAAGAAAATCTTGAAGTGTTGAAGATAGAATTTAGCAGCTTGCAAGCAAAGGTTGAGGCAACACCAGTAGAGTGAGTCGGGAGGAGTCACAACTTTGTGTCAGGGGCCTGTTGGGACGGGGTCCCCTGAGTCAATTTTGTTAAGTTTCGTTTAATATTGTAAAGTCTCTGAATTTTGAGGAATGGAGCACGAGTAGTGCGGGTCGATAGGAGTCAAAGGGGCTTTAGGAAGGTCAAAGCCCCTTAGTTTTTTAGAGTCAAGTTGTTTTGAGATGCGCCCATGGTTCGTGGACCATAGTATTGTAATGAAGAAGAATATAAAAGGAAGTCATAGAAGAGTCATAAGAGAGCTAAGTGAGGAAGGAAGTCATAGAAGAGTCATAAGAGAGATAAGTAATAATAGTGCATGATTTGGGTCTAATTTTATCTATTCTATACTTAGGTGAAGGGGAAGGATCCCACAGCTATGTGCGCAGAGACCTTGGTAAGTCGGCAATTGAGTGTGCAGGCCCTTGCAGCTTTGTGCGTGGGGTTGGAAGAAGCTATAATTGAAGATGTGAAGTATAATAAAAGACTTATTTTGAAGAACTATCTGTGCATCTGTGTATTACTGTTTTATCTCTGAATTTACTATATTTATGATCTGTTGAATGCATTTAATCAGGAAAATTACTTAATATATTCATGAAGATGTAGATCTGTTTATTTATATGATGTTATGCATGTTTAGTGCAATCGGTGAAGGGCATAAATTTGCTAATTGATAATTACTATAAAGTCCATGTTTTAAGAGTTAGGGTTCGCGAAGGTCAAAATAAAGCCCTAAGTTTGGCAGAAACACGTCACATAATCCTTTGGATGTAGAAACCTAGTTTTATCATCCCCTAATACTACCTCGAGTGAGACTACAACTTGCGCTATATAGGTTTTTTCCGAAAGGGTCAGTAGTGTAGGGATTTGTTGGTTAGCGCAGCTAACTCCAAACCTGGGTCCAAGCCCCCTCAAGCCAACACTTCTTCATTGTCATCATCTCCATCCATTTCTTATACCTTAGCTCTCATCTCTTCTTCTTCTACCTAAAAAAGTGGATGATGATGTGGTTCTTAATGCACCACGTGATCAAATGGGGTGGTTGGTGTTGGATATTTTTTTTTTTTTGAATAAGAATGCTAATGCAATGCAATTTTTTGTTTTTGAAATGAAATATGCCTAATGAATTTTTTTTTCCTGCAGAAAGTAAAATAAATGAATCAAATATGGAAGAAAACAATTCATACTTTAACACCCCCCTGACAATGGCACCAAAAAGTGATGAGTCTCAGTGTTGCAACAAGAATGCTGCAACTCCCAAGGATACCAACTTAAATTATCAACCCGGGGTTCGTACAAACTTAAGAGGTGTTCGCACTGAATGTGCAACATACAATGTGTCCTTATTTCGTTGGTCTGACGTAATGGAGTGAATTTCATGAAATCAAATCCTAAACTAATTTCAGAAATGGAAATGTTACCTTGAAAAGAAATTAATCCTAGGCAAGAATAACAATTTGTAATTCAAATCCTAAGAGCATGAATTAAAATAAATAGGCCTAATCTACTTTGTAAAAATGCATGTCCTAATTGTTTTTTATTCTTCCTAAATAATGGATTTAGAGCCTAGGGTTCATGATTCAAGCCTAAGAGACAAAAACCAGGCTTTTGGAGAAATTTGGTCAAGTTTACATGTGCCACAGGAGGTTTCTATAGGCGAAACAAAGTTGGTACAGGAGAAACATAATTGCTACAGGAGGAGATAATTCACCGAATGACCACGTAAATCAAATGAAAATGGGATGGGACAATTTTTTTTTATTAATTAGGATGTATTATGACTCCACTCCTATTGGAATCACTCCAAAATACGCATGTTAACACGTGCTAAAAATAGCAGAAAATTACTACTCTAAAAACTAGAAATTCAAGAACTAGTGAGCTAGTTAACCTATCAAATGTCTAACCTAATTAAGTGAAACTGAATTGGGGTAAGAAAAATTATTAAATTGATTTTTTTATGACCTAATACAAGTGGAATAAACTCAATTGAAGCTCATTAACATGTTCTAAAAAATAGCAGAAAATTACTAATTTTTGCTACAAGGGACTTCGAGAAATTCTAGATTTGTGAACTAGTAAACCAATCCAAGTACCTCAATTATGAATATGAATTTTAAAAGATGTTCTAAGGATGCATCATTCTTGTGACTCTGTAAATAACCTGCAAAATATATGACTATCATTAACCCAATCCTATAGCAAAAGAATCATCAATACTAAATGCAGAAATATGAAAAACAAGAATAAGAGATGCATGTGAATAAGAAGTGAAAAGAAGAAAAGAAAATTATACAAGAGGGATTTGAGGCTCTTGGGATGGCCAAGACCAAGGATAACCAAATCCCCATTAAGGAGACCAATCTTTAGAAGCTAAAAATGGTACCAAAATTGATTATTTGAATCAATCCAAGTACATCCCTGTTAGAAAAGAAAGTGGAGATGCAAAAATACAAGTTTTCTCCACAAGAAGACTAAGAAATACATACTGATAGAGGTAAATTTGAATTGGTACTTATACAAAATGATGAGAAATAATTATATATGAAAGGAGGAAGCTTTCCCCTCCAAAATCCCTCAAATAGTGGATCTCATTCCAAACACTAGGAATCTGCATTAAATGACAGGGAACGCATTACTAGATTTTCTCAATCACTGGAGCTCCAGAATTTGTGTAATAATTTCATAATATTATGTTGATTTATTATCCAATCTTGATTCTCTTGTATTAGGGAGCAAGTCCCTAGATTATCTCCTCCTCCAAATCTTCATAATTTTCCCAATATTCTCATAATATTCTTCAAAAATAAATAATATTAGGCACAAATATGCAATTATCTCTAAAACTTCCTAATGAACATATTATCCCTGCTGAAGGATGGATAGATGGGCCTTAATTTATGTTTAATTGGGAGGCCCATTAATAGTATCAATATTTTGCAACAACTTGTAAGGACTATAGTACTTGGGTGATAATTTATTATCCTTTTTAGCTTGCTTGAGTGACATTTGTTTGTATGGTTGTAAGTATAAAAATACCTAGTCTCCTACATCAAACTTCTTTCATTGGGATGTTGACCTGTCTATTGTTTCATTCGATTCTGCGCTAGAGTGAGGTTACCCTTTAAGATTTGGAGAACTTATTGTTGATGCTCAATTTGATCTTCCACTACTTGAACCTTAGAATTTTCTCTTATAGATGATGTGATGGATGGTGGATGTTAAACATAAAGTGCCATAAATGTGGTCATTTATGTTGCAATATTGAGGGAAGTGTTATACCACCATCCATCTAGAGGTAACCACTTGACCCATTATGTGTTTATTAGATACAAAGCAATGAAGATATCATTCCAAACATGTGTTCACTATCTCAGTTTTCCCATCAGATTGAGGATGATATGATGATCTATGAGCTAATTGAGTACCAAGACAAGAAATTAACTCTGTCCAAAAATTTCCAGTGAAAATGGGATCTCTGTCACTGAAAATAATCTTTGGGTTTCCATGTAGATTTTTAATTGTTTCCATAAATGAAATAACAACTGTAATTTCCTTAAAAGGATGGGATAATGAAAAAAAGTGTGCATACTTGGTAATTCTAACAACTTCCACCATGATGACACCCTTTCCTTTAGACTTGGGTAAACCTGTGATAAAATCCATTGAGACCTCCTCCCAACATTGACATGGAATGGATAAATCTTGTAACAGAACACGGGTATTAATTATTTCAAATTTATTTTGTTAGAAAACCAAACACTTTGCCACAAAATTTTGAATATCAGATTTAAGGCCATCCCAAAAAAAAATCCATCTTGACCTTGTGGTACACTTTTAAAAATCTGAAGTGCCCTCCTAAAGGAGAGGTGTGTGATTCCAAAAGAATATTTTGTTTAATGGGAGTTCCTACATAGATATAAGTGATCTTTGTACTATAATGAGTTATTTTCCTAGACAAATGTATTGTTGAAAATAACAACAAGAAATGTTAAAAATAACATCTAGAAAAATCTTAATTTAATTTGTCATTGAAGCAAATTGTAATTCTATTCTCATAGCAACTTGTAACAGTTAACTAAGTTAAGATGACTTAGTTGGCTTAGTAAATTCAAGTTGGAAGTCTATCTAGAGTCATGTAGAGTGATCTAGAAATTTTAGGGGCTTAGGTTGAGTTCTTATTATGTTTTAATTATTTAATTCAGTTAAATTGAGTTAAATTTTGTTAAACTAGATCTAATTCTTGTAGGAACTAGTGAGTGGTCAAGTGAATTAAATTGGATTTAATTCACATGCAATGATCAATAAGATAACTGATAATTCACTCATAAATAACTCATGCATGTCAGTTCAGAGGAAGACCCAGTTGAGATTAGAGTTCATGGATAGTGTACTATCAGTTGTATAATTTTCTGACTTGTAGAGATGGTGCATGCAATCTGTAGAAGGCATATGATGGATGCTATAGGGATTAATGCATGGGTGGTTGTGGCTAGAATACCCTCAAGGATCTTCCAGGGATCCAAGGCAGACCATTCGGATTAACTAAAGTTGTCACAAAGAAGCATACATATATCTATATCAATGCATGATAATCAAAGCAAAGAACACAGATTACCTCAGTCCTTGGTGCATCCCTGCTGGAGAAAACAATGTAGCAAAGTGGAAGACCCCTCAGCTAGCTCCTAGATCAATACCTACACATAAACAAGACAGAGAATAATCCTACGGTATCTAAACTCTGGAAATTAAATCATTCATACATAAATATATAAGACAACATCCATCTAAGATAATTATAAGTTATGGTATTGAATCAACATGTAAATAAACACTACCTCAACACCATCAAGTAGACAACACAACAACAGATCTATATTATTAGATTGATGATGAATGATTAAAACCATCTTGATTGGATCAAGGTTCCTCTAGTCCTCAAGCTCCTCTCTCCCTCTCTCTCTCTCAGCCTCTTGGAAGCATAACAACTAGATCTCATAAAAAGTTTCAACAATCATCTGACAACCATTCGATCTCAATCACAATGTCCAAGCCTCCAATATATAGATGATGAGAGGCTTATCCTTGCCAAATGTCTCATGAGTTCTGTTGAGGCAAAATCTAGGATGTTTCTTCACTTTATTTCTCTTTCCCTTTTCATGAGACTTTGTTAGGAATAACAATGTCCTTTGTTAGGTCGGAGGTAGATGTTTCCTTCTTTTTAGGCTGAGATTTGAGTGAAAAGTGGAGTGTCAATTAGTCAACCCGCTCTTTAACCTTCGGGATCTCACAAAACTTGGGTAACAATGTCCTTTAGGAAAAACAATGACTTACCCTAGGGACTAATGCCTTGGCTCATCCATGGAGATCGTTATAACTCTTCTTTCCTATTTCTAGGGAGTGTTACCTTGGCAAATAGGCCTATGAATTAGGTCATGTCTTTAACCAAACTATCTTTCTCCTCTGAGCTAATGAGGAGGTCATTTTCCTATATAACAGATGCCCCCTAAAGTGTGAGGTCAGAGACGAAGATGCTGGCCAAAATACTTTCTAAATTTTGTTTGGATAAAGAGAGAGAGGATCAGAGCTTTAGAACAGTGGAAAACCTTAAACAAGCCACATATGTCAAAAATATAGAATCATGTCCTGAGTCAAGCATTCCCATGCTCAGTAGCTATGTCAGAGTGATTTCTCAAAAGAGGTATGACAAGCTTGTCCATCGATAAGCACAATGTGGAAATATGTCATAATATGATCATCCTTATGAGTTATCGCCAAAAATAATATATGCAGCTTGGGAGAGGAAAGAAGGTTGAGTGATGCAAGCCTCTACCCAAGGTCTTGGTCATCACTTTATCTGAAAAACATATTTCTACACATGTGAATAAAAGAGTTGATGTCAAACATGTGAGAAATCGTTTGAATAACCAATCAATAATGAAAACTATTAACAGACACAAGGATGGCCACCGATAATGATGATGGTTTCCAAGATGCGCAATACAATCTAGCAAGTGTGAAGAATGATGTTGTCATCGAACAATCGTAGAATCATTCAACTGGGAGCAAATGATTGAAACCCCCAATCAAACACAAGGTAACCTACAACTAATGACTACAAGTTCCAGGGTATTGATATGTTTCTGGATCTGCTTCCTAGATAGAGTGTTGAAGTTGATAGGAAGAGACTTGTCGAAAGGTAGGAAATAAGGTGTCCTACATCAATTGACACAAAATGGGACAAGAATGATTTGTTTTGGAGATAAATTTTGAGCAAAGGGTCAAACAGACGGAGGGCATGACGGAAGTATATGATTGATGGTTGATACAGGAAGCAGAGGATAGGTAAATCCCTTGAACAATAAAAGGCACGACACAAAGGTTTACCAGGCAACTTTAGACTCATGAACACCAAAGTGTGTTAGGATACAAGGCTGCAGGAACATCGGAGTATATAGGCTAAATTCATAGGATGGTAAGGTTCATCTAAGAGGCTGATAAAAAGAGGTTTTCTAAGGGAATGCCATGTTCAAGGGAACAATTGCTACCAAAAGATCCTTCTGAATATAGATATTGAGTCACTGTGTTGTCCAATTTTTCCCATCTGATTAAGTTTAATGAGTCCAGACGAGTAAAATCTGTGGTCTTTTCATATTTAGAGAGTTTGAAAAGATATTAAAGAACAACTCCACGGGGTCCCTTTGTCATGGTTGATAACTGGGTGCAAAAAAGGTTTAATAGTATACCTGGCATAGTTCCTTATCCATAAGTTAGTCTAATGAGTCTAGATAAAGTGATAAACCTATGCTCAATAAATGTTTGCCTCATTTTGTTACGAGTACGAGGGGACAGACTAAACTTGATATTTTTCGTGAAATTTTAATGATTCACATGAAGAAAAACTCAAGAGATCATCATAAAATTTTAATGAGTAAGATGAAGAAAATGTTGAAGAAAAGTGTAACTAGGTTCGGTATTTGTCAATGTAATTTTGATCTTTATACTTGTCAAGAAAAATAAATATTATTTTTTGTAAATTATATGAATGAGTTTCTTACTCATTCCATTGGTCTTGGAAATTCAAAGAGTCAAAATCATGTTAAAGAGCTCTTCTTGAGCATTTATGTAATGTACATGGATCAACCTAGTGTCAAGTATCCCTCCAAGACAAGCACCATCCTCCAAAGAAGAATTTTTCCTGCAAAAATGATGAGAAAGACAAGTCGGCTTCAAAGTATATAAAGGTGGCACGTCATCTCAACAAAAGGACACAATGGTTTATTGGCTCATGTCATCTTGCCTATATGGTCAAGTAACTCTATGTATATATATATATATATATATATATATATATATATATATATATATATATATATATATATATAGAGAGAGAGAGAGAGAGAGAGAGAGAGAGAGAGAGAGAGAGAGAGGTTTTATATATATATATGAAACTAGAATAATCAACGAACATATACAACTTCGGATCACTTTGAAAATTCATAAGATATAGGAAGGATAGTGTCTCAGTAATAAAAATAGTAACATACTCAATACATGATCTCAGTGATACGAATCAGTGATAGAACCTCGATATATGATCTCGGTGAAAAGATTTGTTTCAATGCTCGGTGGATTCTCTCATCATACAAATCAAAGTAACTACTCTCGTCATATATGTGATGAAGAAGAATCACGTGACATAGTCTATGGGTAACTTACTATTGATATTCAAATGCAGTCATATAAATGATGTCCCTATGATATATACTCTCGGCATACTCGTGGATGGAGAAACACAGTCAAGATGTATTCTTGGTATATAAATGCATCAATTGTAAGATTCTCGGCATACATAAACAAATCTCAGTGCTACAATAAATGTAGTCACAAGTATCTAAGCCCTCAACAAGAAGGATCTATATCAAACTTTGTCTTGACTGAAATATACTATATACATAACCACTATGTTGATGATCGCATTCTTACAGTCTCGATGTATTCGAAATGAAGAGGATCCATGATATCTATAATGATGAAGCAACAATAAAACTCATAGCTATGACGAGTCTCTCCGTGAAAGCACAGTAATATTCTCAGTGATGTTGCAGGGGTAATGAATGTCTCCGTGGTGCAATGATGATGATGACTTCAACATTGTCAAAAAGGAGGATTGGTGTCTTGGACTTGGAGTGGCTCAGTCGGTTAAGGGTCATAGTCTTGATGTTCATCAATTTGAATCTCCATAAGAAGAATTTTGTGTGGGTTTTCCTCTCCAAGAGGGAGAGGTTTTGGCCCTGGCAGAATGCCATATCTTGTGCTCTTATCTCTCTACTTTGATAGCTATTTGTTGAAGTAATAAATACACACACTAATGACAATAGGCAAAAGATTGTGCTAATAATCTAAAGACAAAAATGCCTCACAAATAGTTTTTAGATAAGAATAATCTCATTCAATCTGCCCTAGATTCTTCAACATGGAATCAGAGCTATGGTTATAGTCAAAGAAAGGATAGAAAAGATAGATTTCAAGGATCAAGTTTCTAGCAGGGCATCAAAGCAAGTTGAAGGACATCAAGATCTGCATTAAAGTAACACAATGCTAGTCCAGTCTCAAGGAAGTCTTGAGGATGTGGTGTCAATAAAAAGAATGCCACTACAAAATTCAGAAATGAGAAAGATGTCACTTCAAAGACATCACCTTGACTTAAGTCATAACACAACAATAATCTTAGAACTCTCCTTCTCTAATATACCACAATTTTGATAAAGTCTCAGCCCATTATGATGCTCCAGTTTCAGCCTATGGTAATGCTATAGTCTTTGCCTACCCTACCATAGTAGGAAAGGTCTCACTGATTCAATTTCATCACAGTTAGATGAAATGATCCTCTAAATATCTGAAGTAACCAAGTAAGTACTAAAGTAAACAAGTCAAAGGCACGTATGAATCTCTAACATTAGCTAGTTTAATTTATAACCTTTAGATAGTCCATGTGATTCTTAAAAGTTTTAGATATGAAATAAATTAAATTGATTCTATATATTCGAAACCTAACTTGGAAAATGAAGGCATATTCTTGGTACCACAATTTTGCTTGAACACATATATTGTAGGCCACTATTAAGGACTTGCTAAAATATCAAGGAATATGGAGAAAGGCATAATAAAGGTTTGTCAAAAGTCACATGTATGTTTATTATAAATATTTTGTTTTCTCTTTGTCAAATCCTATCTACACTACTAATGTTCATCTTGTTTAGATCTCTTGAATCATAATTTTTTTTGTTTGAGGTAATTCATCATCTGATGAATCTACCACCCTCTTCATCTCTAAATTGTTTGAATGAAAATAAACTTGAAAGGTTCTATGGAAACCCTAACCTAAGGGGATATTGATAGGATGTCAATCCCTAAACCTTCTTAAGAATATTAATGATAAAAAATGCTACATTGATTGACATAAATTGATGATGTGTGAAGCCCTAAACCTAATTAGGGTTATCAATGAAGAAATTCCTATATTGATTGATTTATTGATAATGTCATGATCATGGAAGCTATAACCTATTAAGGTTGAAATATTGAACCATTGAAGTTTTGAAGGAATAAGGATTTTCTTTGAGAATGTATCAAAACCCTAAGTTTTGGTTAGGTATATAAGCAAGATCTGTGCCATGAAAAGTCATAGGAATGAAACCCTAAGTACATGTTTCTTTTCCTAACTTAGTCTTGGTCAATGTATTGCTTAACTATATAATGTATTTATACATGATGGTTATCTCCTAGAAATATGTGCTAATCAAATTTTCTAAAGATTATGGGATCTAGGTTTTGATAGTCAAGCCCTAATCAAAGTTTGAAAGTTCTAGGATCATGAGTGAAATCTAGGCTTTGTAACTAAATCCTAGTAATGATTAAATTCTCAAGTATGTGTATTCATCTGAAACTATTAATTGTGTGCTGAAAATTTATAGATGGAAAATATAGGGTTTACATCAAACGCTAGTAAGAAACTCCTTATATGATCATAATTGATTGGAAATATAGGGTTTGCATCAAACCCTAGTAGAAGTAATTCATGTTAATAAAATTTAGAGTTTACTGAAAAATTCTAGTAGATAGTCTATCATATGGTTTCTCAAGTTATATAATCATGATTGAATTGTTGATATGAATTAGGGTTTGTCTCAAACCTGGTCTAGATTATTGAAGTAATTAAGAGTGTAATCTCTTGTTGATTATGAAAATTATAAATACTTCCGCTACTATAAAGTTTTTGTTATGACCAATTCGTGCTTCTACAAAATTGGTTTATACTTGTTGTCTAAGTGGTGTAGGTACATCATATTGGTAAAGAAGCTAGTAAAAGAGGTTGAAATGAGATCAAGGAGCTAATGGAAGAAGCCAATATGACCTAAAATGAAGTATGTATGCTTATATTTAATTTTATAATGTCATGTTGTATGGTTGCAGGTGTTAGCACTCCTCAGTGTCCCGAGGCTGAGAAAGGAGACCGACGAAGGTAACCTCAAACCAACTTTGGATCTAATAGCTAGCCCTACCAGATCAGAGAGGGTTCTCTCTATGATCTCACAACCAATGAGTGACTGGAGAGGAAGATAGATCTTAGGCTAGATATTCAAAGCTCAGTAGGTCTAAATTTAGGGTTTGCTGGATGAGGCTCATAGATCTAGGAACTAGGCTAGGGTTTCAAATGATCAATTACAGAGATATAATGGGGAAAGGTACATATGATCAGTGGCAGAAGTAGGTTGTCATTGTGGTATACAATTAAAAGATAGAGAATCATAATGAGCACGTAACCATGAATTCACTCATCAGAAGAAATAGAACACTAGCATGAAAATCGCATCAAAATAGAGCATATAACTTATGAATTTTGCTTAAACACCTATGAGATGATCACAAGAAAGCATAGATATGGTAGTAAGGAGAAATATATACTCAATTTGATTATAAAATAGAGAAAAAACATTGTCACAAATCATACCACAAGAATCCCAAGATAATAGCTGCAATTTCCTGTTGTATTACTGCAAAAACATGTACACTAGCTCCCAGCTATGATTATCAAGCATCCAACCCTCTCTATGACTTAGATAAGGCTACATATAGAAAAAAAACCACATTCCCCCTTCTCATGAATCGAATCCATCATGATAGGAACTATTTACATCAATCTCTCTAACCAAACCTAAAACTAGGGAGGTTAGAAACCAACTCCCTATTTAGACTTAACTGATTTACTTTGACTTTACAAGCATTTATGATCACAAAATTTACATGAATTTGAAATTTACCAACTCAATGATGTTTAACTACATCACAAGAATACACAAGAGGATTAATTACATCACAAAACTTTGACTTTGACCAAAGAAAATCAAAAATTTGACTTGCTGACAAAAGCGCAACGAATTTCCTCATAATTGCAGTGAATTTGACAGAAGCACAACATGAAGTTTGAGGGCAATTTTGAGGGACTTTTCTTCATCCATTTACTGAACTGAAGGTAGATGTGGAAATACCTAGATGTCTATTTATCCCTAGAACCTTCAAGCATGCAAAATACTTCTCCAAGGTGGCTAAAAATCACTTTTCCCAAGACTACTCCAGAAGCACAGCGAGGGGGTCAAAAATGAGGTAGAAACATGTTTTATGGCATGTATTTTAACTTTTTCTCTCAATCTGCAAGCTGACATGGAAAAATAGTGGTATATATGACATGTACAAGTGAATATATCTCCAACCATATAAGACATTCATCATTTAGTGCCCCTAGGAAGAAGCGCAGCATGAGCTCGCTACGCTTGTGGCAGTATGAAATTGCCAAAAATTGCAAAAATGCACAAAAACTCAAAAATTTCCCAAATTTCTTCAAAATTGTTTCTATATTTCTCCTTTAAGCTTGTGAGTGATATATTAGACAATCAATGATGCATTAACAAGAAAATCAAGGTTGTCCCTCTTCCTTAGCTTGATTAGGGTTTTCTTCAGTTTTTTCTTCAAATTTCTAACCCTAATCTTGTTGATCTAGTTCTTGGTGTAGTAGTGTATGGCCATGTGTCTTTGAAGCTTGGTTTCCCTATGGGCCTTCTTCAAGAACTTCTCCAGGTTCCCAATAACCCTGCCAAGCCACAACTCTTTGTCTTTCTCAATCTCAACTGCAATGGTGTCTTCAATGTCTTATTGACCTTATGGAGGAGATGGCTCACTCCCTAGCGCTTTCTTTCTTTTCATTCCTCTAGTCTTTGGCCTCCTTGCCTTGATATGAGGCCCCTTATCTTCAAGCTACTCAACATCTATCAAACTCTTACCTTTATCATCATCTTCCACCAAATCAACCTTAGTTTAACATAGTTACCGGTCAACTAAGAAAATGAACTTGTACCTGTTTTTTTGAGGTGGCAAAAAATCACCCAATTTTGAAAAGTGGTGATGCCATAATACACTTCTTCTTTTTTAAGCATATTTTTGGCACTTTAAATTTTCTTATGTATCAAGTATGAACATTTTGTTTTAGATGTTGATGATTTTCATATTGATTTTGAAAAGTGTTGATGCAACATCAACCCCTTTTTTTAGAGGGTTGATTTTTGACACTTTAAATTTTATAATGCCTTCTTCTTCCTGTAAGATTTTTTTTTTTAAGTGTATTTTTTGTGTTTGTGTGTTTTCAATTTTGTTTGTAATGAAATCTTAATTTTTTCACGTAGTTAAAAAAATTTAAAAAAATGGACAATATTTTAAAGTTACTATTTTCTATATGTTTATGTAATGTTAATTAATATTTCAATGGATATAAAATAATTGTCACTAAAACACGATAATTTTAAACATTTGACAAAAAACACATTTTTTATATAAATATAATGAAAAAAATACACATTTTCAGAATTTTTGTCAAAAATGACTTGTCAAATAAAGGAATTTTATGGGAAAATCCTAAAAAAAATAAAAATATATAGCATTTTTTATGAATTTTATGTTAAAAAAATATGGTAATCACAAGTTTTTTACAACAAAAAAAATGATTCACATAAAAATTAAAGTGAAAATCAGATAATACAAATATTGAACACATAACAACAATAATCAAATGTTCATTCTTCTCATAAAATATCAAAGTCAAAACATTACAAGTAAAACTAATGAAAATCTCTCAAAATTGATTTTCATTTGCAATCATAGTTTAAATGTCATCAAGAATATCATATAATCCATGTTCATCGTCATCTTCAGCTTCATTATTTCCTTCTTCCACAATATTTCCTGCTTGAGTTTCCTCATTTTCCTCTTCTAATGGATCTTTCATGTCTGCAAATCTCCTAAAGTGTCATTTTCCAATCATTCCATATAATGGTGGTTGAGGTTCCTTTGCCTTTTTTGCCATACGTGATTCATTAAAATCTCATTTCCTCAAACCAAATTCTTGCATTGCATCTAGAAGAAATTGAAGAGCATTAATTCTTTGTTGAATAAAATTGCATTGTAGTGGGTCTCTTTCAATCACAATGCAATTTCTTCCTTTTTGTAGGCAACATGCTAGTGTTGTACCTAATCATCAAGTACAAAAACAATAAGTAAATTAGTATAAACACATAAAAACAAAAAATCAAAATATTAAAATTCAATTTTATATAATAAAACTTGCTTGAACCTAACAATAAATCCAAAACCCAATCTCCTTCATTTGAACATAAATATATAAGATAATTAATCAATGTTTGTGGTTTTTTATAAATGTTAACTATCTCTCCTTTTGCATCTTTATCCTCATATGTTAACTTTTTTACGACAGCATCATGAACCAGTACTTGGATATGACTCTTTCCGTCTACTTGGTTTAGAAGAATGGACTTATAGCTACCATATTTTGTCGAACATTCAACATGGATGAACTCACAATCACTTGCAATTGGCTGACCTCTAGAAGAAATAAGATTTGATTTTTTCCTGTAACACGACATAGTAAAATTTCAATCCACTTGTACATAAAAAAAAAAAAAATTACATTAATCAAACCTACAATTTCAATGTCTTACCATGTAAGTTGCATCCTTGAGTTTGATTTTCCCTTGAAGCTTGTTAATAACATTGAAAATTGTGTGTCTGAATGAAATGTCACAAAACTCAAAAGTGGTGATGTTGTGACTTCTTCAAAGCCGGTAACCACTTTATTAAAATCTTGATAAGTGTAAGCCTCACTACCATATTTAATGTTTGGGAAATTGAAACCGTGAGGAATGTCTGCAATAACCAGGGCATATTCCCTTTTTGGAATGAGTTTTGCAATGTCTTCACAGTCACCTTGTATTATTTGATATTGGATAGTGTCCAACCCATTCGAAATGAAATGAGTAAGAGTAGGATCAAGTTCAACATTCCTAAGACACTGCTTTCTTAGCCTTTCCAACTTAACTTTTTCAATGAAACTTTTGAAAGTATTTGGTACTCCATTCGCATCCTTCTTCGACATTTTTAATGAAATAAATAAATATAAGTATAAGTAATATAATAAAATAAAAATTTATATGAATAAAATGAATGTAAAAATCAGCATACCTTTTTGAATGCAAGATAAAAATCTTTAAGTGTTAATGTACAACTTGATTCTGAGTAGTTGAGGTCAACATCATTCCAACTCTCTTCATTAAACATTTTAACCATATGTTCTTGTATTTTCATATAAATCTTATGACTGAATAAATAAAGTAAAAATTGTCAATATAGTGATATGTATAACAAATAATACTAACAATAATATGTTGTATTTAAAGAAAAATTATAATCCAAGAAAAAGTAAAAGTAATTCGACAAACTTACTTTTGAAATTCTGAGCACATTTCCTCCAATGACAATTCACCTAACTTCACACGACATAATATTGATTTGACTAGTTTGTCATCTTTCACACCTTACATTGTTCTCCAAGGCATGATAGTCATATCATCTGGAAGTTGCTTCATTTCAGGAGCTGTCTTACTGTTGGTACGTATTATGGGTTTAGACTTTTTAACCTTCTGATTTTTTATGGAAATATTCTCCCACATTTCGAAAATGTCATCAATCAATTCCCATATCTCCATGTTCTAAATGCCAACTGGAAAATGTTATTTATGCCTCTGAATAGTTCTGAATTTATTTTGCCACCTTTTAATTTGATTCTATCCTCAATTTGATAACCTGTTTCCATGTAGCATTCCTTCCAAAATCTTAAACTGACCTTTGTCTTATCCCCATTACATTTTTCTAAAAATTCATTATGAATAAATTTGCCCCTTTGGACGAAAGGCATACACATTCTATACTCATTATCTGCGTTATGATTCCATGCTAATAATTTTGCCTATGTTTCTGTTAAACCAACATAAATGATGCATTTCGCTATTTCAAAAAGATAGTTTCCACGATATTCCTTGATCAATTGTCTTTTGGCCACTGCTGAATGGTTCCCTCCAATTACATAATATCTGTAGTTAAAACATTGTGTCCTATCAAATGCCTCCTTAGTGAGAACTTGATTTGGATCAATAAGAACCACATAATCCATCACATGTGCATATGGATTGTACTTGAACAATGTTTTCAAATTATGGACATGTAGGTGATGTGCCTTTCTAATTTGATATTGAGATTGTCCTTCATTTGACCTATAGAATTGGGTGACATTAAGCTCAAATGTTTTGCCACTATTAATTAATTTATTCTTCCTCAAGCGATTCCGAATAGAATTTTGTTTTGTTTTCATAATGCCATCCTCTAAATCAGCACTTGGTGTTATGATTTCTTTGTTGCCTTTAGAAATTTCACTTTGTTCTTGATTGTTGCTTATGATTTTAACAGATTCGCCAATTTTTTATTTCTTCTTCTTCCTAGCTAACATATCTTCTTCTATAGAAATAATCTCCTCATCATCAAGTGGAAGAGCGACATCCATGGGCATTTTTCTTTTCGGTGTTTTATTTCTTTTCTCCTTTTCAACAATAGTTCTAACTCCTCCTCACTAATGGAAACATATTTTTGAGCTTCAACTTGAGCTAAAACTGCCACATATTCAAAAGAAACATGTTTACCTTTGTTAGATTGACCTACCGTATGGATTCTTTGTTGATACCCTACATGTACCATTGCAGTGTCATGGATTGTTGATTTTTGCTTCATTTGTTCTAACTCTATATGGAAATTGTTGATCACATGCATAATATTTGGTTGCATATAATAAATACCCTCTAACATCATTGAAAGATTCTCAACAAAATCCTATCAAAGAAAATATAATATGTCAATGATCAATTATTTATAAAAAAAATTATTGATCATTACAATAATACATTACACATAAATATAAATAAGAATACTTACAATGTTGTTTGAAATGTTGGATGAAATTTATTCACACAATGGTGTAAATTCCTCATCTATGTTATACTTGTTCTTTGAGAGACGATATCTAACCTTTTCGTGTGACTTGGGCAATTTTGCAACATAAACAGTGTTTGAATTTGGCACCAAACATATGTCTCGTACTTTGCATATCACCTCATATGGTTCACCTATGTAAATCATACCACAGTATAGATAGGGATGTGTACTATCATCAGATTCAACATCTTTAACATGACATGTAAAATTTGTTTTATTTATTTCACGTGAATTCATCCATTCAGAAATAATCTTTGGTGCACTTGATGGGCCAGTTGGTTGATTTTTACGTTGTTTCTCAATTCTGGTATATTTGGTAGTCTTCAAAGCGTGTCCACCTCGAACTTTAGATGCTGGAATTGTTGTCCTCAATCCAGACATATTCACAAAGACCTTCCTTGATGCCATCTTCCTGAAAAACAAATATATATATATATACATATAAATAAAAAAAACCATATATACTACTTAAAAAAAAAAAATTGACACTATAATTGTTATTTAAATATAAAAGTAAGTTAAATTATATGTAATTTTTAAAAAACATTATAAAGTTTATACCTACAAATTTATAAAGAAATATTTATATACAAATTTTATTTATATATTTTTTTAATTATTAAAAAAATTATTAAATATAAATTAAAAAAAAAAACAATTTTAAATGATTTATATCTATTTTTATAAAAATATAATTATATATTAAATTTTAAATTATTAAAATCAAACAAGTATATATATATATAAACCTTTTAACTTATTAAAATCAACACATATATTGAATTTTAAATTATAAAAATTAACGAATTATACATATAAAAAAAAATTAAAAAAATATTACATATTCAATTTAAAATTATTAAAATCAACAATTATATATATATTATTATTCTTATTTTAATATTATATAAAAAAATTATTAATAAAATTATATTGTTACTTCTCAGTTCAAAGTAAAAATGTGGTGTGAAAAAGATTTAGTAGCTAAAAGAAAATTAAGATATTATAATGAGGTCATCAACCCCACCCTAGAAGATCAAAAGTATCTCTTTGTTTTAACTAGCTCAAGGAAGAAAATTAATATAGCCAAGATTAGAACAAAGTCTCATGAGCTCCATAGTGAAACCGGTCGTTGGGGAATTCCTAAAACACCATGGACGGAAAGGATCTGCCATCTCTGTGAGAATATGAACATCGAGGATGAAAATCACTTCCTCTTAGAGTGTCACACATACAAACACATTACATCTCAGTTTCATAATCTTTGTGGCAATGCTGACCTTCCTAACCTTTTACGATGTCAAAATTATAGTGGGCTCGGGAGGCTTCTCTCCAAACTTTTTGAGCATAGGAATAAAATCTTAAATCAAACTAAATAATTTGTTTCTTTAGGTCCGATAGACCAAAGTTTGGTCTCAATGGACATTAACCACCATCATCATCATTTAAAAATGTACATATAATTTTTCTTTTATTATTTTAAAATTTTATAAATTTTTTATTAATTTTATTTTATATATATATTTTTTTATTACTTTAAAATTTTATAAAAAAATTATTATTAAAATTATATAAAATTTATATATAATTATTTTTTTATTATTTTAAAATTTTATAAAAAAATTATTACTAAAATTATATTACAGTTTTATATATAATTTATTTATTTTTTTAATTTTTTTATAAATTTTATAAAAAGTTTATTATTCAAATTTTATTAAATTTTAATTTTTAATTTTTTTTAAATAACACTAAAATTTTAATTAAAAAAATAAAAAATAAAAAATTGGCCCAACCCTTTGGCCACTAGGTGGGGGCTCGAGTAGGTGGAGGGGCACTACACACAGCCCCCTCCAGTTGCTCGGGCCCTCAATTAGCGGGCAAAGGGCCAGGCCGATTCTTTTCTTTATTTTTTTAATTAAAATTCTAATTATAAATAATAAAAAATTAAATTTAAATTTAAATAAAATAAAATAAAAATATAATTATAATTTTAAATAAAAAAATTAAAATAAAAACAAAAAACAATTATAAAATTTTAATTTTAATTTTAAATAAAAAAAATTAAAATAAAAACAAAAAACAATTATGAAATTTGTTAATTTATGAAGATTTTAGGTAAAAATCACATTGCCAATGTTTGGTCGTTTTGAACCAACCAGTGTGATTCATTTTCAAGACAAATTATAATTATAATTTTAAATAAAAAAATTAAAATAAAAACAAAGAACAATTATAAAATTTTAATTTTAATTTTAAATAATAAAAAAAAATATAAACCATTTTTTTATAAAATTAAAGTTATAATTTTAAATAAAAAAATATAAAATTATAATTATAAGTTTAAATACAAAAAATAAAAAATAAAAACAAAAAAAAAATTATAAAATTATAATTATAATTTTAAATAAAAAAAATTAAAATAAAAACAAAACAAATAAATATAAAAGAGTTGAGACTTTTGTGATCCATAACATGTTTGTGAGAATGATTTTGTCAAAATCACATAGAAAATCATTTGTCGACGTGTTTCGAACCAACCAGTGTGGTTCATCGTCAAGATAAGTTGAATATCAAATCTCAGCCATAAGTCAAATAGAGAATGTAGGTCCTTCCAACAACTATATTTGACTTGGCAATGGATAAAAAAAGACTTCTAATGGCTAGATTTGACTAGGGCCCAGGTGGGAAGGGTCAAGGTTGTTAAAAAGTCTTTTAAATAAATCATTGAAAAAATCTATATTATTAATAATATTATTAATTTAAATTAATATTATTATTCTTATAATTAGTATCAATATTAGGGAATAATTCTATTAAGAATAATATACGAATATTAAAATTATTTTTAATCTTAGGGTAAATCCAACCAATATTTAAAGAGACCATTGTTTTATATAGATGTTAATATTATCATTCTTAACTAAATAAATATTATTACTATTATAAATAATAGTCTAGGGTAAAAAATAGTAGTAATATTATTATTATTAACTTCAAATTAATATTCCTAGGGTAAGTAATCCAATATTACTAATTTATAATGTGAATAATTCTATTAAAAGAATAATATTATTATTACTAACTATGTTACTATTTTTATTATTTATAATTGTTAATGATAATAGGGATATTGTTATAACTTTTATTATTAGGGTAAATTCATTTCTAAAAATAAAAGTGACTTAATGTTAAAAATATATTAATAAGATAATACTAATAATATAATGGTCTAGGATAAAAAATTCATTTATTACTAATTATAAAAATATTTTATTAAAGAGTAAATAAATACAATTAAAACCTATTTAGAGTTTCCGATGGGACTCATGGAAGACGGAGCTCTCGCAGGCGACAAGAATGGCGGACCCTAACTAGGGTTTGACACAGGGTCCCCCTCCCATGGCGACCTGCACCTGGAGTTTCTGGGTTTCGACAGCACTGACGGCCTGTTCATTGACAGCAATTTTGGGATTCACGGAGGCATTTGTCTTATTCTGCGGTCCCCTCCCGGCTCCGGTGGTGCACTGACCCTCCTTTCTTTCGGCTGATGGTTTCCGGATCGATTTCTGTACCAGCTCTCCCTGTACCGACACACAGAATGGGCGATGAAGACTTGGTCGATTATGAAGCGGACCCCACGCCCCACTAGGAAATATGGGCACACTCCAACAGGCCCCTTATGATACCGCGGAGCGTCGCTCTGGGTTTTGAGACAGGTGTGACTTCACAGCAGCGGCATTTGCCGGTATCAGGGAAGAACAAGGCTACTGACTTCAATCCTGCGGATGCTTCACCTCTTGAGTGCCCACCCCTTTCCCCAGCGACGTTACAGCTTCTGGGTACTAGCTTCTTGAACTCGCCTACTCTGGACGCTCCGTTACAGCTTAATAATCGCACTGCATTACCTCTGCCTCCCCAGCCTCCGCCTCCATCTAGCTCACATTCTCCCTCAGTTTCCTTTATGCCGCAGGCCCAACGGCACCCCCTCCACTCTTACCTTCATTTCCCTCCGGGCACTAGCTCCTCGGCTCCTCGCTCCCCGATACGCTCGGGATGCTTCGCTACCACACCAATACCTGTTCGCTCCACGGGCTCTGCTCAGCATAGTTCATCTGATCCCTGTCGCAAACTTCTGAAGGAGACCCCCATCGGCAAGCGTTCTGAAAAGGTGACGAAAGGCAGATGTATGCGAGACATTGACTCGAACTTTAGCGTAATTTTTGGGCCAGAAGCTCCTCTGCCGGATGTGATGGCTGCTTCTCACAAGGTATTGGTAGGCAGGGTTCGTGGTCGCACCTACACTGCGGAGCGACTAAAGGCTTGGGTGGAGGAAATTTGGGGTACACTACTAAAAGAATTACCAGAGGTAATGGTTCTCACCAGAGGCTAGTTTGCCTTACACTTCCACCGACCTGAATACACCCAGTGGATCCTCTCCCAGTTTTGGCACATTGAGCTAGCTCCAGTCCTGCTCAAGCGATGGGATCCTCTTTTTGATCCAGAACGAGAACAATTGGGGGCTGGACCCATCTGGGTTCGCCTACCAGGTCTGCCATGGCAATTCTGGAGCCCATATGCCTTCAAGAGGATCGGGGACACTCTTGGTACATACCTGGAGCACGACAGATCATACGAGAAAACGGGAACTAGGACTATGGCACGCATTCTAGTTTACTTGGACACCAGACCTGGTCTGGAGGGGACTATTACACTACACCATAATCATGTCTCCCGCAAACAGCTACTGGACTACGAAGGAGTCCCATTTCGCTGCCGAAGATGCCATAAAATTGGCCACCTGTATAAGGATTGTCCGTTGATCTCGGGGGTAACTTCCGCGGAGACTAAAGGACCTCGACAGAAGACTAATATGGAACAAAATGTTGGAGCAAACATCTCGACTGCAGGTGATCAGGCACAACAGGAGACTCTTAACAAGAAGGCGGATGATGGTGCTAAGATGAACACTCGGAGGAAGGCAGCGCCCTCATCAGGACCGCCGCGCACACGCTCAAAGACAGCAGAGGATGCTACCAAATCGGCGGAGGCTGCACCTTCTCATTCGGGTAATGCATCCACTCCTATCTGTACTCCTTTTTTTTCTGAAGAATTACAATCGATATTGCACTCTACATATCGGAATTCCTTCTCAGAAAATGTTACTCTCCCTTCCATACTGTGCACCATCGCCCCCCCCCACCCACTTTTTCCACCACCCCCCCCTCCCATAATCCGGCATTGGGTTGTCCTGACTCTCCGCCCTCTCCGGCCGGTTCCGGCTCCCATCATTATCATCTGAGATCCCGGGCTCGTCCTAAACTTCTGGGACTGGGATCATCCCCTGGTCGGCATCGCAAGCAAAAACGCGGTAGACCTTCCAATATCTCCTCTGCAAAGCTTAATGCAGTTGCGGATGTTGCTATGGGGCGACAGTTTACTATTGAACGGGCACTTAGAGCAAATGAGCCCCTGATCTGTGGTTCCCCATGATCTGGCTCTCCTACAACTGCAGGGGACTAGCCAACCCCAATAAACGACTGGCTCTAAAAAGACTCCTGCAAGAGTCTAGATGTGACATCATTTTCCTTCAGGAAACCCTCTGTACTGCCGAGGTGGCAGTGAAAAGTCTTCAAGCTATGCTCCCGGGATGGGTTTTACATGGACTGGACGCCTGTGGCCGTTCTGGTGGTCTTCTCATTGGTATAAACCCCAGAAAATGCAAGCCTCTCTCTGCTTGGGGGGGCAGTGGCTTCCTGGGGATGGACATTATCATGGGCGAGTTGGGCATTCCAATCAGAATCATAAATATTTATGGGCCTAATCAGAATAGACTTGCATTCTGGCAAAATATCTTATCTAGCGGCCATATCACGCAGAATACAGTTATTGGGGGCGACTTCAATTTTTCTCTGGGGGTGGGGGAATCCTGGGGTCATCATGCGCAGTGTGACCCTTTGGCGGAGCAATTGAACATGCTTCTTGATACTCACCATCTTGTGGATATTCCCATGAACAAGAAACTCCCCACTTGGCACAACCAGCGTACCGGAGAGGCTGCTCTGGGAAGGCGTCTAGACAGATACATGATGCATGAGGCATTGATACAATTATTTCCCTTATACAGACAGTGGGTCAGCACTGGGGGACTATCAGATCATCAACCGATCCTACTACAGGTCAGTGACAATAATTTCAAGCCGCGCTCCCCCTTCAAGTTTTTTGCGGGCTTCCTCCAAGAACCAGACTACATCAAGCTGGTTACGGATTTTTGGGTATCCCAACCCCCGCTAAGAGAACAAAGGAAAGCATTGGATTTCTGCGAAAGACTAAAGATACTCAAAGTAAAGACTGAGATCTGGGCAAGTCTTAAGCGGAAAAGAGATGACCAGATTCTGAAGGATACAGAAGAACAGATTGCACTCTTGACTGATGAAAGAGGGGCTGGATATCAAACCGACGCCACAAAAACACTTCTGTGTCAGTTGCTAGGGCAAAAAACGAAGATATTGCAAGAAAAGGAGGAACTATGGAGACTCAGAAGCAGAGCCATTTGGCTCAAAGCTGGGGATAGCAATACTAAGTATTTTCATAACCTCGCAAATGGCAGAAAGGCATCAAATACCATTTGGAAGCTACCAAGGGAACCGGATGGCTGGGCTACCACACACCAGCAAATTGCGAGAATGGGAGTCTCACACTTCAAGAATCTCTTCACGGCTCCAAATACAGTAAATCTTCCAGACATTATCAGACTAGCTGGGAAGTTCCCTCGGTTTGTTGGGCAGGATGACATTGAAGACCTCAGCCAACCGGTTACTACACAAGAGCTGGAAAGTACCCTCAAATGGTTCAAAAAGGATAAGAGCCCGGGACCAGATGGTTGGCCGGTGGAGTTCTATTTGACCTTTTATGAATTGCTGGCAGAGGACCTATTGGCTGTCGTTGAGGAAAGCAGGATTACAGGGCACATTCATCCTCCTATGAACCAGACCTTCATTGCCTTGATACCAAAATCTGATGACCCCTCATCCTTCAATGATTTCCGCCCTATCTCCCTCTGTAACTGCCTCTATAAAATAATTGCCAAAATCATTGCTAACTGCATTAAGCCTATCCTGTCCACACATATCTCTGCGGAACAATTTGATTTCCTCCAAAACCG
The DNA here is from genome assembly GCA_031772625.1 of Pinus tabuliformis. Taxonomy (NCBI): domain Eukaryota; kingdom Viridiplantae; phylum Streptophyta; class Pinopsida; order Pinales; family Pinaceae; genus Pinus; species Pinus tabuliformis. The sequence goes on along the minus strand of CM062808.1, from coordinate 239,284,338 downwards.
CCCCATACAAGAAGCCATTGGCACTGCCTAGGAAGCCTTACACTCCATCAAGCTGAAGAATCTGAAAGGTATCTCATTAAAGATTGACCTTGCAAAGGCTTTTGATAAAGTGAATTGGCTCTACCTTAAGATGATCCTCACTCATTTGGGATTTCCCCACTTGTTCATAAATTGGATTATGGGATGTGTTTCCTCTGTTTCCTTTGCTATACTTATCAATGGTGCAGCCTCGGACCGCTTTAATATAACTAGGGGGATCAGGCAAGGCTGCCCCCTTTCCCCACTACTCTTTCTCATTGTTATGGAAGGATTGAGTAGGCTCATTGCCGAAGCAAAAAGGAATGGAGATATCAGCGGCCTCAAAATTACCGAACAGTTCTCTCTTACCCATTTACTATTTGTTGATGACATTTTAATCTTCCTTAATGGAAGCATGCGAGACATAATTGCTTTAAATGATATATTGCTACTCTTCTGTAAAGCCATGGGCATGGAAATCAACAGGGACAAATCCACCAGATCTATGATGCGATGTTCTCAACAGGAAACTCAGCTGGCGACCCAACATTTCCCCTATATGGAAAGTCCAATGATGGAAGGTATCAAATATCTTGGATTTAGATTGCGGCCGGATGGATACAAAGTGGCACACTGGTCTTGGCTCATAAATAAAATTGAAAAAAGAATTATATGCTGGCAGCATCGACTACTGTCAAAAGCCGGTAGACTACTACTGATCAAATCTGTTCTTGAGGCTACCCCTGTCTACTGGATGTCACTCACTTGGATTCCAAAGGGTATTCTTCAAAAAATCCAACAAATATGTAACAGGTTCCTGTGGAATGGCAACAAAAAGGGAAAGATTTTTGCCTGGACCAGATGGTCCCTTGTATCCTTGCCAAAGAGATGGGGCAGATGGGGAATTAAATCTCTCTCTGATTTTGCACTAGCCTTAACAGCGAAACAGGGTTGGTCACTCATCAAGATGGACAGCTTATGGGCGGAAGTAATTCACCAAAAATATATCTGGCCTTCCAACATTATTGAATGGCTTCGCAGACCCACTTGGAATCACCTTGGCATATCCGCGATCTGGAGGGCCACACTAAAAGCTATGCCTCTGATTCGGGATAATCTGCTTTGGAAAATTGGGAATGGTGCACAGGTCCGCATTGGACTAGACCCTTGGCCTGGTTCAGGGAATGCTCATCTTCTGCCAGAAGGCTTGATCCGACATCTCAACAACGCGGGCATTAAATATCTGGCTCAAATCGGTGATCCCCATAGAACCACTATTTTTACACAAGCCTGGGTCACGGATCCGCAATGGCATACACTTGATGATTGGTCTACACATTAGCAAGGATACATACAGGCACTCACGGAAACACACATTAAGCTTCATGAGGAGGATGATGAACTCATTTGGGCGCCAGCTAAATCGGGTTCTTATGCACCAAAGCTCGGCTACCTAAAGCTTATTGAAGCTAAGAAACCTGATATCTTAAAAAACTGGTGGCGAGATATCTGGCAGCTACAAGCACAACCTCGGGCCAGACTACTTATGTGGAACATAATCGCTGACAAGCTTCCTACTGGAGCCAATCTTAGGAAGCGTGCTTTCAATGGACCAACTTGGTGCGTTCTTTGCAAAAAAGAGGAGGAAACAACACCTCACTTATTCCTTACCTGTGTCGTCACTAAGGAAATATGGCAACAAGTCACTCAGGCCCTCAACATTAGCACAGTCTGGCACGGTGCTGATATACCCTCTGCCTGGGATCATTGGTGGTCTGTCGTGCCTTCAGAAAAGGCCAAGAACCTACCTCCGGTGGTGTCCTGGTATATATGGAACAAGCGCAATGCTATTATCTTTGAGGATTACAGAGTCAACTGGCAACTTCTTCCGCCATCCATCTACGTGGCCTATACGGAAATCCCCTTTGAGAATAAAAACATCACTCCCAGACACATTCTGCCTGAAATCATCAACAAGGATATACCTTGGGCCTATTTCGACGGTGCAGCCCCTGTGCATGGATGTGGGGGGGGTATTGTTTTTCATCTCTCAGAAACTCATTTTTATCACCTGAGATTGGGACTTGGAACGGGCTCAAACAACCATGCTGAGCTTATCACTCTGAGACATCTCCTTTTCTTTGCTCTTTCCAAACAATGCCGACAAATACAAATATTTGGGGATTCAAAGATTGTGGTTGATTAGGCAAACAATAAATCTATATGTCATGCATATTCTTTGAAACACATCTTGGAAGAAATTGTTTTTTTAAAAACACATTTTGACCAGATCATTGTTTGTCATATCTACAGGGAAAGAAATGCGCTTGCTGACCGGCTCTCGAAAGAAGCGGCGGATTGGCCTATAGGAGACTGGATGATTGAAGAATACACTCCTGAAGGGATGCACAGGTTCTACCACCGACCATATATTGAAGACCAGCAACGGGGGGAAATCCCCCCCATCTAAAACTTTTTTGATATACATGTTATTTATATTTTTGTTTATACACAACATTGTAATGATCAGCACTATACTTCTTCTTACTGCATGAGGGCTCATAGACCTCAACTCTGTATTTACGGACATATGTGAGATAATGTTTTGTACATATTTGGATGGATACAGTTCCACCGTAACCACAGCTACACTTACAGGATATTTCATTGATAACTTTTTTGTACAGTGGATAATCCACACTTCTGCATATGCTACGGCATCAACAACATGTAATCTCTATTATCATCTTTTTAATAGAAATTACGAACTCTATTTTCCTGGGAAAAAAAAAAATACAATTAAAACCTGATCTAGGGAAGATATAAGATAACAAAGGACAAAGGAAATCTAAAGGAACCAAAAGGCCAAGGAAAGGAAAAACGATGAACGGGATGAAGAGGCTAGGAAGAAAGGGCTGGGATCCAACAACTACTAATCTTCCATCCATCATCCCTATTGAGATTATTAGGCCTTTTCTCGATTTCAAGGGCTTCCCTAAATTTTCAATGGTGAAACTGCCCAACTTTCGCAATAGCACAAGCCTCTTCGATACAAACATTATGCTTAGTCTTCTCGGAATGCTCTGTAAGGGTAGAGGACATAGCCCTCCCATGCTTTAAGTCTACCGAGTGCTCACTAATCCTCTGATTAATAGAACGACCAGTCACTAATGTATGGGATCCCACAGGAACAGGGAATGACACAGACACCTTTCATGTCATTAAGGAATTTAGACTTCTGTGATCCATAACATTGTTTAGATGACCTTTCATGTCTTTAGGGTCGACAGGATCTTTAACAGATCGCAGGGAGCTACGGATGGTATTAAGAGGTCTAAAGGTCGAGGGAACATTGTGATTCTTAAGAATCCTAGCAATCCTATCAGTGGTCCCTTGGATGTAAGGGAGTTGAACCCCCAAGCCCCGGTCTTTAAGATCTTTGTGGACTGAAGGCTCCTTTCGGGCCTTGAGGAAGGATTTCTAACCCAGGTGTTTATTGTAACCATTTTTAACGAAGACATCTAGGAGATGAGCCTTCTCCTTTCTCAAGCTCTTGTCATCAGAGATTCTTAATGCACATGTAGCAAGCGTGTTGAGAATGCCCAACTTTTGAGCAGGGAAGTGATGGGAGCTAGCGTGGAGATATTGATCAGTATGAGTCTTTTTTCAAAATACCTGGTGGGAGAAGGAACCATCATTATTCTTAGAGATGGGAACATCAAGGAATGGAAGAAAACCATTGACTTCCTTTTCCATAGTGAATTTAATGGCAGAGGACTGATTATTGAGATGACGGAAGAAAAGATCCAACTCATCATGACCATGAGAACACACGACACCCGTGTCATCTACAAATCTCTTCCATAACTTTAGTAAGAGACAGGCGGAGACCAAAGATTTGGACTCAAAATCCTCCATAAAAAGATTAGCGACAATAGGGGACAAGGGGGAGCCCATGGCAACCCCACAGGTTTGCTGATAGAACTCTCCTTCGAAGCTGAAAAAGGTGGAAGTAAGACACAACTCGACTAACTGAGCAGTATCTGGGTCAGTGAGCTTGTTCATAACCTTCATGGCCTCATTGATCGGAATACAAGTGTAAAGGGAGACCACGTCGAAGCTCACCAGAATGTCCTCGGGGTCAAGCTTTATTCTCTTAAGATCATCAACAAACGATGCAGAGTCTTTGACGAAGGACTCTGTGTGGCCAACCAAGGGTCTAAGCTTCAAGGCGAGGAATTTGGCAAGGAGGTAAGTAGGACCACCTATGGTATTGACAATAGGTCTCAAGGGAACCCCCTCCTTGTGGATCTTTGGAAGGCCGTAGATCCTAGGTGTAATGGGGTTGCTCTCTATGAGTTTCTGGGATAAAGGATTAGTGGAATTACAAGACTTGATCGCAAGAGCTACTGCTCTAGAAACCTTCTTAAGAGGATTCTTGGAAAGCTTTTTATAGCTTCCACTATTGCAAAGATGATCTAACATCTTGTTGCGGTAATCTTCTCTGTCAAGGATGACGGCTGCCCCTCCTTTATCAGCTTTCAAGACTACGACATCGTGATTCTGGTTTAAGGTTTTGAGAGCCTCAAACTCAGCCTTGCTGATATTACTTCGGGGAGGTTTTGCCTTCCTCAGGGCCATGACACAATCTTGCCTAATCGTGTCCTTAGTTTTATCAGGAAGGCTCTTAATACCAAATTCCACGTCGCAGATGATGTCTTCAACCGGAATTTTCTTAGGAGCTAAGGCAAAATTAAGACCCTTACCTAAGAGACTGAAAATAGATGGGGGAAAGGAAAAGCTGGACAGATTGACCACTTTATTGCTAGGAGGAAGAGGGCGAGAATATCTTCCACGATTATGATCAAGGTTATGATTGTTGTTATTAATACTAATATTGTAATAATTATTTTTATTGTTACTAAGAAGAATAATAATAATAATAATAATAATAATAATATTATTATTATTATTATTATTATTATTATACTTTATTATTATTATTATTATTATTATTATCCTTGTTTATACCATATACATTACTAAAATTAAAATTCTCACCATTATTATTCACTCCACTATTACGAGAATCACCACATAAAGACCTAACAAAACTACCATCGATGAGATCCGAGAGGTTCTTACTTGTAAGCTTACCATCAACCGACTTACTTGCAATAGCCTGCACGCCACCGTGACATCCATCGCACTTCCATTGCTAAGAAGAGGACAAAGACTCGAAGGAGGCTACTTGCTGGAAGGGAAGGGGGAACCACACTAGTCTTGACGATGAACCACACTGGTTGGTTCGAAATGCATTGACAAATTATTTTCTATGTGATTTTGCCGAAATCATTCTCACAAATAATTATAAAATTATAATTATAATTATAAATAAAATAAAAATAAAAAATAAAACAAAAACAAAACAAAAATGGCCAATTTTTTTTCAATATTTTTTATAATATTTAATAATAAAACAAAATTAATATAAAACAAAAAAAACTAATAATTTTATTTTAATAAATTATTTTTTAATAATTAAAAAACCATATAACTAATAAATTAAAAAAAAAAAAAATTCTAAATATTTTTTTTTTAAATTAAATTAAAATTAAAATTTTTGAATAATTTTAAACATATATATTTTAATTTAAAAAAATCAATTTAAAATAATAAACGAAATAATAATTAAAATAAAATAAAAATTGTTCGCATGGGGTAGCTCAAGCGGCAGTGGCCGTGGAAATGAAGTCTCATCGAACCGGAAGTCTTGGGTTCAAATCTGGGCTACCCTTCCCCTGTAGTGTGGTATGTAATGGACATGAAAATTAGAGAGTCCTACCAAAGCTTTAAAAAAAAAAAAAAATTATTAATAGTATTTAATAAATATATTTTTAATTAAAATAAAAAATAAAAATAAAAAACAAAAAATTTAAAAATTACAAATATATAACAAAAAAGAATGTATTTTTTTTTTTCTAATGGACTTTTTTTTTTTTCCTCCATGCAATAATTTTAATGCTTCCTCAAATGAAATTAAAAAAAATAGAAGAAAATGACACCCATTTTTTATTTCAAAAGCCTAAAACTTAAATAAAAATAAAAATAAAAAATAAAAAAAAAAAAATAAAATAAAAAACTTAATTTTTCTCCTAAAATTCCTAAAAATTTGTTTTTTTTTTTTTTTTCCTTTTCGCCCCTATAAAAATATATATATATATATATATATATATATATATATATATATATATATATAAAGAGTTTTTAATGTGGTTTTTCCCATAACATCACAAAATTTCTCCAAATTCATTTGCAAATAGACGAGATAGAAATAAGACTAACATTTAAAATGCGTAAAACTCTCGTTGAATGTGCTATCTATGACAATGCAGCTCCTTCCCAGCTCCTCCGCAAAATTGCTCCAAACTTTTTAACAAGACCCAAAAGACTTGATCTGATGTGATGAATATAAACAATGAATTTTATTTTATAGAGATGATTGTGGGATTGATTTATCATTTCTTGAATGTGAGATTAAACTTAAAATTAAAAAAAACATAGTTAATATTATAGCTTTAGGTTAGTTTTCATTCATTATGGGATAAAAAAAATATTAATTATAAAAATTAATTTACTTACATAGTCAATGTTCAATAATTTAAATAAAAAAATTATTTTGAGTTTCTATCAATATTTTGAATAGAAACTAGGGTGAAATTTTCCAAACCAAAAGTTTAGTAATATGTTTTCAAGTAAATTATAGATGAAATTTTGGAGGTAAATATTTAAAAATGATATTTTTGGAGGGAAAATTTTCAGCAAAAGTTTTTGGTGGCAAAATTTGGAGGGAAAATTTTCGACGAAAATTTATTGGGGGAAAACTTTAGAGGGAAATTCTCAATCTCTAAGTTATATATTGTCATTGTGAGAGAGTGCATTTGTATCATTCGACATCTTTTTGTTGAAGGTCATGGATTCTTCTGATAGTGAAGTTTTTCTTTCTTTAGCATCGACATCTTCGTCATGCAACAACTCTATTCATTTTGAGGAATGTAATAAGAATTATTTCACTATGAATAGAGAGACAAATTTTTCACTTGGTCTTAATCCTAAGGATGATGAGAACAACATTGATAAAGAGCAGCAAAAAGAATTTCCTGTGAATAGAGAGTCAATTTTTAACTTCCTCCTAATCCTAAGGATTATGAGAGCACCATTAATGAAGGGGGGATGAATAATTTATAGAGTTAAAGTTTCCACATAGTCCTAATCCTAAGGATTATGAGAGCAACATTGATGAAGGGGGTGATGAAGAATTTCCCGAGTCAAAGTTTCCACTTCCTCCTAATCATAAAGATTATGAGAATAGCACTGATGAAGGGGGGGATAAAGAATTTGCAGAGTCAAAGTTTCCACTTCCTCCTAATCCTAAGGATTATGAGAGCACCACTGATGAAGGGGGGATGAAGAATTTACAATTTCAAAGTTTCCACATGGTCCTAATCCTAAGGATCATGAGAGCACCACTAATTAGGGGGGGGGTGAAGAATTTGTAGAGTCAAAGTTTCCACATAGTATTAATCCTAAGGATTATGAGAGTAGAATTAATGAAGGGGGGGATGAAGAATTTGTAGAGTCAAAGTTTCCACATATTCCTAATCCTAAGGATTATGAGAGCACCATTGATGAAGGGGAGGGTGAGGATGAACAATTTCCAGTAAATAGAGATTCAAAGTTTCCACTTAGTCCTAATCCTAAGGATTATGAGAGCACCACTGACGCAGGGGAGGATGAAGAATTTCCATTAAATAGAAATTCAAAGTTTCCACTTGTTCCTAATCCCAAGGATTATGAAACCACCACTGATGAAGGGGAGGATGAAGAATTTCGTGCAAATGATAATTTGACTATGAATAGAGAGTCATATTTTCCACTTAGTCATAATCCTAAGGATTATGCGAGCACCAGTGATGAAGGGGAGGATGAAGAGTTTCTTGCAAATGATAATTTTAGAGGCACAAATGTCAATAATGCATTTTCTCTAAGTGAGTGTTTCAAAGGTAGTCGTGGTGATGATGAATTGAGTCCTCCAAGGGAGGTTTTCAAAAGTAGGGATGAAGATGGTGAAGAATTTCGTCTGAGTCAAGATTTCAAAAGCACATATGTTGGTAGTGAAGAATTTCCTTCATGTGAGGATGGTAATGAATGATTTCCAAGCAATTATGGTGATGAATTTTCTAACTATCTTCATCAGTATAATATTTCTCCTACTGATGATGAAAATGATTCTGCAGATAATAATGAAATGAGGGAGACATTGCAAGAAAATATTGTATCTAGGAGTAGGAGTAGGCCTTTTCATATCAATCCAAAATATTCCAGTTATACAAGGGTTAGGACAGAATATCTCACAAGTAGAAGTTATGTCGGTGATCTGATTTCAAGTGAATGTTGTCGAAAGGATTGCTTGAAACATATGGATTTCAAGTTTGTTTTGGAGAAAAGGAAGAAATATTTGTCAATGAACAAAAGCATGCAAAATTAATTTTTAGTGGGTTGCATGCAATCTACGCTAGCATGTTATGATTATCATATTGGGAATGTATTGATCTGTAGAAAGGATTTCAAAATGTTGCATTCAGTTGGTAATTTTTGTTTGTCAAGAATCCAAGAAAGACTAGAAAAAGACCCTACATATTATTCAGAAGTACGTTATAAAAGAGAGGTTGGACCATCAACAATTACTACAATGTCATGGATGAAAGACTTATTTTCAAAGCATGGAGAGTGTATGCCAAATAAAGACACAATACATATTCCAGATAATTTTTCAAGACGAGAAATCTACAACTTATACAGAGAAGATGCAGAAGGTGCTAAAGGAGACAGTAATTTTATTACATATTCATATTTTACAAGGATATGGAGGAATAAATTCAACAATGTTTGTATTCCTAAGAAGACAAGGATGGGGATTTGCAGTACATGTGCTTCTCTTAAATAAAAAAGAGATAAATTTCAAGGGGCAGAAAGAGGTATGCATTCATAACATTATTTTTAAAAATTGGATAGTTGTCAACTATGAAAATATATTTATTAATAGATTTCTTTTATTTTATGTGCAGATTCCATTGTCAAAACACTTTAAGAGCATCACAATCAGCAAACAAGTGAAAAACAAAAATTGTATAAACATAGAAAAAAGTGTTATGATAATCCAAATAAATATTTGAGTTTGATAATTGATGGTATGGATCAAAAGAAAACACTTTCGCCACATTTTTTTCCACACCAAAAAATTTATAGGAAGGAAATTTTATTTGGTTTCACTTGGTTGGCTGTATGGTCTTTAACGGGAAGATGTTGCCAAGGGTTTACTTCACAACTCCAAATATTCATAATGATGCAAATCTTACCATAACTATAATCTATGATGTGCTTTCTCATTGGTCTGGTATTCTTCTTGAAGTTTTGTATCTGCAATTGGACAACACAGGCCGTGAAAATAAAAATCAAGTTCTTTTTGGATATCTAAACATGCTTGTTCAATTGGGAATTTTTAAAAAGGTAAAGGTTGGTTTCCTTCATGGGGGTTTCACTTAATGAACCTATGACATATCACGTGCATTCATGACATACTAAACAATACCCCTAATTTGACTGCATATTGCAAAATACCTCTAAAAATTACATTATTTAACCCCTTAACAATATGAAACCAATACACCTCCCCAATTTAAAAAACCCCTACTTTCACTAAATATTGTAGGTATCCATTTTTTCATTAACATTTTTTATACCCCTTTAGATTTTTTCATTAACTTTGAGCTCCATTTTTATACCTTCCAATATAAAAGCCCTTTACCCCCTATATATCCTCCAATATATTAAGTCAAATTTTCTTCAATATATATCCCCCAATATGAACCCATGTGGTATGGTATTTCTCTACCAGTGAAGCCCCCATGGTTTCCTTCTTGTTGGGCACACTCATGACGATATTGATCAGATGTTTAGTCATTTTTCAGTAACATTGAGGAGGAAGAATGTTGGGAGCCTTCCATCATTAATTGAATGTATTAAGAAATCATATAATCTAGAGCCTGTTTTTCATGTGCCAAGGGAAACTATTGACATGCGAAGGTTTATTTTGGGATCGCATGGTGAGGATAAATGCATTGAACAACTTAATGACATTAGCTTCCAGCATCAATTTCATATTAAAGAAATTGATGGCAAAACACTTATATGGGGCAAGAAGTATTCAATTGTTGCAAAATGGGTGTCGTCATCAGGTTTAGAATTTTTGAAGTTTATTCCAGATCATCCAATATTTGCATCAAAGATAATATTATTACAATTAGTTGTTGAACTCAATAATGCATGAAGGCATAAGAGAGAGATAAATAATTCTGAATGTCTAGAAGAAATTAAAAAATGTATTAGAGATACATATTACTACTTTGATGTTGTTGATTCAGTTTGGTGGGAGTCATTTTTCAATGATCAAAGTGATATCATCTCAATATCAGGAAATGAATATACACTTTTGAAGAATCCATTTATTTGGCCTCAAAATATGCCAAATGAATAGGAGGCAAGACACATTGTTGAACAACAACAATCTCAAGGCATTATTAATTCTCAATAGGAAGAGGAAAGAGAAATCTATATTGGTTCTAAACGATTGCGTGCACAACGTGAAGCCATGGAAGACCTTTACAGGGGTTCTATGCGGGATGTTAAGGAGGGTTTCATGATATTAGTATTAGCAGATGGAGATCCACTTGGCTATCCATTTTTGGTTGCGAAGGTTATAAAATTCATTAAAGAAAATTAAGATATTACAGATGTTAAGGTAAATTGGTATGCCACAAATACCCACCCATTCAATGGTGTGTACAAGCCAGAGATGGTAGTTGATAAACAAATTCACAGAAAGAGAAAAAGAAAGGGTACAAATATAAATCGTTGCTGCACAGACCTATTAAAATTGGAGGATGTTGACATACTTGTCTATGACTTCAATTTAACAAAGAGAAGAACTCTTTGCTTCAAGACCATAGATATTTTGAAGAAGTTGCTACTAGAAGGAATAGTGTTGAGATGGGAGTTTGTGGAACCTAGTCATAGATCTAGAAGACTTTTGAAACCTGAAATGGTGGGCATGCATGTTGATTCAAATGGGGCTCTAGTTGATGAAAGATAAGGATATGCGTCATCTTCATCTGCATCTAGTCATTCATCTGAAGATGTAGATTTTGATGGTGTGCCAGATCCTATGGATGATTTTGAATAAATGTTTAAGACATTTTATGTAAATGAAGTTTGCATGGTAACTTGAAATAAACAGTTTGACTTCCATATGATCTTACATGAATTTATGATTCATTTCTATGTTTGTTGAATTTAATGTTTTAACTAAAATAAATTCATGTCCTTAGATATGTTTGCATGGTAACTTGAAATAAATATTTTTGACTTCCATATGATCTTACATGAAGTTATGGGGCATTTATATGTTTTTTGAATTATATGATTTAATGTATGTGATATTCAATCTGCGAAAGTTGATATTTTGATTAAAAGTAAATAAATATTAGAAATTAATTTTGATTTTTTAAATTATACAGTGATATTGCCATGATATTATTTATTGTTATAATTTGGTCTAAGATAGTTTTAAAATTGTTAAAATTTTAATGCCTCATTAAAATGAACACTTGAGTTTGATGGTTGATTTTTAGGTTTTTCTTACAATAGGATAAGTTTGTGAGAGATTTTTCGGCGAAAATCACATGGAATACCATTTGTCGACGCGTTTCGAACCAACTAGTGTGGTTCATCATCAGGACAAGTTGAAGAAACAGATCCAGCCTAGCAAGTTAAATAGTCTGAGTAGAGCCTCCAACGGCTAACTTGACCAACGGCTAGTTTGACTCTAGGACCGGGGTCAAAATTATTTTATTAATTTAATTAGTAATCTCTGGGATCAATATATAAATATATAAAATTTTAATGGGTATTTAGTTAAAAATATTATAAAAATTATAAGTTAATTAGTATTTAAAGGAATTTAGTTAAATAAAGGACCTTATAATATATGAATAAATTGAATAAATATAAAAGAATTTTACTTAAAAGAATTATTAAAAATTATAAGTTAATTAGTTATATAAAGGGCATTATAATATCAGAATAAAATAAAGTAATATTAAAAGGATGCTAGGTTAGTTAGAAAAATATTTAAAAAGTATAAGTTGAGAATTTAATTGGAAAATTAGTTATGTAAAGGACCTTATAATAAATTATATATATATATATATATATATATATATATATATATATATATATATATATATATATATATATATATATATATATACATATATAATTGAAAAGGGGGGGAATATTTATAAAATTAAAAGAAAATTAGTACCAAAGGACCTTATAAGTTAAAAGAAATGAGAAAATTAACACTCTAAAAAAAAAAAAAAAAATTAAATTAAAAAAAAAAGTAAAATAAAATAAATAAATAATAAAGATATAAATAATAATAATAATAATAAAAAAAACAACCAAGGAGGAGGGCGGAAAAATGACTAGGAAAGGAGTGTTTGGACCCAACACCTACTGATTTTCCAGCCATCCTCCCTATTGAGATTGCTTGGCCTCTTTTCAATCTCAAGCGCTTCCCTAAATTTATGATGATGGAAATGCGAAACCTTAGCAATAACACTAGCCTCCTCAATACAAACATGATGATTGGTTTTCTCAGCATGTTCAGCTAAAGCGGAAGACTTAGCTCTCCTATGCTTAAGGTCCGTTGCATGCTCGCTAATCCTTTGATTAATGGAGCGACCAGTCTCCCCAATATAGGGAGTCCCACAGGAACAAGGGATCATATAAACACCTTTCATATCCTTAGGGTCGATAGGATTCTTCACCGATCTGAGGGACATACGAATGGTGTTCAGGGGCCTAAAAGTCACAGGGATACTATGCTTCCTGAGAATCCTTCCAATTCTATCAGTGACCCCCTGAATTCTGTATGTTCAGGGGGTCACTGATAGAATTGGAAGGATTCTTAGGAAGCATAGTATCCCTGTGACTTTTAGGCCCCTGAACACCATTCGTATGTCCCTCAGATCGGTGAAGGATCCTATCGACCCTAAGGATATGAAAGGTGTTTATATGATCCCTTGTTCCTATGGGACCCCCTATATTGGGGAGACTGGTCGCTCCATTAATCAAAGGATTAGCGAGCATGCAGTAGACCTTAAGCATAGGAGAGCTAAGTCTTCCGCTTTAGCTGAACATGCTGAGAAAACCAATCATCATGTTTGTATTGAGGAGGCTAGTGTTATTGCTAAGGTTTCGCATTTCCATCATCGTAAATTTAGGGAAGCACTTGAGATTGAAAGGAGGCCAAGCAATCTCAATAGGGAGGATGGCTGGAAAATCAGTAGGTGTTGGGTCCTAGCACTCCCTTCCTAGTCGTTTTTCCGCCCTCCTCCTTGGTTGTTTTTATTATTATTATATATATATATATATATATATATATATATTTATTTTATTTTATTTTATTTTATTATTATATATTTTTTTTTACTTTTATTTTATTTTTATTTTTATTTTTATTTTATTTATTTATTTATTTATTTTTTTAGAGTGTTAATTTTCTCATTTCTTTTAACTTATAAGATCCTTTGGTACTAACTTTCTTTTAATTTTATAAATATTCCCCCCTTTTCAATTATATATATATATATATATATATATATATATATATATATATATATATATATATATATATATATATTTTATTATAAGGTCCTTTATTTAACTAGATTCCTTTAAATACTAATTAACTTATAATTTTTATAATATTTTTAACTAAATATCCATTAAAATTTTATATATTTATATATTGATCCCAGAGATTACTAATTAAATTAATAAAATAATTTTGACCCCGGTCCTAGAGTCAAACTAGGCGTTGGTCAAGTTAGCCGTTGGAGGCTCTGCTCAGACTATTTAACTTGCTAGGCTGGATCTGTTTCTTCAACTTATCCTGACGATGAACCACACTAGTTGGTTCGAAACGCGTCAACAAATGGTATTCCATGTGATTTTCATCGAAAAATCTCTCACAAACTTGATATGGATCACAGAAGCATGAACTCTATAATAGGATAAGTTGTCTTAGGCTACAATTTGAAAAGAGCTATAGTTTTATCCTTTGAAATAAAAATTACTCTTGGAATAATGAATCTTTCATATACTTGTTCATTTTTAAAAATTGTTTTAGTCATATAATTTGTCCATAATTTCATGGTTGAAATGTGTTACAAACTGAAGGTTTTAATTACAAGGTTGAAAATTTGTCAAAATGTTAAGGTGTTTCTGAATAATGATATTTTATGTTTAATTCTATGGTTGAAAACAATTACAATTTCAAGGTTTTTTAGAGTCAAGATATTTTATCTTTAACTCCATTGCTAAAATTTACTCTTGGAATAATGAATCTTTCATCTACTTGTTCATTTTTAAAAATTGTTTTAGTCATATAATTTGTCCATACTTTCATGGTTGAAATGTGTTACAAATTGAAGGTTTTTAATGACAAGGTTGAAAATTTGTCAAAATGTTAAGGTGTTTCTGAATTATGATATTCTCTTTTTAATGTTATGGTTGAAAACAATTACAATTTCAAGGTTTTTTAGAGTCAAGATATTTTATCTTTAACAACATGGGTGGAAATAGTTGGAATTATCAAGATTCGAGACATGATATTTTATCTTTAACATCATGTCCGAGAACTGTTGGAATTTTACAGTTTTTCAAAGTCTGAATATTTTATCTTTAACTCCATTGCTAAAAATTACTCTTGGAATAATGAATCTTTCATATACTTGTTCATTTTTAAACATTGTTTTAGTCATATAATTTGTCCATAATTTCATGGTTGAACTGTGTTACAAACTGAAGGTTCTTAATTACAAGGTTGAAAATTTGTCAAAATGTTAAGGTGTTTCTGAATTATCATATTTTATCTTTAATGGTATGGTTGAAAACAATTACAATTTCAAGGTATTTTAGAATCGAGATATTTTATTTTTAACAGCATGGATGGAAATAGTTGGAATTATCAAGATTCGAGACATGATATTTTATCTTTAACATCATGTCCGAGAATTGTTGGAATTTACAGTTTTTCAAAGTCCGGATATTTTCTTTTTTAACTCCATTACTAAAAAAGGTCAAAATTGTAACCCGATTTTTTTTTGTTATTCCAGAATAAACAATTTTTTTTTTAAGATTGTTTTTTTCATCGATTTTTAAAAACAAAAATGGTTTTTACTCCCATTTAAAAAGAAGTTGAAAATTTACCCTAAAAAAAATCGTTCGGGCATAAACAGTTTTCATTTTTGGGTTGCTTTTTCATGTTTCTTGGGGTTTTTGGGCTCGAGTACCCGTTTTGAGGTAATAGTTCCCATTTGATCGGTAACTATGTTGAGACCCTTGGGAGTCTCAAATACCTTGGAATGATTGTCAAGGACTCTATGGAGATCTAGAGAAATGGGTGACTTGGATGTTTGAACATCTAGTGAGTATAATTGTGCTATTACCCCTCGTTGTTTCTTCTTTAAAATATTTTTTATGCCATTAGAGATGATTATCTTACTAGGTTTCCCAACAATACCCCTTAATTGAATTTCCTTTCCTTCACAAAAAGATGTCAAAGAAAGTTCTTGAAAATTAAAAGTTAATGTCCCCAAATATTGTAACCATTAGACTCCTAATATAACATCAACACCACCCATTGGAATGGAAATCATTAGACTATTCAATACATATTCCCCCATGGTTAATTTGATATTATGGCACTTCCTTGAGCAAATCATAGTTCTTCCATCTACAACCATCACTTGACACTCTGGTGCTAGGTATAGAAAGCAATTAAAATCATGGGCAATCTTACAATGAATAAAATTATGGGTACTACCCGAATCAATCAATATTATTAATTTTTTCTTTTTGATATATCCATTTTATCTTGAGAGTTTGAGGAGTGGTAATTCATACCATTGCATTACAAGATATAGTCAGATTCATTTCTTCCTTTTATCCCTTGGGTTTGGTTCCTAGTGTATATCTTCCTCTTTTTATGATTCTTGTTCCTTTTCTTCAACCTATTCACAATCTATGTAAAATAATTTCTTCTCAGCACACTTATGACATTTATTGTACTTTTTATCACAGCAATAAGAAAGCCCTATTTCTCCTTTTTCCTTCAGTTGTTGTGGTGTCAACCTTGTAGGTTTTGGAAGGTTAGGAGTAGAAACACTTCCATCTTTATAGTCGTGAGTGGTAGACCTCATTTTTTCCATAATTTTGATCCAACTTTTCATGCCACCCTGAATGCCTTCTCTAATGAATTAGGTTCCCAAAGGCAAACTTCATGTTGGATGTCCTTTAAAGTCCCTAAGAAGACATAAATCATATGCACATCTGGAATATTAGTTACCTTGATGTTCAATGTTTAGAAGTCCTCAGTGTGCTCTTACATTGAACCCTTTTGTTTGAGATTTATTAATTGGCTAAAGAAGGTGTTTCTCTTTGTATCCTCATAATGCACTATCAATTCCCCTGTAAAAATTGTCCAAGTGAAAAGTGTTTTATGAGAAAAAAGCCATTGATACCACACAAAACAATTGGGTTCTAAATACAAAGATACAATGTGTACTTTTTTTGTCTGTTGCACATCATGTAGATCAAAAAGTTGCTCTATTTGTAATATCCATGTTACCAAATCCTTGTCATTAAACTTCCTCATATTGATCTTTGGAATATGGTTGGTCATCAACCCAAAGTTGGAGTCTCTAAAATCATGTTTCACATTATGTTTATTCTCATCATTAGTTTCATGAAATACCTTATCACCACTAGGAAGCCTTTCTTCTAGCAACCTTATTAAACCTTCAAAACTTCCATGTCTGCTTTTAAATTGTTCATGTTGCCTTTTATTTCTTCTTTTAAATCGTCCATGTTTCCTTTTATTTCTTCTTTTAAGCCATCCATATCACCTTTCATTTCTTATTTTAAACCCCCTTTTATTGTTTTTGTTAAACCATCTATCTTAACATTCATCACCCCCAATTCATTTTTGGTTTCTCTTTGTGAGAGAAAAAATTATTCCCGCAATTTTGATATATCATGTTGCATTTCTTCTTCTTGATGTGTCATAGTAGAGCTCTTTGAGGACTTAATGGGTGTAGATTTCTTTTGTTTGGGAGGAATTTTGGAACCAATTAATCATATTTATGCTTCACTATGCCCTTTGAATCACTCCAAACTGATTTTTGAAAGAAAAATTATGCAAATTTACAAATGTACGCCTTTTAGAACTTGATTTTGAGCTTATTGATCAGGTTGACCTTGAAACTTTTGTATCTATGCGATTTTAGCTCTCCAAAGTATAAAATTGTATTTTTTTTATATCCATTTGTGTCTTCTTTCTAACCCCAATAGTTAGACCAAGATTGAATTGTTCAAGGTAAAGTTATGCCAATTATCCCAAGATGACCTCATTATGGACTTGTTTAGTAGAGAAAATGAGTATGGAATCCATATGTCATTGTTTTAGTATTTGGCCCTAAAAATAATACAAAAGAAACTATGATATGTATTATTTCAGTCACCTTTTATGAAATTCAATTATGTTGCACGAAGAGAAAGTTATGACAATTTTTCTCAGAATACTTGTTTGAGACAAAATTCTGGAGCATACAAAAACCCTAACTTCCTTGGACCATATCTCTGAAAATGTAGAAAATCAAGCTCTGAACTTTTTACATGATGTTCAACAAGATTATTTCTCCACATTGTCAAAATTTCAGCTTCTAAACCCTCACAGAAACAAAGTTGTAGCGACAATTCCAATATGACGTGTTTGAAGAAGTGAAACCCTAGGATCTAAAGCTCTGAGACCAAATATTATGTAACTAGATCACAAAATAGAAGAAAAAATAAATCAATGCATTGAAAATAAGCCTCTTTGAGGGGGAAACCTCCTTTTGCATCACATAAACTAACAATTATTTGATGATTCAAATAACAAGGCCTCCTTGGCATATATAGGAGTCTAATGGGTCAAAATATAATTAGGGCCTACATAACAATAAATAATGTAAGGGTATACAATAACAATAGTGGACTTTTATGGGGCACAATAATAATAATAGTGTGATTCTATAGGCACAACAATAACAATATGGGGGCTACACTAATATTATAGGGACCTAACAAATTATTATTTTGCTCCAGGTAAAACAAGTATTTGTTCTCTCTGAAAAACTGTCGATTTTTTCTTCTTCTTGTTTCATCTGAAGAAAAAAATACTTTGAAAACAAATTTATCAAATGAATCAACTTTTTTGAAAATGAAATTAAACATTGGATCTTGATGAATATAATTTTTTGAGTGAATCATTTATTTTAGATGCACACTAATGATATGATGTATATCATACCTATACAAAGGAAGTGAATGTAACCAAACATCTTGAAGTATATTTTCCTCAACTACTACATGACCTTTGTCCTTAAGAGTTTGGTGGCCAATTTTAATAGGAAATTTGGTCACAATTTCTTATAATTTTTTTGTAGTAAATTTGTGATACCATGAATAGATATTTGATAAGTTATTTCTCTTATTACAAACATATCATGAATAAATGTAGATAACACATGAGGAATAACCTCACATTCATAAATTATAAAATAAGAGAAAGTTTCTTCCACAAGCCACTCTCCAATACCCTATAGTCTTGATTGAACCTCTTTACTAATTCTGGGACGGGACTTATTAAACAATATTTGGTGGAAATAAATATGATTTTATCACAAATATCATAAAAATGATTCTTATATTGCCTCTCCCAGATAATAGAACAATATTTTTGAATAGGTTGATTGCTAAAAAACCAATTCCATTTCAATAAATGAAAGGGAACATAGGCTACTACATCATCTAATAAGTAAGCCAACGTATAAAAACCTAGGCTAAACCCTAGTGAAGATGAATGTGGCAATTTAATGCCATCACATAGAATTTGTGACAATATATATACCCAGTTCAATTTATTAGATTGATTTATGATTCCATATACCAAAGGAACCCATTCTAATTTAAAATGTTCTAGATTTGACTCTCCATAAAGGCTAGCTAACATTTTAACCATAAATGTGTAAGGGTTCTTAAATTGCCCAATTGGGTAAAACTTATTTGATTTATTCCTTCCATTCCTTTATTCCTTCGATTCATTTAGATGTATCAATCTTTTGTTCTTTGAATACTTTTATTCAAAGTTAATCATGTAATTGGTCTTAAAGGTCAAATAATCATCTCTTCATTCCTTCGGTTCATTTAGATGTATCAATCTTTTGTTCTTTGAATACTCTTTTTTCAAAATTAATCATGTGCTCATTATCTAGGAAAATTTCACGAAGACTTGATTTATATATCTGTTGTAAAACTTCAGGCCTCCATGAAGCTATAACATTGTGGGAGTTATTTACTATTGAACATGCTTTAACATGGGCATGGGAGATGATCCATCTTACCATATCATAATACATAAGTATAATTGGTATGGTTGCAACTTTATGTAGCTATATTTTCTTGATGTATCTTACTTATCTGACTTGGAACTAGAGTCGTATTTTGAGCCACTTCCCTCTGGATTTCTTCGACCATCATTTTTGAAGAGTTCATATATCTCCACTCTCCCACACCCACACCCACGCCCCACAACATAGCTCTAATAGATTGGGTTTTGTATGTGGTATCTAAGAAAAACCTTGAATTAAGGTTATTTTCTTTATAAGTCTTGGCTTTTCATTCTATCACTTTTAACTTAGACGGGACAAACTATATAACAAGATTAGTTACTTTCAATTTTCCTTTTTGTCTACTTGCACACACCTAGAAAACAATACAAATTTTAAGAAAAAAATTCACTTATTTCAAATTAAAAAATAATTGAAGTTAAAATTACTACCTAGAAAATTGATAAGCTTCAACCAACAAAGATCCTTTGAAAATTCTAACTATTTCTGATACAAAGAAATTGCACAACCATTTCTTTAAGCAATGAAATTCTCTTTACAAAAGGAATTTTCTACGAGCTTTTACAAAAAAAATCCGAATTCTAACTATTTTTGATACAAAGAAATTGCACAACCATTTCTTTAAGCAATGAAATTCTCTTTACAAAAGGAATTTTCTATGAGTTTTTACAAAAAAATCCGCTAAATACAAAAATCTTTGGTGCCTGCAGAATCATTAATTTCCATCATGTCTGCATTTATTACTCTCCTAACTATCTTTCGAGGACACAAATCCAAGAATCTGGGCATCCGAGAGTGTGAATGTTCACCATTTGGCATCCTATAAATTGGGCTGAATAACAGATATGTTTTTCGAAAAAATATTTTGGATTTGTGTTTAAACAATCTTTTAAAACTATATAAAATAAACTAAATTTAAATGGAATTGAATGCTACATCCAGATAAGGGTATCTGGGTATCTAATGCACACAAATGAACCTTGAATGTGTTATTTGAAAAAAAGATATTTTATTTTTATTTTTTTATACAATTATCTGGAAATTTGGGTATCCGGGTATGTAAGAAATAAGGACATACTACATATCTTGGATTAGTTTATCCAATAAGGACATACTACATATCCTGGATTAGTTTATTCAAGAAAAAAGTGATAAAGTAGAAAAAATGTGAATAAAGAAGAGAAAGTGTTATTCAATCTAGATCATCTGACAGTCCAAGGTGGGCGTAATGAAAAACACTTGATTTCACCTGGATTTTGGATACAACCTAAAATCAAAAGCTTTGAAAAAAGTCAGAAAAAATATATATTTTTGAAAGGGAGAGGCTTAATGAATAGATATTGAGAATCCAAGTATTCAGGTATTATGAAAGAATGTAACATCAAAAACGAGACGGATACCGGGATATATGGACTAAAAGATATTTGAGAGTTCATGTGAAAAGTAATTCAAAATAGTTTTGGATCTGGATTTCTCATAAAGTACAAGAGATTATAATTTTGAATATTTTCAATTTTATAAAAATAAAAATAAAATAATTTTTTAGAATTATTTACAATCGATAATTAATTAAAATTAAAAAATTAAAAAATTAAAAAGATTTTTATTTTATTCACAATGAAAATAAGGGTTATTATAGAGATCGCAATATGTTGTAATAATAGTATTGTAGCAGGACATTATAGTAATGTTATGTTACAATTATTCACATTAAAAATAGGGGTTATTATAGAGATCTTAATATATTGTAATAATAGTATTGTAGCAGGACACTATAGTAATGTTACGTTATTGTAGCATGATAATATCTTCAAATTTGCTATAGAATATAGATATCAAACCAATATCTTTTTTCTATCATAAATATCCTCAAATTTTCTATAAACTATAGATATTAAATTGACAATGAAGCTCAATTATGATCACATGAATCTCGATTGTGATCTTTGTGCGAAATCACCAAAAATTTTGCTACCATAGATATCCTCAAATTTGCGATAGACTATAGATATCAATATAACTATGAAGCTTAGATGTGATCTTTCTGTGAAATCACATGAAGCTCAATTGTGAGCTTTGTGTAAAATCACCAAAGATATCAATACAACTATGAAGCTCAATTGTGATATTTCTGTGAAATCACATGAAGCTCAATTGTGAGCTTTGTGTAAAATCACCAAAGATATCAATACAACTATGAAGCTCAATTGTGATCTTTCTGTGAAATCACATGAAGCTCAATTGTGATCTTTGCATAACATCACCAAAATATTTTTCACATTATATCTATCAACAACGTGGAGAATGTTGTCTGTAAGGAATTTCCTTCTCACAAAGCCAGAAGAAGTAATCTCCTGCACAATGGCAATATCAAATATTAAAACCATTCCTTGTCACAATGACAATATCAAATAGTAAAACCAACATCTGAAATAAAGTAAGTCATATGGGACTAAATAAAACCAGTTTTATTCTTCCCATTAAATGCCTCATTCTTTTTTTAAATAAAATATCATTTACTTTATAACTTGCCCTTATAGTCCCTTCACTAAAAATATCAAAATAATGATAAATATTTGATTTAACTTTACTAATTAAATATTTAACTTTACTAATTAATACCTTATTGTTATTTTATGTAAAATCACTAGACTATACTAAAAATAAGGGGTTGAGGAGCAAATTTTCTATGACCACAAAAAATCATTAGAATCTTACTATTTTTTTCTCAAAAACTATACAATAGTGTTTAATTTTTTTTATGTTGGAAATTGATTCAGCACCATCAAAAACCTTCGGAGCATCCAAAATCTTGAAATTTGACTAACCTGGAATTCTCAAAATTTCTGCCTGATCTATCAAAATCTTGTCGGAATTTCCATTGTTTTCCGGGCTAAGCTCTAAAAATAGTACCTGTGGCTCAAAACTCACTGCAAAAAATAATAAATATTGAAAAACTATTTGGAAATAATTCCAAAATAAGACATCTGGCTCATAATCCCAAGGAGTTCTCAATTGACCATGAAACACTCCCAAACTACTAAATTAATTGCCTCCAAAATTCCCTAACTCTAATCCAATAGACTAAAAAAGTGAGTTGTCTTTAGTGAGACTTTTTGGAAGCTTTTTAGGTGGTTTTTTAGTCTAATTTCTCTAAAATCTGTCAAGAATTTATTGAAATCACATGCTTGATGGATCACTGCACAATCGAAGTGACCTAAGGTTTTTTTTGGGTGTTGAATCTATATATAGTAAAAAAATCAATTTAAATAACACATTTCAAGATTTCACCTCAAAATTTTCCGCCAAATTTAAAAAATCACACTAAAAACAATTCCCTAAAAAAAAAACTTTATAAATTAAAAATCCCAACATCACTATTAAAAAAACTAACATTAAAACTCCACCAAAGAAAAACCAACCTTCCCATAAATAAAATCCTAATCTACCCGTAAAGGAAATCCTAAGTATGATAAAAAACCTTTCATTGTCCATATTCCACATAAAATTGTGCCATAATTTTGCACATATGGCACCATAAAATTGTGCCAAAAATAGGTTAATTTTTATGAGGCTTTATCGTCCCTGACAATGGTGTCGCCCGGCCCGGGCCATATGACTTCGAATATTTCACTCCCTCTTCTACCGTTTACCGATGAGACTTTGAAGATCCGGCTCCATATACCAAAGGCGTATATACTAAATATGGCATTCGAATAGCAGCCGCCCATGGATTCCTATACAGTCTCCTGTTTCACTTTTTCAAACTCCATCTGACCAAACATCCTAGTTGTCATACCCGACTGGAGGCAGCACCCAGAAATTCATCTGACAAGCCGAATCAAGGACTCATATGGTCCTTCCGCGGCTGGCGTAATCGCTCACCCTAGTCTTTTTCAACAGCATGCCGGTCAATCCTTCAACTTTATTACTTTTTAAAAAAAATGGGCGAGCTAGTTTCCTACAGAAGCATCATGGTCTTTTTTTTTTAATACATTTTTTACAAATACGTGTCAGAACTCGGCTGACAACTGTCATATCATTTTTTGATAATTCACCATAGGTCTGAATATGCTGCAGCATGCAGCTCCGCGGATTCGATCGCGGCCAGCGGTGAGCAAACCAACCGTCCCCTTGGCCCCGACCATTGCAACATGCACTCGCGTGCATAAAATCAATCCTTCAAACTTATTATGGGTTACTGTTCGTTACGAGCAAGTATAATTAAGTTTAAAGGTTTATTTTACGACCTAATTTGATGTGTAAAGATGTTTATCCTATAGTACAGTATAATGTATAAGGACGTTAGTCTTATAGCCTAGTGTGATGTGTAAAGATGTTAGTTGGTCATCAAAATTGAAATTTTAATCATATTTACCAAAATAAAAAAATTTAAAAATCTAAAAACTAAAAATATTAAATAACTATACAAAACATTTAAATAATGTCACTTCATAAAAAAAAACATCTACTTGAAAAAATTATTGAAGAAATTAGACTCTTCTCTATTCATATCTAGATTTAAGATGTATCTGATGATGATGATGATGATGATGATGATGGTTAACGTCCGCTGAGACCAAATAATGATCTATCGGACCTAAAAAGACAAATTATTTATTTTGATTTAAGATTTTATTCCTATGCTCAAAAAGCTTGGAGAGAAGCCTCCCGAGTTCACTATAATTTTGGCATTGTAAAAGGCTAGGAAGGTCAGTATTGTAACAAAGGTTGTGAAATTGAGATCTAATGTGGTTGTATGCAGGGCACTCTAAGAGGAAGAGGTTTTCATCCTCAATGCTCCTATTCTCACAAATATGACAGATCCTTTCCATCCATGGCGTTTTAGGAACTGCCCAACGGCCAATTTCACTATGGAGCTCATGAGAATTCGTTCTAATCTTTGCTATATTAATTTTCTTCTTTGAGTTAGTTAAAATAGAGAGATACTTTTGATCTTCAAGGGTGGGGTTGATGACCTTCTTATAATAACTTAATTTTCTTTTAGACGCTAAACCTTTCTCACACCACAATTTTTCTTTGAACTTAGAAGTAACAATATCTTTAATATTATTTATGTTTTGCAAAGCACCATTCTCATTGATCTCCCAATAGTTTAACCAGGCCCTTGTGTCCTTATGCCATCCTCGGTTAAGCCTTAGGTGGTTTTGGCTGGAATTTAAAACTAGCTTAGGAAGTCTATGATTGTCTATGTTATTGAGCTTGTGCTTGTACAACAGAAACCTGAGCATAGCCAGGCTCTCAATAGGAGAAAGACCTTCTATAAGGAGAATAGGATAGGGTGTATTACTTTTAATTTTCAGGTTATAAGTTATAAAACGCTTCTGGATTTGCTCAATCTTTCTCCATGATTCTCTGGATTTGCTCAATCTTTCTCCATGATTCTCTGGAGATGATTCTATATTAATATATAACTTAGTTTAACTAGATATAAATTTATTTCAAAAAATAATAGAAATTTAATAAAAAAAATTAAAAATTATTAGAAATCTTTAAAAATCTGAATTATGATAATAGCTTTTAAATTTTGGTTACTAACATTGCCTTTTGATAGTACTAAATCAGAAACCAGATTTAAATACTGTTATTTTCTTTTAAAAAACAAAAAACAAATGAGACTGATTTTTGGCTGTCAGGTTGTGCGGTTTTTTATTTTGACATTATAAGATGTTATTTGGTCGATACCAAAATCTTTGGCATAATTAAAGAATATTATGCAGAAAACCATGGAAATTTACTTCCAACTCCCGAGCACGGATAAAGCCACCGAGATTAAGTCGTTAAGATAATTTGGTTCGCCATAGTCGAACTGTTACACGAATTTACTTCCAAGTCCCTATCATGGATAAAGGCACCGAAATTAAGTCATTACGATAATTAAATTGTTATATGATTAATGGATGTTATTTTGGGTAGTTGGGAGGGTTTAATAATTTTTTTTTACTAGAATTTTAATATATAAATATGATGGAATTTTAATATATAAATATGATGTAATTGATGTGATATATAAAACAAGCTTTTTTTAAGTGTCGTACTCTCTTGAAAATTAAACTGTTATAGATTTTAAATTTTTTTTTTTTTTTTTTCCTAAGTCAATTTTACTTAAAATTTTACGTTTTCGTTTTCATAGATGGAATGCTCCAAGGATTTTAAAGAAGTTGAATTAATTCACTTTAGATAATTAAATTTCTCAATTCAAAAAAAATAATCATTTGATTCTTTTAAATAAATTTTAATTGGTTGATATTTATAAAAAACATAATTATTTAATTTTTTTAAATAAATTTTAATTAGTTGATATTTAATGAATAGAGTAGTCTTTAAGTGTATTTTTTAAAGTGTGTAATGGATTTTCATTAGAATTTAGGAAAATAATTTGCGGTTAAATCTTGATTTGTGTTATTTAAACTCGGTTTTTTTACTACCTATATGAATTTAATACCTTCAAAAACCCTTCGGGAACTTTGATTGTGAAGAATTCACCGATCAAACATGTGATTTTAATGAGTCCGTGCAAGATTCTAGACAAATTAGATGGGAAAATAAATTGGAAAACTTTCGAAAAATTTTGACAACTACTCCATTCCCTTATTTCCATGAGAGGCCCATTCTACACCTCATTATGAGGGTAATGTGTGATTTGCAGAGTTTGTTGCGACCAGAAGTGCATTCTATAGCCCAATATGAGGGTGATGTGTGATTAAAGTGAAGTTTGACAACCACAAAAATGTGACACACAATAAATTAAAAAAAAATGAATCAACATATTTGGTGTGTAGAAAATGTGTTAAAAAGATTTCACTCTCACTGTTCTCCATAAATAAAATTTTATATTAACTTTAAAGAAAGATAAAATAATCCATAAATGAAATTTTATATTAACTTTAGAGAGATAAAATAATTAATATACAAAATTCTTATATGTTCAATAATTCTTATACTTCTTAAAAATACTTCAAAACACTTAAATAAACTGAATATCTATAAGAACTATTTTATTTCTAAATAAATTTAATATATATGTGTATATACACAGAGTAAAGAAAATTATGGTAATGTTGACCATAATAAAATATTTTAATGCTAAAAAACAAGTAATTGAATCTAACAAAATTCAATTAGTGCCTAATAAAAATAATAAGAGGAAGATGTAGAAATCATTCATTTTTTTGATAGAAAATTAACATGTGACATTTAAAAAATATTAGTAATTGTGCATAGACTTTCATTCTACAACCCAATAGGATGGAAATGTGTAAATTTGTCCATGCTCAACGTGGAGTTGACATGTATCTTTCTTAAAATAAAAATAAAATATTCTCTTAAAAAAAAGCAAGATATCCTTAATAAAAAAACAAAAATAATATGCTATGCCTGTTTATAGTAAGTTTTTCATATAACATAATATAATTTCATACCAACTTTAAAAAATAGCAAAGTAATTAGAAGTAAAAAAAGGTGTGAGTATGATGTTTGAATCTTATACTTTTCTAAATATTTCAACATAGGTTTTAAATAAATTATTTGAAGATTTATACTTAAAAATATATTAATAACAAAATATACATTTTAATGTGCACAATATACTCTATATAGTATTCAAAAATACAATATAAACAATGACTATATATATATATATATATATATATATTGAGAGCTATCATGGCATGAGAATGATGCACTTTTTTTTTCAAATTTTGCATTCTAAAAGAAGTCTGTACCTTAAGAAATTCCTCTCTCGACTCATGTTAGATGCGCGGTTACTAGTCATAAAAAAATCCAATGTGGGTTTTAGATAAACTATTTCAAGTAGTCTCACTATTCTACATTTTGGTCCTTATGGATAATTGTTAGAATTGTAAGTTTAAGCAAAGTCATCTACATAATCCAAATGGGCTAGGAGATTTTCAAAACGTTGAATTCATTTATGCATTCAAAATTACAATTTAAACAAAACCTTGAAAAATCATATCTATCTATATATATCACCCAGAGATGGGGACCAAATCCCTTGACCTGTAAATCTTTTGTCAACTTTTGCCCTAAAGAAATTTACACCTCAAAAACTTGCTAGTTAAAAGCGGGGTTATAATGATATTTAATGCACCTAATCATCTTGATTTAAATTCAATAATATTACATCTGTGAGTTAAAATATAAATTCAAGAATATTTTGTGAAGATAAAATTCACCATAATTTTATGGCAATTAATATATTATTATTATTATCCAATTTTAACGTCATGGCCAAGCCAGACACTAAATTGATGTATGAAACCCTCTTGTTTGTGGGACTAAGGAGCCACATTAGCCCAGCGATTTGACTACTAAACCTACGAAGACATACATACTCTACCCCTTTAAATTTGTACGTGTGACTTCTTAAGAGAAAAATCATACTCTTAACCATTACTATGGAATATTTAATATTATAACACTTAATACCTGAGATTCTAATTACTTTAAAATTTCACTACCTATATATTTATAATAGTAATCTTAACAACCACAAATTGATTAGAAAGTTATTTTTCGCCGGAGTCCAATTTTTTTTTTAAAAACAAAATCAGCGTCAGGATCATCATACAAATAATTTCGATCAATATGTTTCAGAGCCCTTATACGAAGCTAATTCTAAAGAAATTAAAACAAGAGGTAGTTTGATGAGATTGCATATCATATCATATCATATTGATATTTTTGAATTCGTCGTTTCTATGTCCGCATATCGTTCTGCCAGCTGCAACAACAAAGATTTATTGAAAATGGGAAACAATGTGACATCGTACTATTGTTTCCGTTTGTGTGGAATCCTTTTATGCGTTTAGCAAAAATTCACTTAGGTGAGGCCTGGCAGACTGGTGCCAGACAGACTCCGTAGTGAGACTGCGACTGAGGGCATTTTTTTTTGTTTTGTTTTTCTGTCCAGGCCATCGTCGTGAATTGTGAAATGGAAAAATCCAGGCACTTTAACAGCGCATGGATGAATGATTGATATGATCTGTCCTGAGCAAAGGAATGGCGATCGTAAACCAATTTCGAATGAGACAAGACACAGGACTGGGGAAGAAACATGGAAGGAACGCAAAAGCAACAATTACATGACCTAATCGCCTTGATCTGGTATCAAATGAATGGGCATGGATGGATTTTGATTGATTGATTGATTGATGGATGGCCCTCGACTGTAAGTTGTTGCAGGGTAGCAGTGGCAGCAGAAGTATGTTACAGGGATGACTATATATTTCCATCGTGGGGAGCAGAATGAGGGAAATTAAGCCTCAAAGGACAAGCACAGGCATAGGCATATATGCTGCCCCGATTGCGTCAATCAAATCGCCTTCTACGGCATTCAGATTCACGAGTCCTCTACAGTGGGGGTGATTAGACCATCGTCAGCTTTTTTAGATTCCTACACGCCTAATGTTTGACGATCGGACTGCTCAGCCTTCCATCGGGGGTATGATAGGCCTGCTAAAGCTTAGACACAGATCGGGAATATTAGGGATACCGTAGAAGGTGTCCCAGTTCCATCAACTTATCAGCCTAGGACAAAGTTACAAAAAAATGAATGATGCTATTAGCCAAACACGACACGTGATCCTTCTTGTTACGCCATAGGATAAAGATAATGGGGGGTTGGTAAACAAGTCATCCTGGTTACGGGAAAGGATAAAGATTAGGAAAGTTAGCTAAAGAAAAGAAATTTGGAAATTTATCATAATTCAATTGTCAAACTAGCAGGGATTTCTAGCTGACTTATCACTTTTATTCAACGAAAACTTTGTCATCTGAAAAAACTCACCAGTGGTTTGTAAGGGGGCAGGGTTTCATTCTTGTCAGTCGAAGCTCTATGGATTGCTGCTCTATGGATTGCTTGGAACATATGATATTCGAGAGAACTCTCGAATTTTTCGAAGAACTAGCGATAAAAAAAATAAAAATAGTTTATAGGTTTGATCATCTGGTATCGGATCAATCTCGATCGATCCAAAATACTAATATGCTTGCTCTGGTCCAACGTTCCCATCCATCGATCTAGATAAGGACATGAGATTGATATGATCTGAAAGACTTTTCAAGGCCAAGTCATAGGGACGGACTATGAGGGGATAGGTCTTGGACGGTAACCTATTTCCTTAAGTCTGAGGAAAACAAGCTCTTAGCCAAACAAAATCAATTTTAAGAATAGAAGATAAAACTTATCATACACTTTTTTTCCTTTTTCCCTTTTTTCTTAAATGATAAAACATGGCATACCTTAGAAGTGGCAAAACCTAATAGATTTGAGTAGTCAATAAGGACAATTATTAATAGTTGATGTTCACAAATGTGAATTGGTTCATCTTTATTCAAGGTTGCCATGATTCATGTTATCGTGGAAAAATACTATTATTAATAGTTTATGTTATGTGAATTGGTTCTTAATTTTTTATTTAGTTCATATTTATTCAAAGTTGCCATGATTCATGTTAAGGTGGAAAATGACAACTATTAATAGTTGATGTTCACAAATGTGAATTGGTTCATGTGTATTCAAGGTTGCCATGATTCATGTTAACATGGAAAAGTACTATTATTAATAGTTTATGTTTTGTGAATTGGTTCATCATTTTTTATTTAGTTCATCTTTATTCAAGGTTGCCATGATCTAAAGGTGGAAAATGACAATTATTAATAGTTTATGTTCACAAATGTGAATTTGTTCATTGTTTTTTGTTCAAAGTTGCTATGATACATGTTAATGTAAAAGTTAAGGTGGAAAATGACAATTATTAATAGTTTATGTTCACAAATGTGAATTGGTTTATCATTTTTTATTTAAGGTTGTCATGATCCATGTTAATGTGGAAAAGAACAATTATTAATAGTTGATGTTCACAAATGTGAATTGGTTCATTATTTTTTATTCAAAGTTGCTATGATACATGTTAATGTAAAACAAAACAATTATTAATGGTTGATGTTCACAAATGTGAATGGGTTCATTTTTATTCAAGGTTGCCATGATTCATGTTAATGTGGAAAAGGACAATTATTAATAGTTGATGTTGACAACAGTGAATTCATTCATTTGTTTTCATTTAAAATTTGCTATGATCCATGTTAATGTAAAACAAGACAATTATTAATAGTTGATGTTCACAAATGTGAATTGGTTCATCATTTTTCATTTAAGGTTGCCATAATCTATGTTAATGTGGAAAAGTTGCCCAAGCTAATATGGATCCTAAATATGAATAATGTGCAATATAACCATCATTTGTTTTTCATAAGTTTATTTTCCCAATTGTTGATAAAGGTTCATGCTTGTCCCATCATTTATTTTTCACGAGTCTATTTTCTCAATTGTTGGGAAAAGCTCATGGTCATGCCTCCTACATGAGTACTACACCTATGACTTTACCACATGCATCACATTTCAAAATAGATATCCTAGAGAAGTACGAAAAATGGAGTATTGGGTTTTCACATATATCATTCTTCAAATCCTAGAAGGCTTGCTTTTATCGCTTCATTCCAAAGTTAGGGATTGAACCCAATTTAGTGAGCTTATTACTGATGGAATCAAAGTTTTGCTAGGTATATGAGTAGTTGCAGTCTATTTTGTGTTATAACTCATCACACCGAGTTTCCAAGGGGAAGGCTCAATTAGCAAGTTGAATGCCTCTAATAGTTATAGAGAGGGGCTCGTAAGAAAAATGCTACTGGAGTGGTACCAAGGTGATCAAAACTATTATGGATTTGTTGAGATAGTTGAGTGGTACTAGAACCACCAAAAAGGACTACTACATAGTGGTACCACATTGAGTAGTTAGACATAAGAATTTTGTTGAGATAAGTCCCAAATAAGGGTGTAGTTAGGACCATCACATTTTTTGGAATAATAGTGCATTACTAGATGCTCAAATTCTCAATACGACAATTTATGTTAGAATTTTGTGGACTAGTAGTAGGAAGTACAATTTTGAGTAATAATGCATAAATGCTCAAAACAAGTGTTTATGTATGATTTTCATGAATTGCCAGTAAGGAGTAGGGTTTATGATCTATAAGCTACTATGGATATTCCTCTAGAATAGTTTGTCACAATAGATCTCACAACATTTTGAAATCCTTTACTATACAATTTATTTCCTTGTATCCTAGATTTATCATTATTATCTTAGTGACCAAATTTATCAAGGTAATTCAAATTTTAAATTCCACATGTGACTAGTTCCACATTTGTGAGTAATGGGGGTTGACCTGGCATCCACTGAGTACCAAGGTGGTCAACAAGGTAAGTCAACTTGTGGGAGGAATAATTTCCGCATACAAACTTTGATTAAGGTGATTTTAATAACATTGAAAATCTCTTAGTGTGCAAGACAACATCAAGGGGTTGGATCTATACTCATAAAGTTTTGATAAAAAATGTATTATTTGATGCCTAAAATTGGCTTTTAAAAGTTTCAAACCTCAAAATTCCAAACTAGGACCTACTACTGAAATGGGCCCTATAAGCAAATTCATCCAACTTTTCCATCTAGAAAGTACCAAGTTAAATGATAAAATATATAATGATCCATTACCGGGGTATTTTTGAAGGATTCAAATATTATGCCTATTTATAGTATTATAAGTGACTATTTTTTCTTGAATATATATATATATATATATATATATATATATATATCTATATATATATATATATGTATGTATGTATGTATGTATGTATGTATGTATGTATGTATGTATGTATGTATAGAGAGAGAGGGGGGTGAATATTCAATAAAAAAAACTCTAATTTACTATTAATATTGGTAAATTTTTAGTGAATATTATCCATTTAATCATATATATGTTAAAAAATAGGTGAATTTGTGAGTAAATGAGTAAATAGTTTTTCCAAAAATGTCCAAAAAATAGCCAATTAGGAAAATTTCGCCCCTCAAATTTCCCTTGATCCATTACTAGCCACTTAAAAAGTTAACATTGAATTTCCATGTCATAATGTGTAACCCAAACAAAATCCTTTAAAATTCAAAAGAGATTTAGGTGTGACTAGGCACCTGCAAATTTCTTAATAATATAATTTATCTACTTAAAGAGTGAATGGTGCCCAAGTGACCTATATATATATATATATATATATATATATATATATATATATATATATATATATATATATATATATATATATATATCTATATAGTCAAGTTGTCTGAGTTCTTGAAAGATTACATCAGGCTTCACCTATGGCTTGAGAAACTGCGACCTAAGGGGCATCTAAGCTGTTAAAATCACCGGGGATCGCACCTGGCCTAGGTCATACCAACCCTTAAAATGGTTAGATTTTTACCCACGGAGTTTCAGACCGATGATCTTCACATCACAAAGTGACTTAAGAGTACACCCTGTCACCATCTATTCTACGCCCCATTGGAAAACCCATATCAAATATTACAAATAAAATTAATAGTTTAATCTATAAAAGTTAGAATATCGAGAATATTTTTAATGAAAGATAAATCATGGGTTGAGTGTGATTTTAATGAAGTATAACTAATTTAAATTTTAAATTTACTTTCTTTTTTTAATTTAAATTTTATTAAAGCTTGTGTTTATATATATATATATATATATATGGAGAGAGAGACAGAGAGAGAAAGGTAATTTAAATTTTAAATTTATTTTTTTAATTTAAATTTTATTAAATCTTGTGCTAATTAATTAATTTAAATATAAAATATATATATATAGTTATTTTGATAAACATGACATTTCTTTGGGTAATTTTGGTAAAAGTAAAATAATAAAAATAATATATTAAAAATTTGTCTATATGATATTATTTTATTAATTTCTTAATTTTTTCTTAGGAGACTACTTTTTAGTTGAAATTTCCTCTAATAGTAGTTTTGAGGGTCTTATGGGAAAGAGAGTTCTAGGTGCTATAACTCTCTCATATACATGCAAGTTCTAATAGGAGTACTCACCCCAATTTCTTAGGGAAGTAACTAAAGAGGTTATATTGTACTGTTAGTGATACTCAATTACCTAGGTGCTAGAAAGTAATCTTCTTAGGTGCTATTTTATGTGCACTATAGTAGTAAAATGATCAACCGACCTATCTAAATCTAGTATTAGGTAACTTATAGAACTTACAGTATGCCCTAAGGTCTATGGAAGTAAAATGCTACACACATGTTGTCTCAGCAGGTAATACTTGAAGGGGTACCAATAAAGTTTACACGGGTATCCAGTTAGGTGAAACCACTTGTATTTCCTGCATGGATTCTTCCCCTACCACAAATTTACCCATTGAATAATAGATCAATATATTATATACAAAGGCTACAATATGTCTATAACCTAAAAAAATCACTCTAAAAATATGGGCTCAAGAAAGTGCATTAATACCACTAGTGGTTTTCTTTATTAGCAAATTGGAAGATATAAAATAAGAATAATAAAGTTTACCTAGATTTATTACAAAATTGATATATTAGAACCACAATAGCTAATCAAAGTACTAGAATACCATGGAAAGTCATACCTTTATTACTGAGAGCAATTTTCACTTGCCTCATTGTCACACTTAATTTTGTCACCATGACAAATGAGCATCAAATTGGATTTCTCGCCATCCATCTGTTTGCCAATTTAATTGTCTTAAATTGTTACATAAATTATCGACCGGAGTTGGTAAACTTGTGAAGTGAAATTGTATTGCATATGCTAGAAGTCCTTTTTATTAAGTCAGATTATTAATGTACATGATTGAGTTATTGAAAATTACTTCTAATGATGTTTTTCATTCCTATCTTACTCTGCATAGAGAATGGATTTAACACATTAAATATTCCTAAATTTCCTCACTCCTTTCTAATGAAATAAAAAATGCTCTTCACACTTTCAAATTGAAACTTAAAGCAGACTCACACTATCTCATTAAGAAAACTTAACTGATCTATTGCAACACAAATTTAATATCTAAAAGCAGAATTATTCATCTAACATTCTAGCAATCCTTTGCATAAAAACCAAAATGAAATTGGCTTCTATTCAAAATGAAAACCACACATTTAATCATTATCAATCACTCATGCTCTGAAATGAAATAATGTAAAATGAAACCATAAAGAAATCACTCAAGCTTTGAAATGAAACACTCTGAAATTATAAAGAAATCTATGAAAAGTGATTACACTACCATTAGCATCATTATAAATCAACTTGAAAAAGGAATGATTAGTGAAATCTTGTTATCGCTATCTAATTGAAATCAAGACTACAGAACAATTCTAAAACATATGAGCAACTAGAAAAATGATAAAGAAAAGATACGAGAAATGCAAAACCTTTTTTGTTTGTAGGGGCCCTCCACAAACAGGCGGTCACATAACTTTACTCGAACAATCATCTACGCATCAAAGCATAATTCTTCATTAACAGATAAAACAGAGTTTGAAACAATATTGTTGCATATAAAATTAATCCCTCATTCATTTTTGCAGCACGGTATTTAGAAAAGCCCATGTCAATAACTATTCGAGTCTTTTATGCCTACCCTAGCTAACAAAGTTCTAAATTAAGCTTCTAACAAATATCAAGATATCGTTGTTCACGATTTTCTATTTGGCAAAACAAATCGTGAAGTATAGGAATTTCAAATTCTTTCTCCCCTGTTCAGCATCAAGTTGACTTTACCCTTTGACCACACAATCAAACAATCCTTTGATGATCTAGTTCAGATGAATAGGAGGAAATCGTTAAAGGGATAAATCTCCACCTGTCCATATCTTTCTTCCATAAACCTACTTCTAGTCTCTTGCGTAGTTTCCTAGCTAGTTTCTATGCATGTGCAGTTATTGACATTGATTCATGCGAGATGTGTGCTCTACCTTCCACTAAAAAGTGCGCACATGATTCAATAAAAAGTAAAAACAAAGAGTGAGATCTAGAAGCATTGTTGGGCAAATCATTCCCAATAGAAAGCCTCGAATTCATGTTTATTCGAGCATAACCTCATTTTTGATGGAGCTAATCCCCATTCTTCAAGGAGCCCTCATCCCTCTTTTAGTGGATCTCATCCTTGGACTAAGCATATCAAATTAATCAAGCCATAGGTGGGGGATTGAGGGGGGCTACAAAGATAAGTTTATGCTAGAGAAATTAGGTTGTAGAAGTTTATCATTCTTAGAGAGGATTGAGATCAATGGGAGGAGCTTCACAACATCAAGGCACATGTTTTGTAGCTCTTTTATGTTTTTGAAATTAATACAAACAATCGTTTCTTCTCATTGCATTGTTTAATGGATTAATTGATGAATTTCATGAATGGTTTATGTTGTTTCTAT
The DNA here is from genome assembly GCA_031772625.1 of Pinus tabuliformis. Taxonomy (NCBI): domain Eukaryota; kingdom Viridiplantae; phylum Streptophyta; class Pinopsida; order Pinales; family Pinaceae; genus Pinus; species Pinus tabuliformis. Next base: position 239,248,313 of record CM062808.1, on the reverse strand, counting down.
TTATCCATTGGAATGATTTTTGTTACTAGTCTCCTTGATCACTAGTTTGAATTATTGAATCATTTATGTTGCATATGCCTTTGATCCTTTATTGTTTCCAGGTGTGCAAGTCTAGATTCAAGCATGGAGGAGCTACAGTGAAGCACAAAGGGGAGTCTTCATCAAACATGTCATAATAATAAGGTACACATTTCCTTTTCTCACCTTTTTATTGTTGGGTACAGGATATGTGCATATTTTGGATACCTTCCCCCCCCCCCCCAATCATTCACCATTTCACCTTTGAAGCTGTGGACTTTACATCACAATTACCTTTTTCCCAGTTATAAGTATTCATTTTTGTTATGACATATTATTTTTCCATTTTTGTTAAATATGAATGAGGTGATATCCTTTTTGATGGCTAACCAAGGAAATTGTGGACAAAAGGCTCTATGGCTTTGTTTCTTTCAGGTGATGCTTCCAAGACCATGACCAAAGGATGAACAATGGATTCTGAGTACTTGTTGTTACACCTCAGGCATTGTTGTTACACCTCAAACATTTCTGTTACACCTCAGGCGTTGCTGTTACACTACGAATTGTTGTTACACAGCGGGACATTTACTACTCCACAACCATCTAAGACTATGGGTACTATTCCACAGGACAATTGTCGCAAAGATTGTATTGTTTATGGACGGCTACATAATCAAGACAGTTGTGATTTTGAGAAATGATGTAGCAACAATAAGCCTTGTATTTAGAACTTGTTGTAATGATTTCTATTTTCTTTCGATATTGATCAGCTCTGTTTCTTATTTTGGACATGTCAATCTTATAAAGGGAACTCGGTTCCATGTAAACAAGAACAAGTATCTTTATTTTGCTCCTGTAATTCATTATCATTTATTAATACAAAGAGTACCATTGATGATCCTTTCACAACTGTGGTGTTGAAGTTTTATTAATTCGTATTTCATCCCTATGCCCTGCTAGGGAGGAAGGACCCTCCTCTTTAATGGGGATTGCAGTAGTAGCAGTAGCATAGTGGTAGATCAATTATTCTTCCTTTCTATAAGTGTGAAATTATTTATGTTGCCGTGTAATTTGCATAATGAGTTTATTTATGTTTCCAGATTTATGATATGCTGTCACACAGGATTGATTTGAACATAATATTCAGTCAGCTGGCTTAGTTATTGGTGTGGTGTGTGGCACGCCTTTCCTTTGGTAACATGAAGTGTGGTTTCATCTCTGTAGAATGTTTTTGATTTCTGCATGAGTGTTACTTTTTGCAATTAAATTCAATGACATTTGTTTTTCCTTTTAATTTTACTCTTGGCTAAAGTGTATCGGCACAGACAGTGCATACTCCTTTGAAATAAATAGACCTACCCTGGGTTGAAAATTAATGGTTGTGATTTAGTCATATTCACAGTGATTAAATTGGCTCAACATTTTGGTTTCGTTGTTGGGGAAGGAAATCAACGATGCAATTAGCCAAGTGTGTTTTGTTAATAGAGTGTTTCTAGTGCACAAGTGCTGGGCGGTAAGACGAGAGGTAAGAACCTACGCATCGTTCTAATATACCTGGTCAGGATCACCCCTTTGGTCACTAGGACACTTAGGTTGTGTGAATTCCTTGATTCTTTAGATGTGCTCTTAGCTTTACAGGTGTTGGGCGGTAAGATGAGAGGTAAGAACCTATGCATCACTCTAATATACTTGAGTGGGCTCACCACTTTATAAGCTGAGACACTTAGGGCTTGAACAAATATGCATAGGATCCATGTGTAAAGTGTAGGAAAAATAGAAATCTCAAAATACAACCACTCTAATAAATCACAGGAAAAACGAGTCATAAAAGAAATAAGAAGAGCGAAGATCTGGGGAGGAAAACATTTATTCATGAGCTAATCTCAAAAGTAGAAGAAAAACAGTTGAATTCTCAGAGGGGCATAAGGAAAATTGGGCCACAAAGAGCTGTTACTCCCATAATAAGAACAAAATCATCTACTCCTCTCTCTTTGGACCATATCATCCTAAAACTAGTGTAACCACTCCCAAAACTAAGTATCCAAATCAGGAGCAACAATGGAAGGCTAGTGATTAAGACTTTAGGACTGAGGGTCAAGGGGAAACAGGTGGGGAACAATAGGAGCCTGAGGCAGAAAAGTATTCATTGACTTATAAATATCCCCATTTTGGCAGTGCAATGAAGCAATCACCCCTGAAACAACCCAAGCTATCAATTAACAAATCTTTACCCATAAGACAGTCACCAAGACGGTATGAAGAAGACTTGTCACAACAAGGATCGGGAGGATCAATAATGGGACATAACAATAACAACAACACTAAAACATATTCCATCATCACCACCTTTGGGTTTCCAATAGGGGATATCAGAGGCGAGGCTCCCATGAAAAACATTCCTTTGTCATCTCTTCCATTCTTTCAAGGGATGACTGTAGAAGAACCTGTCACCTTCTTGTTTGAATTTGATGTCTTGTGTAGGAGCTATGATTATGTTTCAGATTCTTAGAAGCTAAAATTATTCCCTGCTACTCTAAAAGGAGCAGCATTGAGATGGTTCATGGGATTAGGCTCTGCTACCATTCAAACATGGAGCGACATGAAAGAAACATTTCTATCTAAGTATCAAGATTATTGTAGAACCAGGGTATTGAGGGAAGAAATATTCAAGATGACAAAAAAAGACGAAGAAATCTTCGAGGATTATGTGGAGAGATTCCATTACAATTTGCAGAGATATAAACACAATGACTTAGATCAAGAAATCTTGAAGAGCATGTTCATAAGGGGTAAGAGAGATAACTGCCTTGATACCCTAAACCTATTAGGGAAAGGGGACATATCTCAAGAACCATTTCCTGAGATAGTAAATATTTGTTTGAGATGCTATAGAGGATCGTCGAAGGGGAGAAGTATGGTACGAGATGCCTCCACCCGGATACATAAATCTGGAAACGGTGGTGTGACCAGGGCGGAAATCAAAAACTTGTTCAAGAATCTTAAAACTGATCTTCTCAGTACCCTGTTTGCTCAAATAATGACAACACAAGTGAAGAAAGCACAGAATGAGGTTGATGTAGCTTTACTTGTGTTCTGCCCAGTATGCAAGTACAAACATTCCCGAAAGGAATGTAGGGTAAACAACATTGCCTGGTGCAACATTTGTTATCTAGAGCATTCCATAGTTCATTTCCCAGAGCTTCCCAGATTTAAAGTCGTGCTTAAGGAATCAAGTGAGGAGGTTCAGTCTTCCTACTTCATTGGATCCAGGAAACCATGGCAATCACGACCCCCAGGTATGCCTCAAGACTTCTCTTCTTTCAATCCATGGAATAGTACACATAATGTTCGATAATTTCCATTGCAGTACTCAACCCCTCCTCTGGCACAATATCCTTCACCTTGGAATCAGTGGTCTTCCTCACCACCTTTCCAATGCTTTCCATCACAACCATATCCTTGGAATTAGAATTGGAGAGGAAATTCCCTAGGACCAATTCCTCTTACAATACTAGTACAAAAATAGTTGCAGCTACCACCTCTTCAAACACCTATGGCTACACCTTCTATATGACCCCAATTACCTATGCAACCTAACCCTAATCCAAACAATAAGGCAACCCAAAACATTGAACCTTCGGCCACCTTTCAGACTTATTGTATCAATCCTATTAGGTATAATGAAATCCATCTCTGGTTGGGGAAAGTGGTTCACCCAAAACTTTACCCTGTTATAACTGAAGAAGAATGTGAGTTACCCAGGGAGGGTTCTATAGATTTTGAGGGTTATATCACACCTGTAACAGTTAATTCGGAGGGGATTGTTTCACCTGTACAAACCAGTTCGAGTAAAGCTGATACACCTATAACAACTGATTTGACTATAACAACTAAAGACCCTCCATATCCTCAAAGGCTAGTAGAAACTGGTATGACTTCACACCTGGAATATGAATTTCTCAAGGAATTGAAAAACTTACACATACAAATTCCTCTACTACAAGCTATTAGAGATGTGCCTTTCTATGCAAAAGTAGTAAGGGATTTGAGTGTTAAATAACCTAGAAGGAAGCCTAAGGACCCTACTACTATTCATGTGATGGGAAAGTTATCCGAGTTGATGATTGGTCAACCCATTTTAACCAAATACAATGATCCAAAGAATCCTACTGTCATTGTTTACATCGACGGAAAGCCCATTACCAATGCATTGATTGATTTAGGGGCATCCATTAATGTAATGATGAAAGAACTCTTCATCACCTTAGGATTACATGGACTAAGACACACACCTACATTGTTGGAACTAGCAGATAGGTCCCATGTTAAACTCGAGTGGATGCTAGAAGACATAGTGATTGCAGTAGATTCTTGGTGATATCATGCTGACTTCCTTATTTTACAAACTAAATCAAACCTGGGTGGGCATCCTTTAATTTTAGGAAGGTTGTGGTTAGCCACTGAAGATGCATTCATAGGATGCAGGTCTGGGTCCATGATGATTTTTGATGGCAAAGCCACCAAGAATCTTAGCCTTTATCCCTGAGAAAAACCAAATACAAATTCGGGAAATCCCTTGTGGGATGAATTTGAACCCGAGTTAGATCAGTCACAACCACTTCTCACCCTCAGGAAGGCACATTACTTTAAGAATGAAATGGAAGATGATATCATAAGTGGTTTTATTAGTAATTCACTTTCTGTTACTTCCATTGAAGACTCAGGGGAGGAGGATGTTGTAGAAGATTTGAGCCTTGAGAAGATGAAGATTGCTCCAAGTATTAACAACAGTCCTCTTGAAATAGAACCAGGAAAATACCTTAATGTCAATCCAATCTTGATTGCTGAGCAAAACAAATTGTTTTTATAGATGTTACAGAAATACAAAAATGTCTTTGCATGGGATTATACAGACATGAAGGGTATCCATCCCAGCCTATGCACTCACCACATCTATTTGAAGGATGGTTTTTGTTATGAAACTAGCTCACAAAAGGATAGAAAAGATAGATTAATGACTTAGAAATCAACCTCTTCAAGGGGGCAACCTCCTTTACATTACAAAAATGAACAATTCTTGGATGATACAAATGACAAAACCTCCTTTCTATATATAGGCGTCTAAGGGGTCACAATATATGTTATAAAATTATATATTACGGAGCAATGGAACACATAAAATATTGCAGAAATATAAACACAGAAAACACATAAAACAAGAGACACACAAATATACGTGGTTCACCTAGTTTGGGCTATGTCCACCCCAAATAGCTAGTCCTTTCTTTTTATTATCCAGCAAAATGAAGAGACACAACCTACAGCAGATCCGCTGTAATATCTTCTGTTTTCTCTCACAGTCTCACCTCTCTATTTCTCGCTCACATAATACACATATATTACACAGCCTCAAATACAATGCCCTCATACAAAGAGAGGGGTTTCCTTCTAGGGCAAAAACCCTAAACTAAACACAAGTTCTACCGTCAGATCATCCGCCTAATGAACGGCCTAGATTGACTAGAAATTACTATACTTTTACAAGGCAATTTCACATCTATTTTTAGCTTTGGGGGCGTTGCCCCCGAGCCCCCGCCGGGGGACCGCTAGCCCCCGGATCCCCCAACCGGGGGGGATCGGCCCCCCCACATCCCCGCGGGGTGGAAAAGCCCCCCCCCCCCCCTGCACCCCCCTCGCGTGGAGGGGTGTACAAACTTCCTGGGGTATACATCCCACTGAAACAAAGACCTCTGAACAATCATGCTCCACACACAACAATATAACCAAAGCCAACCTAAAAATAATAATATAAGGGCATAAAAATAACAATAATGGGCTTCTACGGGGCACAATAATAACAATATGGGAACAATAGGGGCACAACAATAAGAATAAGGGATAAAATGAAAATAGTAATGGGGGAATCACTAGTATTATAGGGACCTAACATGCCCCTTTCCTTCAAAAAAGTGTTTTCCTCAACGCTTGAGTAGTTATGGATGCTTCTGTATAAAATTCTCATCCTCCCATGTGGAATCTTCAACGGGTAAGTTCTTCCACTTGATGAGATACTCTGAAATTGATTGATTTCGTAGTTATCGAGTTCTTGTTTCTTTGACTGCTTCATGTTCTAATACGATTTTTCCTTCCTCATCAAGTTCTGGCAATATTGTTTGAAATGGGAGCTTTTCACCTATAACCTTCTTTAAGCATGAAACATGGAAAAATGGGTGCACTCGGGAAGCTGCAGGAAGCTCCAATTTGTATGACATAGTACTTGTTGTTTGCAACACCTTGTATGGACCATAATACTTGGTGATAATTTATTATCCTTCTTAGCTTTCTTGAGGGACATTTGTTTATATGGTTGTAGTTGTAGGAATACCCAATCACCTACATCAAAACTTCTTTCGCTGCGATGTTGATCTGCCTGCTATTTCATTCTATTATGAACCTGTTAGCGCTTTAAATTTCACCTCAGGCTGAGAAAGGTAAACCTCAAGGCAACATCAAACCACTTAGCCTCGTAGCTAGCCCTACGGGGCAGGAGAGGGCTCTCTCCGGTCTATCTCGGTAAAGATCTTCAATTGGTGAGATGACCAATAGGGTAACACTGATTTTAGGCTAGTAAACTGATCAAATGGGTTGATTTGGGGTTTTTAGGGTTTTTGGTGGCAAATTGAGGAGATGGCAATTTCGGGTGCGGGGATTGGACACAGTTTCTGCAGGGGGTTCTTTGGGGCGAGATAGGAGACAGTATTGATGCCTTAGATTGAGGTGAATGGATGAGAAAGACAGGTGAGGAGCTAAGGAGAGCATGTTAGGATATTCCGACACATAGGATATAGTTAAGTTCAACTTGGTCTAGTTTAGAGTTAGGTATAGAGTTAGGTAAAGTGTGTTTCTTTACCGTTGTACATATTGTAACTTACAATCCGACGGTCACGATATGTAGTGATCCGACGGTTCACTCTCACCTCGGTATTATCGACACTTGATCCGTGGCTTGACACCCGATTGGTCCATGAGTTCTATTTAAAGCGCATGGAGGGTCATTGTTCGGGTAATCCGTGCATGAGAGAAGCTTATGTAAATTTTCATTCTTTGATTAATAAATTGTCTGTACCCACGTTGGGACAGGCCGTGGACTGTTTCCCTCCTTGCACTCTGAGGGTTTTAACCACGTCAAAAATACTGGTGTATTGATTTGAGATCTGGTTGTGAGCGGTGTCCTTTTGGTATTCTTTTTGAGGAACTTACCCTGTAAATTCCTACATGGTATCAAGCTATTTGAGGGCCGCGTCCGTTGGTGATCCAAATCTGAAGCCGGTAGAACTGCATGCGGCTGTCGTTTCCTAGATCTGCTGTTTCTGACTGCTTTCGGGCCGAGAGGACTGCTCTGTTGCGTTCGGAGCATCTGTTTCAGTGAGGAACCCCTTTCGTTTCACGCGAAAAGGTTTCCGGTAGCCCTAGCTGCGTCATTTTTCAGATCGGGAGGTATACAGTGTTTTTTTTTGCAGTTTACTGTCATTTTCTCTCTGCTTATTTCGGTTTCGGTTTATTTAGCCTTTTTTTTTCCCGGATCTATACCTTTCATTTCTGCGTATGCTCTTTGCCCTGCGACTCTGTGCGATCTGGGCAAATCAGAAACAGAAAGAAAGGATTTTTCTCATGCGTATGCTCTTTTCCCTGCACCTTAGTGTGATCTTGGAAAATCAGAAACATTGAGAAAAATATTTAGTTTTTCGGTTAAAAGCTAACTTTGAGATTTTTTTTTAAAAAATTCTAGTTTTTTGGCTAAAGCTAACTTTGAGCCGTAAGGTTCGTTTTTCTTTGCATATTCGTGTTGGGTTTTGTGTTTTGTGTTTTGTAGGGGAAAAGAGCCTTCCCAAGGCAAGCACGCAAATCGAGGCCCCCCCCCCTCTCTCTCTCTCTCTCTCTCTCTCTCTCTCTCTCAAATATTTTGTATAGATCAATTGGTTCAAAGACTTTTTAAGAGAGTAGAGGTCTTGGGTTCAAGTCTCCATTTTGTGGGGGCGGATTTTTTCATTCCCGCACATTCGCGCACTTTGCCGGCAACGTCAACAATTTTTTTTCAAAAAGCCATAACTTCTTCATCCGGAAGCCTTTTTCAGAGCCGTTTTTTTTAAAACCGCCTATTTTTTCGAGATCTATCCATTGGACCACTTACTTTCAGCATCTTCAGCTTCAGTTTTTTTTCAAAAAAATGGAAAGTCCATGCCAAGTCATTCTTGACAGCACTAACTACTTCCAATGGGTAGCCTACATGGGAGATTTACTTAGAAGTAAAGGTCTCTTCAGAATAGCCACAGACCAAGAGAAGAAACCCAAAGATGAAGACAAGGCCGAAAAATGGGAAAATAGACAAGATCAAGCACGTGGTTTGATAGGAATGTCTGTTTCTCCTGATCTTAGATTCCACATTGCAGAAATTGAAACTCCTCATGAAGCATTAGAAAAACTTGCTAAAGTTTTTGGGATTAAAAATGAAATTAGAGCCCATCAACTTGAGAATGAGTTGCTTACTTTGGATCCTAATAATTTTTCTTGCATTGAAGATTTCTTGTCCAAATTCAAGACCCTTAGATATCTCTTGGAAGGTGTTAAAGTTAAGAAAGAAGATGGTAACCTTATTTATTCCATCCTTACTAAGTTGGGACCAGCCTACTCTGTATTTGTTTCCACTTTCCATTCTACAAGGGAAGCTTTCATTTGTCAAGGCAAAGACTACAAACCCCTTCCTTTGACTCCTTTTGTGATTCCTTAATAAGAGAACAAGAAAAACTCTTACACCTTGGTCTTCTTAATCTTGGAAACTCTTCCTCGAAAGCGTTAGCCGCCCAGCAGCAACCAAATTCAAAGAATCCTAAGAAGTCTTATCCTCAAAGGAATGGTCCTAAACCAACTCAGCCTCAAGATGAAAGATCATTTCAGCAAAATGACAAGACCAATAAAAACAAATGGAAGAAGACTGACAGACATTGTAACTTTTGTAATCGAGATGGCCACTTAGAATCTAAATGCTTTAAGAAGATGGAAGCCTTGGAAGCCGCAATGAAGAAACATAACATCCATCTGGAGCCTACTTCAACTTCAACTTCCGGAACGGCACTTTCTGCATGTCATCGTCAATCATCTCAGTCTGGTTATGCATTAAATGTATCTTCTTCTTCTTCTCATTCTCATGAGTGGCTCATTGATTCTGGAGCCTCTTGTCACATGGCCAAAAACCAAGCCATGTTTTCTTCTTTAAATGATTGTAACACCAAAAATATATATGTTGGTGATGATAGATCTCTTAATGTTGTAGGGACTGGAACTGTTCATCTAGACAATGGTCAGTTCAATGATGTATTATGTGTTCCAAACTTATCCTGCAACCTTCTATCTGTCTATCAGATAACTCATTCAGGTGAAGGTAAAATTGTTGAATTTTCACCTCATGATGTTGTAATCAAGGATCTAAAAGATCCTAAACAGATTCTAGCTACTGGTCTTGCTGATGATTCCAAAAGGTTGTATAAGTTTCACAACTTTGGGTCATCCCATCTTCCCTCAGTATTTGTTGCTCATAATGATGAAGTGAGCAAACTTTGGCATGAGCGGTTTGGTCACTTAAACTATCGCTCCCTTCAGCATCTATGTAAAGAAAATATGGTGACAGGTCTTCCTATGGTATCTTGCAAGATGGTGTTTGTTCCGGATGTGTACTCGGAAAACATCATCGGGACAGTTTTGACAAACGTGCCTCTTGGCACGCCTCAGCCCCTTTACAGCTTGTGCACAGTGATTTATGTGGTCCTCTTCCTGTTGCTTCATTCTCTGGCTGCAAGTACTTCTTAACTTTCATTGATGATTTCTCCAGACGCACTTGGGTATACTTCTTAAAACTCAAGAGCGAAGTATTTAACACTTTTTTGGCCTTCAAAGCATTTGTTGAAAAACAATCTGGACATCAAATTCTTAAGCTAAGAACTGATAATGGTGGAGAATATGTTAAAAACACATTCATCAACTTTTGCACCGAAAATGGAATTCAAATGCAACATACTGTTCCATACACTCCACAACAAAATGGTGTAGCTGAAAGGAAAAATCGCACCTTAAAGGAAATGGCTAATTGTATGCTGCAATCTAAAGGACTCAGTCTTAGTTTTTGGGCCGAAGCAATTAATTGTGCAAATTATATAATCAATCGCACTCCTACTAAGGTTCTAGAGAATATCACTCCAGAAGAAGCTTGGAGTTCCATTAAACCAGATGTAAGTCACTTTCGTGTGTTTGGAAGTGAAGCATGGGCCCATATTCCAGATGAAAAGCATAAAGCTTTAGAACCTAAGAGTGAGAAATGTACTTTTGTTGGATATTCTGAAGATGTAAAAGGTTATAGACTTATTCCATTTAAGTCCAAAAATGTTATCATTAGAAGAGATGTAAAATTTGATGAAAATAAATCGGCCTGCGAGCCTAGTCCGGCGGATGTGCCACCTCTTCCTATCTCTTCTATCTTTGAAAACATTTCTTCTTCTGATGATGAAAGCGAGGATGATAATCCTCCCCCACCTTCTCAGGATCCTCAACTTCCAAGATGGGTCCGTGCTACTCGGGATGCAGCAGGTGATCTTGCCGGTGATCCTACAGATCAGCGACGTACACGTTCTCAGTTTGAAAGAGCCTCTTCTTTACTGGCTCAAGCTCCAGTAAATCATGATCCTGACACTTTTGCAGAAGCTTCAGGCCATCCACATTGGGAAGCAGCTATGAATGAAGAATATCATTCATTGATGACAAATGATACATGGGATCTTGTTCCTCTACCAAAGGGACGCAAACTTGTTAGATGCAAATGGGTTTACAGAACCAAGTATGGACCAGATGGGAAAGTTGATAAACATAAGGCTCGTCTAGTTGCTAAGGGCTTTTCACAGGTTGAAGGCATTGACTACACTGAAACCTTCGCCCCTGTTGCCAAAATGAACTCTATCCGCCTTGTTCTTTCCCTTGCTGCCTCTTTAAAATGGGAAGTCCATCAGATGGATGTTAAATCTGCCTTCTTGCATGGGGACTTGCAGGAAGAAATCTATATGGAACAACCCATTGGCTTCATACAAACAGACTCCAGCCTTGTGTGTCGACTTAAGAAATCCCTTTATGGTCTCAAGCAAGCTCCTCGGGCTTGGTATGCCAAAATGGATAGCTTTCTTTTAGAATCTGGCTTTTCTAGGTGTCATTCTGACAATACTGTCTACACCAAGAAAGTGGGTGACTCTCTTATCATCCTTGTTCTTTATGTTGATGATCTTATCCTTACTGGTAGTGATCCCAACCTTATAAACCATGTGAAGTCTATCCTTAAAAAGAAATTTGAAATGACAGACTTAGGACACTTACACTATTTTCTCGGTCTTCAAGTCTTGCAATCCAAGGAAGGTATTTCCCTTTCCCAGTCCAAGTATGCTTGTGATATTCTTCGTCATTTTCACATGGAAGACTGTAAGCCAGCCCCTTCTCCCTTTCAGTCTGGAGTCAAACTTTCAGTCTCTTGTACTTCTCCTGAAGTTGATGCTACCTTATACCGTCAACTTGTAGGAAAACTCTTGTATTTAACCCATACTCGTCCTGATCTTTCCTTTGCTGTTGGCCTTGTTGCTCGTTTTATGCAAAACCCCCGTGAAAGTCATTGGAAAGCAGCCAAAAGAATACTTCGTTATGTTCGAGGTACAGTACAGTTTGGGATTCATTACAGTGCCAAAGCAGCTCCTCTGTTAGTTGGTTTCACTGATTCTGATTGGGCTGGTGACCCTGATGATCGGAAGTCTACTGCCGGTTATGTCTTCACTCTTGGTTCAGGACCTATTACATGGGCTTGTAAGAAACAGGCTGCCATTTCTCTTTCGTCAGCAGAAGTAGAGTATCGTGGTGCCGTGGAAGCTAGTAAGGAAGCCTTGTGGCTTCGTCAGATCCTATCAGAGTTTGGCTTTGAGCAGCAGCATCCAACCACACTTTGGTGTGATAATCAAAGTGCCATTCAGCTATGCAAAGATCCAGTTCAGCATCAGCGCAGCAAACACATCGAACTACAAATGCACTTCATCAGAAAGCTCATTCATGACCATGTTCTTGAAGTGCAATATTGTCCAACAGATGATCAGGTTGCAGACATCTTCACAAAGGCTCTCACAGAGGCGAAGTTCACTAAACTTCGATATATGCTTGGAGTTCAGGAAGTTGTCGCTAAGGGGGGATAGGCTCTAGTGCCTCCTTCCTTCTCCTATTGTGTCATATTTGTAAATCCTTCAATCCTATCCCAAGTTGTTCTTAAGGGGGGATGTTAGGATATTCCGACACATAGGATATAGTTAAGTTCAACTTGGTCTAGTTTAGAGTTAGGTATAGAGTTAGGTAAAGTGTGTTTCTTTACCGTTGTACATATTGTAACTTACAATCCGACGGTCACGATATGTAGTGATCCGACGGTTCACTCTCACCTCGGTATTATCGACACTTGATCCGTGGCTTGACACCCGATTGGTCCATGAGTTCTATTTAAAGCGCATGGAGGGTCATTGTTCGGGTAATCCGTGCATGAGAGAAGCTTATGTAAATTTTCATTCTTTGATTAATAAATTGTCTGTACCCACGTTGGGACAGGCCGTGGACTGTTTCCCTCCTTGCACTCTGAGGGTTTTAACCACGTCAAAAATACTGGTGTATTGATTTGAGATCTGGTTGTGAGCGGTGTCCTTTTGGTATTCTTTCTGAGGAACTTACCCTGTAAATTCCTACAGAGCAAACAATAACTTTGAATTCTCCTTAAACAGTAGAAAACATTGAAATTAAACAAACTTAAAAGCAGAGCATGACAGTCATGAATTCTACTTTAACCCTTCATTTGTTTAATGTGCAGAAGGAAAAGAAAGGAAATGATTCACATAACACACTTACAAGTACATAGAGAAACACACCATCAATACATGTAACCACAAGAATCCCAAAAAGGACTGCAAAACCCTGGTCTTCCTTAGCCAAAAATTGCAGAGATACAGTGAATAATACAATGATAGCTTCTCCCTCAAGAGTCCAACCATGAAAATGAGCCAGAAAGTACATAATATAGATCATCTAACATCTTTCCCTGCCTCTAGGGGTCGAGCTCACTATCCTAGGAGTTGTTTCAACCACTTCTAAACTAAGCACTGAAAACTAGGCAGTGAAAACAACTTGCCTCTATAAGCTAGGAAACCAATTCATTCATTTAATTTTCACCTATTTCATGAATGAATCTTCTAGAAGAGATACATAAGTGTAAAAGTATTAAAAAATTACATTATTTACATCAAGGAGGATAAAAATCCACTCCAAAAAGTCAAACATGGTCAAATCTGCGTTTTTCTAAGCTGTACAGTGAAATTTTGAGAAAATTGCCTGATAGGTCACGCGCCTCTGCCTGACGGGTCGCGCGCCTTTGAGGGAACTTTTGGGGCACTTCTAGGTGTCCAAATTGAGCAAGAGTAGGCTTGTTGGAAAGGTCTGTGAGTCTACTTTCCATCCCAACTGGAATTTCTGAATTTGGTGGTCATTTTCCCCTCCAAAATTGCAATCTCCCAAGACTGCTTTCTGTGTCTCAAAAATGTGGCAGAAAGTCATTTTTTTGCTTGTTTTTTGACTTTCTGGAGGCCCAAAACTTCATAAAATCTCTTGGAAATGGATGAGAATATGTAAATTTTCATGAAAAATATGGAAATGCTGAGTTTTTGCAAAATGGAGTTGCCAAGAGAAAGGGTCGCGCAGGGGGTGAGACCCGTTAATGGACAAAACCTGTAAATTGCCTGAAAAAACCAAAATTGACCCAAAATGTTCAAAATTTCTTGGTATTTGTGCTGTGGCTGCACTATTTAGTGCCTTGCTCCTTCAAGGAATCTTCGGCCAAAATGTGGAGGGGATCGGGCCTCTTTCTCTTTTTTTGTGCCTTGGCCAACCGCCTTTGGAACATCTTCATCTTTGCCTTGCACACGTGCATCCTCGCCCAATAATGGTTCTTCATGTTTCTCAACAATTTCTTATCTTGGTTGGCCTTAGCCAATAGCCTCTCCAAGTGAGCATTGAGCCGGATAAGCATGGACTCTCGCTCAGCGGGCAATAGATCACCGGGTCTTCTTCTATTCAAGATACGGTCTCCACGAATCCTCCACAACTCATCAAGAACTTGCTCATCCTCCAACTGCTTGTTGCGCTGCTCTAGATATGAGATTGTCCATTGTGCCCCCTATAATCTCCTCTGCAATGCATCATTTTCAGCTCTAAGGTGCTGAATGATCTCCTTTGACTCTCGGCTAGGAGAACTGACATCAAGATCAATAAGCTCTATATCTGGAACACCTGATGGTCCCTCATCAATCCTGGGCTGCTTGCCCCTCTCTGATACCTGTGCTGCTGAAGAAAGCGAGGCCCCTTCCACCTGATGTGGAGATAACACTCGCTGAGCCAATGAAGAAGGCGAGACCCCTTCCACATGCTGTGGAGAAAGTACTCGCTGAGCTGCTGCAAATAAGGCCCTTTGGCCTCTCTGATAGGTGACTGATGGTGAGGAGCTGACATGTCTAGTCACGGGGATGTCATGCTATTGTGATGGTCCTCCCTCCTTGTGAATAACCTCAGGATGTGGCGGTGGTGGTGCTGTGAAAAACTCACGAGAGATAAACTCCTCCCATGAGATGCCCTGCTGAGCCAACTGATGTAATACCACAAGCTGAATCAAACCATAATGGTAAAGGCTCCTATACTGCTGTGCCAGGCTCTTCCTCTGCATCATGGACACCATCCTCTTAATGTTCTGATAGAAGAAAACAGGGATGTTCATCATCCGTACCCGTATGAAGTGCATCAATAGGCGAATATGGTACGAATATACCTGTGAAAATCTGCCCTCACAGGTAAAATAGAGCATGATGAGCCTCATCATGGGAGCATACTCACTCCTGAGAAATTTGAAGGGAAACACACCTGTCAAGTGCCTCATGAGTGCTGGTCTAACGAAAGGCTCAAAATGAACACTGTCCAACACCTTGCGCTTATTCCATACCTCTCCGACATTAGGTATCCCAGTGGCCTGTGCAATCATCTCGGGTGTCAATGTAAAGTCCACCCCGGCAAGGTTGACATGTCCATCATGCAAATGTAAAACAAATAGGCGAGATAACTCTCTGTGATGCTGAATCCGAGAGATCCTCTCGCAAAACTCATAACAAGACATATCCTGGAAACATGAAACTACCATAGGACAAGCTTGTAAATCTGTCAAAGAAGTGGGCTTCTCTCTCTTATGATGACCACCCTTTCCACCCTTATGAGGCCTCCTCTGTACCTCAATCTCTGAAGCTGATGCCTGGTCATCACTCTGCTCATAGGTTTCAGTTTCTGACATTGTTTAAGGAGCAAAGTGGCCAAAATGTACTGTTGTTTCTACCTTGCAAAATGCTGATCTATATGCTGTTTCAAGGGGACAAGGAGCATGAGGGGAATGTTAGGGGAGGGACACTTTAAAGGGAAAATGGGAATAAATATATAAAACAGGGATTTTGGGAAAAATCATTACAAAATCATTGCATATGCATCATTATATAAATTTGTTTACATGGGTATTATGAGAGGTAGGATTAGGGCTTGATTTTTTTTTATTTTTTAGGGAAGAGGGGTAGGGTTTAGTTTTTCTTTACAAATTTAAAAGGGAAATTTACATAGGAAGACAAGGAAAATGAAATGGGAAATGGGGAAAAATGATTACAAGGGAATACCCTAAAACAGCATAAAACCCTAGGCATATTTTACAATTTTAAACCACAGCCACATAGAGCTTTTTCTCTTGCACAATGAGATCTTTAAAAATGTATTCATGATGTCTTTAACCATAACAAGCAGCAATTTGTAAGTTGGAGGGCCTACCTTAGGAAATTTGGTGATTTTGTTGGCTCCTTGGATGAATTTGCAGGCGATTTTATAAGGAGGGTGTTGACGGGTCGCGCACCTCACCCAACGGGTCGCGCGCCACTGACGGGTCGCGCCCGTTAGAAATTAACATTGTTGGAAGGCGCTTGACGGGTTGCGTGCCTCTGACAGGTCGCGCGCCTGTCAAGCTCACAAACTCAGCTCGAAATCACTTGCAAGCACTTGCTCAACGACTTGGATGCACAATGAGGGTCGATGGAGGGAGATTGGGCTTTTATAACTTTGATTTGAATTAATTTCATGCCCAAACCCACTTTATAATGTTTTTCTTTGACACTTTATAAACTTGACTTTTTCTTGGTTTCCTTTGTCCTGAAATTGACTAATTTGATGTTTTTGCTCGATACTTTTTTGCAAGGATAACATCTGAGGGATCTTGGCAAGGGAGCCAGGGTTGCATGCTGTCCTTTGAAGCCTTTTGAAATTTCACCACTTTTACAAAAATTTGAAAAATGACCTTGGCTTTAAAAACAGAGTTTTTAAATCCAAGGTGAAAATTAACTGTACAAGATAGAAATTTGTGAAGAAACACCTTTAAAATCATCCCTCTGGCTTGCTGAGCACTTATTGACCTTCAGAGACATGACCTTGTAAACAAACTTGACCAAAACCCTAGACCTAGGAATTTGACCTCAAGACAAGACAAGACAAGCTTGAAAGAGATTAAGGATTGAAATGACTTTGATCCAGCAATGCCAAGAGGGGTACAAAGACACCAGCTCCTCCATCAGGGTTATGGCATGCCTAATGGAATGCAAAAATTGACACTGATGAGACACCTACTTATGCAAATGCAAAGAGCTTTGATCGCTGATGGAGGGCTACAAGACCGACTCTAACAAAACCAAGGTGAGGTTATCCTTTAAGAGTTGGAGAACTTGTTGTTGATGCTCGATGTGATCTTCCACTACTTGAACGTTAGAATTTTATTTAAATATGATGTGATGGATGGTGGATGATATCCTTAAAGTGCCATAAATGGGATCATTTTTGTTGCAGTATGGAAGGAAGTGTTATACCACTATTGGCTTGTTGGGGCTTGACCCAGGTTCAGAGTTAAATAGCCAATCAAATCCCTGTACTACTAGCCCTTTCGGTAACAGTCTGCGGAGCGTGGACTGAGGTCTCACCCAAAGTAGTATGGGAGGGTGCTAGAACTAGGTTTCCGCACCCTTGAGATGTCTAGGAGGTTCGACTGGTCCTTTGGTTGTTCCTTCACGTAGGTGGCTTTGTGCACCTTCTGTTCCTCATGGCCTGGTATCCTACCTTCGCACAACCCTAACCAGGGGCTATGCCACACTCTACACTATTACCCGAGATCTTATTTATCTTCTAGTATTATTTAAGTACCTTCGCCTACTTAAATGTCTTAATTTATACTTAACAATACAAAACATTCACATAGGTTCACGCAGTAAATAAACAATATATTTGCAAATTATATCCAATGATGCATTAAACCAGGAAAAGATACACAAAATTATAGTAAAAATTATCTTTATTGATTCTCCAATGATTACAGACTTGACCCGCATTATTTACTCAGCTGCGGACTACTATGCCTATGTGCACTCAGCTACAGAGCCTTCTCCTACTCTACGACCCACAGACACTTTACACTTCGAATCAATCACTTAAACTTCTCATCCTTCTACTATCATCATTGGTTATTCATTTACACTTAGAGCCTCGCTGTATTTATACAATTCCATGGTTCGAGAACCATGGGTAGGTCTATCTAGCTGACATTACATTACAAAAACTAGGGTGGATGACCCTATGACTCTATCATACTTTCACGCCCCGCACTCATAATTCACGGAGCTTTTACAACAATATTTGGTCAAAACTTGGGCTTTAAGCCCCAAAACATGTCTTGGGGGGGATTCCATGCCCAATAGGCCCCCAACACAAACATCGTGACTCACCCTTGAGTCACGATGTCGGTGTGGAGATCTTTGCGCAGAGTCCCTCCAACTGTTCTCGAACTGTGGCAAGGTTAGCAGCACACTGAGCTACTTCTTGTTGGATTTGCTGCATATGTTGTTCTGAGACCTCTATGTCAGAACTGCTTCTCTGCATCTGTTCCGATATCTCTTGCATTTTTTTATAGTCCCGCACCTTTGCCCGGATCCTTGGAGCATGAAGACTGTGCTTCTGCTGGTTAGTCAGATAGTTGAGCCACCCGTGTAGGGCTTTAAGAGGCTGCCATTCACTTTTCCTGGAAAAGGCTCTCCATTTAGTTTGACTAGTTGTACAACGCCTCCATCTGTGACCTCCTTAACGACATATGGTCCCAGCCAATGCATTCTAAACTTTCCCAGCAATTTATCAAATTTACTGCCATATAGCAGCACTAAATCATTTACCTTGAAGGTGTGCAACTTAATATGGTGATCCTGCCAGGCCTTCTCATGCTACTTTTGCATCTGTTGATGAAAGCCAGCCAAGAACCGTTCTTCTTCGAGTTCATCCAACTGTGCGAGTCTTTCTTCCAGAGCTTCACAGTCCATCATACCTGTGAGTGCTACTATGCGCAGACTACGTACAATATACTCCATTGGCATGACAACTTCCACGCCATAAACTGACCAAAAAGGTGTCTATCCCATCAGTTTCTTCCATGTTGTCCTATAAGCCCATATTACTGCAGGTACACGCAGGTCCCAATCACTCCGCTGCACGTTTCATACTTTGGTTAGCACAGTCTCCAGTATTTTGTTGAATGCTTCTACTATCCCATTGGCTTGTGGGTGATATGGTGTGCTTTTCTGATGATACACCTGGAAATCTTCTATTAGCGTGTTGATGGTTTTGTTCAGGAAATGTGTACCGTGATTACTCAATAAGATTTTCGGACAGCCAAATCAAGTCAACACGTGTTCAAACAAAAAATTTGTAGCTGTGGTGCCCTTGCAGTCTTTGACCGGTTGCGCTTCCACCCAATGAGTCAGGTACTCTGTCGCGGTGATGATGTATCGCGCACTTGTTTTTCCCTGAGGTTTGATAGGTCCTACAAAGTCGATTGCCCACTTTTCGAAGGGCTGCAACATCATTTACAGATTTAAAGGAATCTCATCCCTCCACGATGGTTTAGCTGTCCTTTGACATATATCACAGGCCTTCCAGTGTGCTTTTGAATCCTGGTGAAGGGTTGGCCACCACAACCCTGCGCGAAGAATCTTTTATGCCTTCGCTTGTCCTGTAGAGTGTCCTCCTGCAGTTCCCCCATGTGATTTCGCGAGGATCTGACTTTGTTCAAATTTATTTATGTACCTTCACAGTATCTCATAATTTCCCATTTTGTATAGGTGCCCCGCGATGACAAAAAAATCAGCTGCGTGCACCACCAATTCCTTCTTCTGCTGGACAGAGTATTCCTTCGGCATAGTCCCTATTGTCAGAAAGTGGATTATATCTTCAAAGTGCCTGTCCGCTACACACACATCAAAGAGTTGTGCGTCAGGTGATCCTTCCTCCAAACTAGTAGGTTCCTCTCCCGTCTCAATACGCGACAAGTGATCTGGTTCGGCGTTCAAGCGTCCAAGCTTTATCGTGACCTCGAAGTCATATTCTTGGAACAATAAGAGCCACCTGCATATGCAACCCCCCAACACGAGCTTATTGACCAAGTATTTTAGTGTGGAATGGTCTGTATACATCTTGAAATGTCCTCCTAGCAAATAGTGCCGATATTTTTAGAGCGCGTGCACCATAGCCAACCCCTCACGTTTGGTTGTTGAATAGTTCTTTTCTGCTTTGGACAACCTGCGACTTGTGAATGCAATAGGGTGATCCAAGTCCTCTCCACCTTCTTGTGTTAGCACTGCTCCCAACGCTATACATGACACGTCAACATGGATATGAAACTTCACATCCAATTTTGGGAAGACCAGGATTGGGGCGGAGGCCAATTTCTCTTTTAGTACATCCAGGCTCTTCATGTAGTCATCATTATAGCAGAATGTGACATCCTTTTTCAATAGTTTCTCCATAGGCGCGTGATTTGGGCATATCTTTTGATGAACTTCTTGTAGTACCCCATATGTCCCAAGGTAGCACGCAATTGTTTAACACTTCACGGTGCTTCCAAATTCAGAATTACTACAATCTTCATAGGGTCTACCATTAGTCCCTGTTTTTAGCCCACATGTCCCAATAGGTTCCCAAAGGGAATGAGAAATGTACACTTTTTGAGGTTCAGCGCGATTTGGTGTCATCGGCAAGTATCCAACATCAAGTGTAAGCTCACTACATGGTGCTCAACCAATCCAAATACAATCCAATCATCTAGGTAGACCTCTAGGAATTTGTGGATATATTCTTTGAATGCTGCAACAACTATGCGGGAAAAGATGGCCGACACATTTTTTAACCCAAATGGCATAATGGTGTATTGAAAGTAGCCCCACTCAATCATGAAGGTGGTCTTACTCCTGTCTTCCAGCGTGATTTTGATCTGGTGGTACCCTGAGAACCCATCAGTAAAAGAATATGCTTCTTGCCTGCCGACATTTTCCAATACTTCATCTGTGAACGGAGTCGGGAATGGGTCGTGCACACAGGTGTCATTCAATTTCCTGAGGTCCATGCATATTCTTATCTCACCCTTCTGCTTCTTCTCTTGTACTACCATAGGGCTTACCCAGTTGGATTCTTCCACCGGCTCAATAATTCCAGCTGTGAGCATTTTGTCCAATTCTACACAGACCTTTTCCTTGTACTTCGGATTCAAGTGGTAAGGTCTCTATTTAACTAGCTTCATGTCAGGTTTTAGGGTGATCTTCATCATCCCTAAATCGCCAACGATCCCCTTTAAGTTCGTGATCTTGGTCGGGAATAAGTCTTGGTAATCATGGAATAACTCAAGGACCTTATCCACCATGGCATCATCCCAGTAGTCATCAAGTGTTGCATACTTTGGTTTGGCCTCTGTACCAATGTTCACCTGCTTCATTTTCATCGGCGTGGTAATGTCAAGGTCTTCAATTAATGGTACTTGAACCTCGTGATAGCCTTCAGTTTTTGGAATGTTAACTTTTCACAGATCTTCATTGTCTTCTTCAATGTTTACATTGTAACACTCTAGCATGCAACTCAGCTGGGTCACCCATTCAGGCTGAAGCACTTCCATTGGCTCCTATGGTACTTTAAAGATAGCTGCTTTTACTACTTGTAGCGCATAATCAATAGTATCCCACCAACGATCCTCGAACATGAAGGTTAACAGGAATCCTTCGCGCAAGATATCCCATTCCTTTGTGCCATGGTGGAGCTCCATTTCTATATAGCAATTCATGGGTATAACATCCAGGGTATGAAAAAACAGGTGCACCCACTCAGGTTATGGCTCTTCCCCATAGACCTTTGTCCATTTCACTAGGTGTGTGTATGGATCATCCTGTCCATCGTACTTGTCTTTTAACCGCATCTGAGGCTTCCCAAAACGCATGCGCATCGTCCTTCTACTTTGGTACCAGTCCTCAAAACTTCTTTGGTGCGTCCCCCACCATCTTATGGGCATAGCCCGCAGAACCCATTTTAGAGAATTGAAATATTGTTGTTCTGGTACTTCTCTTTCAAATTTGTTCAAGAAGTCATCCACCTCGCTCAACTCATCATACATAGGTAGATCTCTTACCTCAGCTACTATGCAACACAACGATCTTGTCATCATGTTACAGTTGAGCGTGATTACCTCGTGTAACCGGTTCTTCCATTGTTCTATCTCCTTGTCAGAATCTGATGTGCCGGAGCTTTTGCGCTCCCAAGAGATTCGGCCATCCACGGTTGGATTTACCCAATCTTTCTCCCACGCAGTTATCTTGTAGATGCAGTCCAGATCGTCGTCGTTGTCGTAGTCGCACACTGGCTCTGTGTAGCGTGATCCTTCTGCAGGGTCTAACAGTACCACTATGCACAAGATTTTTTCTCAAAAATCATCTTGTGCTTCTTTAGATTTATCACTCCATTCATGTCAGTGGCCCAATCTATTCCCAATAGTGCGGGGTAGGGATTGCTATCATCAAAAATCACTATCACTTCGAAATCCACTAGTGCGCTTGCTCCTTCGATGTCTACTACGATTCCCTACAATCTCCCCATAGGTAGGATATTTTGCTGGTTTGTCATTCGTAGTTGGATAGGAGACCATTGCAGCGCAGGCCTACCCATGTGCTCCCATGTCTGCCTTGGTAAGACGTTCGCATCCGATCCTAGAGCCAGAATCACTTGGTCCATCTCGTATTCCTCGATCTACGTGGTCAATCTCATCTCCCTTCCAATTCGCGTTGTTTGCTTCCCGAGCTTCCAAACTACGCATAGTTCTCTTGGCACGGTCCCAGCGTATCTAGTTATGAGTTCTTGCAGCCCCTTTACAGCCTTGCTATTGCGCAGCAGCTTCATGCATGTCTCCAAGAATGTAGTGAGAAACGATGGGTCCATTTATGGATCTAGCCTGTCTTTACTTCCTGAAGTGGAGGCATCAACGAAGCTCCTCTTAGCTTCCATGAAGGTCTCCTTAGTGCGCTCCAAATTAAATTCCGGTTCCTTCATTGGA
Organism: Pinus tabuliformis; assembly: GCA_031772625.1. Lineage (NCBI taxonomy): Eukaryota > Viridiplantae > Streptophyta > Pinopsida > Pinales > Pinaceae > Pinus > Pinus tabuliformis. The sequence continues at coordinate 239,225,710 of CM062808.1, read as the reverse complement.
GCCTTGCGAACCCATGTACTTTCTTCAGGCTACTTGCCTTTTTCATCCCTTATCGTAATACCACTCCGGAGCATGATATTTACATTAGGGTCTTCCTCATGTGGCTCAGACCTCATCATTTGCAGGTTCTGAGTCGAGGGAGGTTGGAGTGCTACTTTATCGCACAACCTCGCTATTAGTGTTGGACAATACTCTATCTCATGATCAAACAATGTACAATACAAGCATGATGGCCGTGTTGGATTCAAACAATCACGAGCATAATTTCCTGGCCATCCGCAATTGTAACATATCAACTGTTCGCAACCCATTATTGGTCCCATTCCACCTCGACCTCATCTGCACCCCTAAAATCTAGTTTCCACCATCCATGCATTCTGGTCAAGGGGTTGTGTTTTAGCCTGAACTCTATAAATAGGAGTTTGATCCATCATCAGTTCATAACTTCTACAGGTGTGCTCATCATGGCTTACTGATCTAAAGAAATTACAAAACAACTACTGTGAATTCTGCGTATACTTCTGTAATAGATGGCAGTTATCTATAGCATGCTTTCCTCCTATCTGACAAATCATGCACCATAATGTAGGAACTGTGCTTGGCCCTACTTGTGCCTCTGGTCTCAATGGCCTTGGTCCTCCTCCTGCGAGGTAATTCACGAACACCGGGTAGTGGTCCTTGTTGTGACCCTAGCCCTTGCACTTTACGCACCATACCTCGTCGCGCACTTCTGGATGAGCCATCCTGTCTTGTTTCAAACTCTGCATCTCAAGGCACAAGTTTTTCAACTGCACATGAATCTGTTGGACTCCCAGGTTAGGATCTTGTATCGGAGTCTCATGCAATCTCATTGCGACCTCCAAAGCCTCAGCTTGAGTGGTTAGCCTTTGTTGCGACAACGCGTTCCGTAGATGCGATGTTAACGAGGCTACAAACCATTTGCAGTGTTGCCCATCTGTTAAGGTCATGTTCACTTCGCGAATTGTGCACTTCAGTCTTTGATCCAACTCCCATGGGGTTTCGCCTGGTAGCATTGTGATTTCCTTGAATCCAATGATCAATTGTGCCTCCGATTTTGGCCTGCTAAATTCCTTGTTTAGCGCAACTTGGATATCCGCTATCCCCGCATTTAGATTGTCATTGGAATGCTTAATGTACCCGGTCAGATCGCGATCCTGCAAAGCGCTAACCAACATTTCCTTCTTTATATTGTCATTCATGACACCCTATGCTTCACATACAACTTTTACCACAAACCAAAATTGGTTTTAATCTTCATTCCGTACTCCCTTGAACACTAGTAGCTTTATCGCGCTGGCCATACTGCTTCGTGGTGGAGGCAGAGGTGGTATGGGGAAGTTGAGGGTGAAGATGGTGAAACTAGTGGTGGTGTGGGTAGGGGTGGTATGCGCGGAATTCTCTGCCTTATCAGATTGATCGCACTTCTTGGTGAAACATTCGCGAGCTCTTATTCGCCTCCTCGAGGAGGTGAAATCAAGGGGCTAGTTTCTAGTTCGGTGCTACCTTTGTTTCTGTAGATTATCCCACTCCACGTAGCCCCAAACATTAATTTATTCGCATAACCCGCTTTTGACACAGTAACATTTTAATCCAAGTGTTCAAATATTTAACATACTTACCTCGCGGTCCCTTGAGGAAGCGTCGTTTTGCCTCGCTATAGATGACTAAAGTATCTACCATGAATTTGGTGATGAATCCCCCTATGATTTGATCGAGCCAGTGATCGACATCACGTGCGATCTTATCTTCCAATGCTTCAAATATGCGCACCAATTTTTGAGTCCACACTATAAGTTTGTCAATTTTACACCTTCCTTGGATATCTTCTAGCTTCATGATCCACTCGTACAACTCAGTAGGGAAGGATGTAAAGAAAATTTTGTGGATCTTTCTATACAAGTAGCAATCTAACCACTCTTCCTTTGATAATCGCGGATTCCTATTTTCCTGCGTCATGAACTCGTGAATCTTTCTGTCCAACCACTTGTCGGATTCCAGTGATATGACATCAGACATCTCTATGCAAATCCTGGTCCCAGCAATGGAACCATTTGTTGGCTTGTTGGGGCATGACCCAGGTTTAGAGTTAATTAGCCAAACAAATCCCTATACCACTGGCCCTTTCGGTAATAGTCCGCGGAGCATGGACTGAGGTCTCACTCGAAGTAGTATGGGAGGGTGCTAGAACCAGGTTTTCATACCCTTGAGATGTCTGAGAGGTTCGACTAGTCCTTTGGTTGTTCCTTCGCATAGGTGGCTTCGCGCACCTTCCGTTCCTCGTGGCCTGATACCCTGCCTTCGTGCAACCCTAACCAGGGGTTGTGTCACGCTCTACGCTATTACCTGAGATCTTATTTATCTTCTAGTATTATTTAAGTACCTTCACCTACTTAAATGTCTTAAGTTATACTTAACAATACAAAACATTCATACAGGTTTGCGCAGTAAATAAACAATATATTTGCAAATTATATCCAATCATGCATTAAACTAGGAAAAGATACACAGAATTATAGCAAAACTTCTCTTTATTGATTCTCCAATGGTTACAGACTCGACCCGCCCTGTGCACTCAGCTGCAGGGGTCCACGCACTTAGCTGCGGACTACTAGGCCTTTGTGCACTCAGCTACAGGGGTCCACGCACTTAGATGCGGACTACTAGGCCTTTGTGCACTCAGCTGCAAAGCCTTCTCCTACTCTATGACCCATAGACACACTTTACACTTCGAATCAATCACTTAGACTTCTCATCCTTCTATTCTCTTCATTGGTTATTCATTTACACTTAGAGCCTTGCTCTATTTATACAATTCCATGGTCCATGGACCATGGGTAGGTCTATCCAGCCGACATTACATTACAAAAGCTAGGGTGGACAACCTTGTGACTCTATCATACTTTCATGTCCCACGCCTACAATTCGCAAAGCTTTTACAACAAGATTTGGTCAAAACTTGGGCTTTAAGCCCCAAAACATGCCTTGGGGGGGATTCCATGCCCAACAACCGCCATTCAGCTAGAGGCAACCATTTGACCCATTATGTTTGTTTATCAGATACAAAGCAACGAAGATATCCTTCCAAACATTTGTTTACTATCTCAGTTTTTCCCATCAGATTGAGGATGATAAGATGCGCTATGAGTGAACTGAGTACCAAGATAAGAAAATAATTATGTCCAAACATTTCCAATGAAAATGGGATCTCTATTGTTTACAATAATCTTTGGGTTTCCATGTAGCTTTTGAATCTTTTCCATAACTGCAGTAGAAACTGTACTCACTTTAAATGGTTGAGATAATGCACAAAAGTGTGCATACTTGGTAAGTCTGTCAACCACCACCATGATAACACTCTTTCCTTCAGACTTGGGTAAACCTATGATAAAATCCATTGAAACCTCCTCCCAATGTTGGCTTGGAATGGATAAAGGTTGTAATGGACCTGGGGTCTTAATTGTTTCAACTTTATTTTGTTGGCAAACCAAACATTCTACCACAAACTTTGTTGAAAATGGCAACAAGAAATGCTAAAAATAGAAGTGCTAAAAATAGCATTGTTATAAATAGAAGTTTGGGTACCAGTGCTGGATTGAGCAACAGGGAATGAAGAATGGAAGTGCTAAAAATAACATTGTTATTTTTAGCAGTTCGGGATGGATTCCAATTTTAATCAGTCCCTAGACTAAAATAGGAAGTAAAATTCGAATTTGAACTTAACAGCTATTTGAAAATAAATTAATTAATTCACCATGAGTTAATTAGTTGTGAAAAATCAAATATGAAGTCTATGTGAGGACATGCAACAGTTTCTCTATTAATTGAGGAATTTGTCCATCAGTTAAAGAGATAAGGATGAGTTCTAATTTGAGTTGTAATTAGTTGGCTCAGTTAACTGAGTCAAGTCCAGTTAGATTGATTTAAACAGTTTGTTTAAATTAATGTGAGTTCAGTTAGTTAATGCATGCTTGCATATAACTACTGCACTTCAGATAACTTAATATTCTCTCATGAACAACTCATGCATGTTAGTTCAGACAGAGACCCAATTGAGATCAGAGGAGGGACATTGTACTATCAGTTGGATGGATTTTTCCTATAAAGGAAGCTCATCCATGGAGAAGGATTAATCTCCTTCAAGATTGCATAGTTGGATCAGAGGTTAGTGAGTGTGTGAAGAGGCCAATTCACACAAGTAGCTGCATTGGACCCCAAGGAAAATTGTGCAAAGAAATAAGAGGCTTGGAGGGCAGAGGAGAAGGTTTGAGAGAGGCCTTTGACTATCTATGAGCAGCAGAGGGATTGTAGAGAGAGTAGGATAGCTTGTGAGCTGATTCTTTTTGTAATCCAGACTATATTTCCACTTGTATGATAATACAGAGTTAGGGTTTTAGGCTGAGGCTTTCCCCGGGTTATTTCTTATGTGTTATGCGTGATTGATTTCTCCTATCAGTTATATGTGTTCAATTGATCTTGCTCAATTCGATTAAGCTTTCGCATAAGTGGTTGTAGAAGTAGATCAAGTATTTTGCTTTAGTGTATTGCATTATCAGGTGATCTACAGTGGGAATTTCTACATGGTATTAGAGAAAAGGTGATCAAGGCGAAGAATAGTATACAAGAAGGAGAAGTTTGAAGTTTAGTTCCTGAATATAGAAATCAAGTTCATATCACATCTCTATTTCACCTATGGCATTCAATGATTTAAGACTTGAGTATGCCCTTGATGGCAGCTCGAATTATATAGCCTTGAAGCATCAAATGGAAGCATTATTAGAGGATAACGGTCTAAAGGACTTCATTGATCAAGAATTCCCCAAGCCGACTAATGCTACTCAATTGGCGGAATGGAAGAAATGTGTGGCTAGAGCAAGGAGAATCCTTTTGGAGGGAGTTCGAGACCACATAGTCTCAAGTATACATGGGAAGGAGACACCATTTTCAATGTGGAAAAAACTGAAAGATCTATATCAGAATAGTAGCGATTAGAGGAAGCTGGCACTGAAAGACAAGCTTTGGAAGATCAAGTGTGAAAAGGGTGACATGATCTCTGTGTATCTAAACAAGCTCACCACATGTAGGGATGAGCTTGGAAGTGTAGGGATCATGACAGATGATGATGACATGGTGAACCTTGCACTCCTCGGTCTTCCTAAGAGCTGGCATAACTACCAGGACTCGGTTAATGGAAGAGATAAACTGCCAGATTTGGAACGACTTTGGTCGGATCTGATGCATGAGGAGATAAGAAAAAGCACCAGAGATGGTTCTTCATCCATGGAGGATGAAGAAAACTGTGCTTTAGCGAGTAAGGAGAAGAAGGGGAAGGAGAAGGATTATCTTTCCCAATCGAATTCTTCCCAAGGTGGGAAGAAGTTTGACAAATCGAAAGTGCAATGCTTTCGTTGTCATGAGGTGGGCCATTTTGCTACAAATTGTCCACTGAGGAAATCCAAGAAGGGATCTGTGGAAGGATCAAAAGGTGAGGCACTGGCCTCACAGTTCGAGTTGGATTTCACACTGTTCGCATGCATGGTTTCATCCATGGTGGGAAGTGGTTGGTTTCTTGACAGTGGAGCTTCTTTCCACATGACCGATGACAAGAGTTTGTTTAGTACTTTGGAGGAGAAAGATCTCCAGATACTCATAGCGATGGGTAATGATGAAAAGTATAGTGTCTTAGGTGTAGGCACAGTTGTTTTTCAAAGGGAGCATGGAGCTCGCATTACCTTGACCGATGTCAAGTATGTACCAGGACTGAAGAGAAATTTGGTGTTGATCGCGATGGTGGAAGACAGAGGTTATGATGTAGTCTTCAGTAAGGGAAAGGTTTTCCTTAGACACATCATCACTAGACAGGTGAAGCAGATTGCTTCACGGTCAAGAACCTATGCTCTTGAGGTTCAAGATGCACATAAAGCCTTGAGGAGCAAGGCAACTCATGGAGACTTGGTGGTTGAGAGGGAGAGCACATTACCTCTCAACATGTAGTGCCAGAAGAAGTCTCAGACAATTGTGGAGGAGCCACGATTGGTGAAGTAGCTTTAGGAGGTTGTAGAGCAACCACAACTGGGGAAGCTGAGAGGAGACAGAGTGGAGGAATCCATTCATGCAGAGACCTCTAGAAGGGGGAAATTTTGAGCAAGGTGGGCAGAGGGATCACATGCATCCATACCTCCAGGTAGGAGGTGGGGCGATGTGGAGTGGTCATCCCAGGAAGGCTGGAATAGGGGCAGGATACTTGAGATACCCAACCTCTTTGATTCAACTTTGCTACAAGAGCCCTAATGAGGAGTAGCAGGACTAGCTGATTGGGTAGAGATAGATGCGGATGGAGCGACAAAGAGAGCTACAGTGCAGGAGTCCCAAGACTGTGTAGAGCTAGTAGGCTGCAACAATGCAAGAGGCACAGGAGTGTTGCACCAATGCAGGATGGCACAAAGAGGCGTGCAACAATGTGAGATGCATGGAGTGTTGTAGAAACTTAGAGGTCAAAGGGGGAGCACTTGTCAGCAGCAGGTAGAGCTTCAACATCAGAGTATGTTTCTAGCCTAACAGAGAGGTCAGTTGGGAGTTTTTTTTTCATTTCTAGAGTTGCTGGAGCAATCACACTTGGTAGAAGTTTTGCATGCAGAACATTCCAAAGGTACAGGATTAGGTTTGAGTTGAAAGCCTTTCTTGTTGAGAGGGAGTGTTGAAAATGGCAACAAGAAATGCTAAAAATAGAAGTTCTAAAAATAGCACTACTATAAATAGCAGTTTGGGTACCAGTGCTGGATTGAGCAATAGGGAATGAAAAATGGAAGTGCTAAAAATAACATTGCTATTTTTAGCAGTTCGGGATGGATTCCAATTTTAGTCAGTCCCTGGACTAAAATAGGAAGTAAAATTCGAATTTGAACTTAACAACTATTTGAAAATAAATTAATTAATTCACCATGAGTTAATTAGTTGTGAAAAATCAAACATGAAGTCTATGTGAGGACATGCAACAGTTTCTCTATTAATTGAGGAATTTATCCATCAGTTAAAGAGATAAGGATGAGTTCTAATTTGAGTTGTAATTAGTTGGCTCAGTTAACTGAGTCAAGTCTAGTTAGATTGATTTAAATAGTTTGTTTAAATTAATGTGAGTTCAACTAATTAATGCATGCTTGCATATAACTGCTACACTTCAGATAATTGAATATTCTCTCATGAATAACTCATGCATGTCAGTTTAGACAGAGACCCAGTTGAGATTAGAGGAGGGACAGTGTACTATCAGTTGGATGGATTTTTCTTATAAGAGAAGCTCATCCATGGAAAAGGATTTATCTCCTTCAGGATTGCATAGTTGGATCAGAGGTTAGTGAGTGTGTGAAGAGGCCAATTCACACAAGTGGCTACACTAAACCCCAAGGAAAATTGCACAAAGAAATAGGAGGCTTGGAGGGTAGAGGAGAAGGTTTGAGAGAGGCCTTTGACTATCTATGAGAAGCAGAGGGATTGCAGAGAGAGCAGGATAGATTGCGAGCTGATTCTTTTTGTAATCCAGACTACATTTCCACTTGTATGATAATACAGAGTTGGGGTTTTAAGCTGAGGCTTTCCCCGGGTTATTTCTTCTATGTTATGTGTGATTGATTTCTCCTTATCAGTTATATGTGTTCAATTGATCTTGCTCAATTCGATTAATATTCCGCATAATTGGTTGTAGAAGTAGGTCAAGTATTTTGCTTTAGTATATTTCATTATCAGGTGATCTATAGTGGGAATTTGAATATCTGATTTAAGGCCATTGTTGTGGGGAAAAATGCCTATGCAGGACGATCCTATCCACCTAAGGTGTGACAGTGCCTTAGCAACAAACAGAGACAGCTATTCTAGTATTCTTCCTTTATGAATTAAGAATGAAGAGAGATGGATAGACTAACCGGTGTCTTCCGTTTGTCCCTCGATCCAGTTTCTCTTCTCTTTGGGAGTTCACAGCTACTTGTCCTCTCGCTCGCCCAGCTTCAACAGGCCTCTGCAAGATCACAAGAGAAGAACACTACACAAAGACATAGATTCATAATCATAACTAGTTCAAGATTAGAAGTAAACTAAACATACTAATGCAATCATACATCAAAGATACATCAGTATATAGGAGAAACCAAGATAGCTTTATTGATGAATAACAAGGTTCAGGAAGAGATACAACCCAGAGGGCTCCAATCCAGCATCTCCTTCCCAGCAAAATGGAATTCCTATCTTCACCTCCCTTCAAAGCATTAAGCACCCAATGATTCCAACCTCAAACCAACAACAATTCTTTGCAATAACAAAATTCCAGCCCCTAGATCTCATGGAGGAGAGATCCATATATAGATGTTTGGAGAGAGGATGAGTTAGCTTGAGATCTGACTAGTGTCCTCTCCCTCTGTCAGTTCTTGATTCCACTTGGAGGTTCTTGCTTCCACTTGGAGATTTGGAACCTCTTACTCATCATAGTCGAATTCCCTGAGGCAAGTGTCATTTTGGAAGCTTCCTGGGTTTTGACACCTTGTGGAATGAACTTGCCACATGTCAACTCTCGCTCAGCGTAGGTAGCCAGTGTTGGCTTTGACATTCAGCGCAGGTAGCCAGTGTTGGCTTTGACATTCAGCGCAGACAGCTAGTGGAGCCACTGAATTGATCCTGAATTGACTTGTTTTGGAGCAGTTTCTGGTGGAGAACTTCTGTGAATTGCTGTGGTTTGTTAGCCTTATTCCTCTAGGGGTAGGAATAACATGTTTAGGGACTTTGGATCCCTTATATTATGGACATTTCATGCTCAATGCTGTAAGGCACAAAAATGTCTATAACAGCCATCCAAAAAAAAATCCTTCTTAACCCTGTGGTAAGTTTTTAGAAATCCTGAGTGCCGTCCTAAGGGAGAGGTGTGCAATTCCCTAAGAATATTTTGTTTGAGTTGGGAATTCTTACATAGGTATAACCGATATTTGTACCATAACGAATCCTTTTTCCAGCTAAATGTATCAGATGTACTGGGATGTTGTTGTAACTTTTGAATGATTGCCCACACTTCTTCATCATTCTTCCATTCATCCCTTGCTTCGTTTATCCAATCTAGTTGAATAATAGAAATGGCAGAAATAAATGCTGCCACATCCTCATCCTTTCTTGAGAGTGCATCTGCCACAACTTTTTGCTTCCCTTTTTTGTAGATGATTTCAAAGTCATAATCCAACAACTTTGTGACCTAGTTTTGCTACTATTCTAAAGATAATCTTTGTTCTAAAAGGTATTTAAGACTATCATGATCTGTTTTTACCTTGAAGTGTCTTACCATTAGGTAGGGTCGCCATTTCTTAAGTGCATGTAGTATTTCGAGCATTTCCTTCTCATAAATAGCTTTGTGTAAATATTTTCGTTTGATTGGATGAATTTCGAAAGCAACGGGTATTTCTTCTTGCATTAAAACAACACCAATTCCATTTCCTGAGGCATCACATTCCATAATAAAGGTTTTTGTGAAGTCCGGTGTAGCTAAGGCTGGTGCTTGGCACATTGCCTCTTTAAGATGTTCAAAGGCCTTTGTTGCTACTAAGGTCCATGAAAATGCATCTTTCTTCAATAATGTTGTTAGAGGTGCTGCTATTATCCCATAATTCTTAACAAACTTGCGATAATACACTGTCAACCTGAGAAATCCTCATAGATGCTTTATGGATGTGGGAATTTTCCATTCCTTAATGGTTTTAATTTTGCTAGGGTCTACCTTAACACCTTCATGAGAAATAATATGACCCAGATATTCCATCTCTTGTACTCCAAAGAAAAATTTGGAGGCTTTTGCATATAATTGTTTCTCCTCCAATAGTTTGAGCACCCTGTCAACATGTTGAACATGATCCTTCCAAGACTTGTTGTAGATTAGTATATCATCAAAAAATACTAACACAAATTTTCTAAGGAAGGGTTTGAAAAATGGAATTCATCAAACCTTGAAATGTAGAAGGTGCATTAGTAAGGCCAAAAGGCATGACCAAAAATTCATAATGACCCTCATGAGTTCTAAATGTTGTTTTCAGAATGTCTTCAATCTTCATTCTAATTTGATGATATCCTGAATGAAGATCCAACTTGGTGAAGTAAATTGATCCATGCAATTGATCCAATAATTCATCAATGATAGGAATGGGAAATTGATCTTTAATAGTGAGCTTGTTGAGCTCCCTATAATCTGGAAACATGTGCCATGATCCATCCTTCTTATGGACCAATACTACTAGAGCAAAGAAAGAACTTTGAGTAGGTTGAATTATACCAACCTCTAACATTTCTACAACCATAGGGATATCTGTAAGGCATGACATTTGGAGGAACACTTCCTGGAATAAAATGAATAGCATGATCATCATCACGAATAGGTGGGAGGCCTTTAGGAGTCTCAAATACCTTGGAATGATTGTCCAATACTTTTTGGAGATCTGGAGAAATAGATGATTTAGATGTGGGAACCTATAGTGAACATAATTGTGAAATTATGCCTCGTTGTTCTTTCTTTAGAAGCTTTGTCATTCCATTAGAGCTAATTATCTTTCCTGATTTCCCTGCGATACCCCTTAATTCAAGTTCCTTTCCTTCTGAAGAAAATTTCATGAAAAGTTCTTAAAAATTAAAATCTATTATACCCAATGATTGTAGCCATTGGACTCCTAGTACAACATTAGCACCACCCATTGGAATGGAAAGCATTGGGCTATTCAATACATATTCTCCAATGGATAGCTTGATATTATGGAACTTTCCTAAGAAATTTATGGTTCCTCCACTGGCAACCATCACTTGACACTTTGGTGCTGGATATAGGAAGCAATTCAATTCCTTGGCTTTCTTACAATGAACAAAATTATGGGTACTACCCAAATCAATCAACACTATTACCTTTTTCTTCTTGATATGCCCTTCTATCTTGATAGTTTGAGGAGTGGTAATTCCAATCAATGCATCACAAGATATGGTTGGATCCATTTCTTCTTTCTCTGGGGTTTATTCCTAGTGTATATCCTCTTCTTTTGATGTTTCTTGTTCCTTTTATTCCTCCTCTTCAAAATCTATGTAAAATAATTTCTTCTCAGCACACTTATGATCTTTAGTGTATTTTCTATCACAATTGTAACAAAGCCCTTTTGCTCTTTTTTCTTCCAATTGTTATGGTGTCAAACTTGTAGGTTGTGGATGGATAGGGGCAAGAACAGTTCCATCTTTATGATTGTGATTGGTAGGCTTCCTTGTTGCCATAATTTTCCTTTCCATTTTTCTTGCCAACCTGAATGCCTTCTCTTATGAATCAGGTTCCCAATCATGTTGGATGTTACCCTTTAAATTCCCTATGAACACATCAATTCTATTCTCTGGAATATCTTTTACCCTTATATTCAATTTTTATAATTCCTCAATGTGCTCCATCATTGAACCCTTTTGTTTTAGATTTATCAATTGGCTAAAAAAAGTGTTGCTTTTTGTATCCTCATAATGTGATATAATTTCATACGTAAAAAATAGCCCAAGTGACAATTTGTTTATGAGAGCAAGATCATTGATACCATACAAACTGATTTGGTTCCAAATATAAAGCTGCAATGCATACCTTTTGTGTGTTTTGCACATTATGGAGATCGAAAAATTGCTCCATCTGTAGTATCCATGTTATGGGATCCTTGCCATCAAACTTCCTCATATCAATCTTTGGAACATGGTGGGTCTTCGATCCAATGTTAGAGTCTATGAAATCATTATTAACATTTATTTTGTTCTCATCATGAGTTTCCTTTACTACCCTTTCGCCATTAGTAAGCATTTCTTGTAGAAACTTTGTCAAATTTGTCTTCAAATCTTCCATCTTAGCTTCCACACCTTTCTTTAAATCATCCATCTTAGCTTCCATGCCATCCATCTTAGCTTCCATGTCATTCATCTTAGCTTCTACGCCTTTCTTTAAACCATCCATCTTAGGTTCCACGCCATACATCTTAGCTTTTGTTACTTTTTGTGTGAGTGAATTTTGTTGCACTTGGTCTCATAATTTTGACATATCATGTTTCATTTCTTCCTCTTCTTCATGAGTCATGCTAGAGCTTTCAGGTTGCTTACTAGGTGTTTCCATTTTCTTTCTTCAAGGCATCAATTAATGATAATAATTCTTCACTATGCTCTTTGAATTCCTTCAAACTAATTTTTCAAACCAAACTTATGCAAAAATTTAAAAAAACTACACTCCTTTTTTTACTTCAAGGTCTGAAATTTCTTCACATGATAACCCTCTGAGTCCTCTTTCTCACCCCACAAGTCTGATTAGTATTGGATTCGCTAATGAAGCGTTATGCCAAATCTCCCACAATGGCCTGATTACAGACTGGTTCAGTAGATAGAACTTGTATGACGTGCGACGTGTCACCGTTGCGACCTTAGGTTATGAAAATGATACCCAACAAACTGCAATATGTATTATTTTTGTCACTTCTTACGAAATCTAAATTAGATGCTCTGAGAGAGAGTTATGAAGATTTTTCCAAGGTCACCTGTTTGGGATGTAATTCGGGGTCTGACCGAAACCCTAAATGTCTTGGACCGTATCTCTCAAAATATAGTGAATAAAAATCAGAAATTCGGGCTCGAGCTTCACCAAGATTTTTGCTCAAATGGGTTTTAATTTCCAAATCTAACACTTTGTAGAAAACAAATTATAGCGAACAGTCCACGATGACCTGTTTGAGATGGAATTCTAGAGCTTGCAAAAACCCTAATGTCCTCAGGTCACATCTTCTAAAATGTAGCGATACAAGATTTGAAATTCGGACTTGAGGTTCAAAATGATTTCATCTTAAATGGGTTGATTTTTTATCTTCTGAAGCATCGCATAAAAAATTTATAGTGAAAATTCCACGATGGCCTATTTGGAGCAGCGAAACCCTAGAATCCAAAGCTCTGATACCAAATGCTATGAAACCGACTCACAAAAAGATAGAAAAGATAGATCATTGTAGAAATGTATATTGATGATTTTATAGTTTATGGAAATTATTTTAAAGAAGCTCTTAAAATTTTGGAAAAAATTCTCACTAGATGTAAAGAGGCAAATCTCTCATTAAGCCATGAAAAATGTTTTATGATGTTTACTGAGGGAATTGTTCTAGGACACCATATTTCAGGAAATGGAATTAGAGTGGACACATATAAAGTAGAAGTTATTTCTAAATTATCAATTCCAACCTGTCAACGAGATGTTAGAAGTTTTCTTCGTTTCACTTGTTATTATAGAAGATTTATAGAAAACTTTACAAAAATTGCATCTCCACTTTTCAAACTACTCACAAAAGACTATGAATTCAATTCGAATTCTAATTGCCAAAAGGCCTTTGAGTCATTAAAAGAGAAAATATTTGAAGCACCCATTCTTAGAGGAGCAAATTGGAAATTACATTTTCATATCTCAACCAATGCTTCAGATACAGCTTTATGAGTTGTACTGGGACAAAAAGACTTAACTCCATATTCCATTTATTACACTAGTAAAAATTTGACTCCTACAAAGTTAAATTATACTGTCATAGAGAAGGAGTTTTTAGTTGTTGTTCATGTCATCAATAAATTCATACATTATATTATTGGCTATGAAACTTTTGTACATACTAGTCATTCTGCAATTAGATACTTAATGAATAAATCAATCACTAATGGTAGAATCACTAGATGGTTATTATTGCTACAAGAGTTTAATATTACTATTTTGGATCGACCTGGAAAACAAAACACAGTTGCTGACTTTTTATCAAGGATTCAAAATGATAACAATGATATGCCTGTAGAAGATAATTTTCCTGATGAATATCTTTTTGCAGTATCTACTAAATCTCCATGGTTTGCATATATTGCTAACTATTTGGCTACAAGAAAATTACCATCATACTTGTCTCCTTGAGAAAAAAAGAAAGTAATTCAAATTAGTGCATCTTATTCATGGATAAATGAAGAATTGTATAAAACAGGTCCAGATCTAATCATCCAAAGGTGTGTGAGAGAAGATGAAGTACCAGAGATATTGAAAGCTTGTCATGATGAGCCATGTGGAGGACACTTCACTGAAAAAAGAACTTCTTACAAAGTCCTTCTCTTAGGATACTACTAGCCTTCCCTTTTTAAGGATGCCAAAGAGTATGTTAAGAGATGTGATAGTTGTCAAAGGATGGGGAAACCCATTCCTTCTGATGAGATGCCTCTACAACCTCAGGTACTTATTGAGCCTTTTGAAAAGTGGGCTCTGGATTTTGTTGGTCCAATCAATCCACCTTCGAAACAAAAAAGGTACATCTTATTTGCATTGATTATATTACAAAATGGGTAGAAGCTAAAGCACTTCTTTCTGCTACTGAAAATGTTGTAATTTCATTTTTTTTTAGGATATCTTTACTTGTTTTGGTGTTCCAAGAGAAATTGTAACAGATCAAGGTACTCAATTTACATCCAAGTTGGTATAGAAGATAATGGAAGAATACAAAATCAAACATCAAAAGTCCACTCCCTATCATTCTCAAACAAATGGACAGGTGGAGTCCACCAATAAAGTCATTGAAGAAATTCTCACCAAACCTATGCATCTGCATAGAAGAGATTGCGCAGAAAATCTTCCAGAAGCTTTATGGGCATACCGTACCACATGGTGGAACACTACAGGACATACTCCTTATGAGCTTGTCTATGGAAAACAAGTCCTATTTCCTATTGAGTTTCAAGTTAAAACTTTCAAGGCAATAGTCAAATCAGGCCTTAATCTTTTAGAAGCACAAAAACAAATAATGGGGCAACTAAATGAACTTGATGAGATAAGACAAGATGCAATCCAAAGAAATAATCTAGTTCAACAATAGAGATCTAGATGGTATGACAAATATATGAAAGAGAGAAAATTCCAACCAGGAGATTGGGCATTACTATTTGATTCAAAGTTCAAAGCTTGTAGAATTTCCCACTGTAGATCACCTGATAATGCAATATACTAAAGCAAAATACTAGATCTACTTCTACAATCAAACTTTGCGGAAGCTTAATCAATTTGAGCTAGATCAATTAGAACACATATAACAA
Source organism: Pinus tabuliformis (assembly GCA_031772625.1). Classification (NCBI taxonomy): domain Eukaryota; kingdom Viridiplantae; phylum Streptophyta; class Pinopsida; order Pinales; family Pinaceae; genus Pinus; species Pinus tabuliformis. The sequence continues at coordinate 239,210,575 of CM062808.1, read as the reverse complement.
AGAAGAAGAAATCATACATATGAAACACAGAAGAATACTCTAGGGAAAGCCTCACCCTAAAACCCCAATCTCTATATTATCATACAAGTGGAAATATGTTCAAGTTACAAAAAGAATCAGCTCACAAGCTATCCTGCTCTCTTTGCAATCAAACAATACTGCTCATAGACAGTCAAAGGCTCTCACAACCTTCTCCTCTGCCCTACAAGCCTCCTATTTCCTTGCGCAGTTTTTCCTGGTGTTTAGTGCTTCCACTTTTGTGAATTCCCACCTCACACTGCTCACTTGGCTCAAAAATAACTGCACAAACCTGAAGGAGATAATTCCTTCTACATGGATGAGTTTCCTATATAGGAAAAATTCTCCAACTAATAGTACATTTTCCCTTCCTCTGATCTCAACTGAGTCTCTAACGAACTGACATGCATGAGTTATTTATGAGAGAATATTCAGTTATCTGAAGTGTAGCAGTTACATTCATGCATGCATTAACTAACTGAACTCACAATTAATTCAACAAACTGTTTGAATTAATCTAACTAGACTTGACTCAGTTAACTAAGCCAACTAATTACAACTCAATATTACAAATCATCCTTATCTATTTAACTTATGGATAAATTCCTCAATTAATGGAGAAACAGTTGCATGTCCTCACATTGACTTCATGTTTGATTTTCTACAACTAATTAACTCATGGTGAATTAATTAAATATTTTACAAACAGCTGCTAAGATCAAATTCGAATTTTACTTCTCTATTTTAGTTCAGGGACTAACTAAAATAGGAAGGTATCCCAAAATGCTATTTATAGCAATTTTATTTTTAGTACTTCCATTTTTCATTCCTTGTTGCTATCTCCATCACTAGTACTCAAACTGTTATTTATAGAAGTTCTATTTTTAGCATTTCTTGTTGCCATTTTCAACACTCCCTCTCAACAAGAAAGGCATTCAACTCGAACCCAATCCTGAACCTTTGGAATGTTTTGCATGCAACACTTCTCCCAAGTGTTATTGCTCCAACAACTCTAGAAACAAAAAATCTCCCAACTAACCTCTCTGTTGGGCTAGAAATACCCTTTGATGCTGAAGCTTCCTCTGCCGCTGACAAGTGCTCCCTCTATGACCTCTGAGCTGTTGCAACACTCCATGCATCTCACACCATTGCACACCTCTCTGTTCCATCCTGCACTGGTGCAACACTCCTGTGCCTCTCGCATTGTTGCAGCCTGCTAGCTCTACACTGTCTTGGGATTCCTGCACTGTAGCTCTCTCTACTGCTCCATATGCATGTACCTCTACCCACTCAACTAGTCCTGCTACTCCTTTTCGGGGCTCCCGTATCAAGGTCTAATCAAGGAGGTTGGGTACCTCAATGATCCTGCCCCTATTCCAGCCTTCTTGGGACTGTCACTCCACATCGTCCCACCTCCTACCTGGAGGTATAGATGCATGTGATCCCTCTGCCCACTTGGCTTGAAATTTCTCCCTACTAGAGGTCTCTGGATGAACGGATGTCTCCACTCACTCTCCTCTCAGCTTCTCTAGTTGTGGCTGCTCCACAACCTCCTGAAGCTGCTTCACCAACTGTGGCTCCTCCACAATTTTCTAAGACTTCTTCTGGTGCTGCATGTTGAGAGGTAGTGTACTCTCCCTCTCAACCACCAAGTCTCCATCAGTTGCCTTCCTCCTCAAGGCTTTGCATGCATCTTTAACCTCAAGAGAATACAGGTTCTGGACTCATGAATCGATTTGCTTCACTTATCCAGTGGTGATGTGTCGAAGGAAAACCTTTCCCTTACTGAAGACTACATCATAGCCTTTATCTTCCATCATTGTGATCGATACCAAATTATTCCTCAGTCCTGGTACATACTTGACATCAGTCAAGGTAATGCAAGCTCCATGTTCCCTTTGAAAAACAATTGTGCCTACACCTGAGACATTATACTTTTCATCATTACCCATTTCTATGAGTATCTGGAGATCTTTCTCCTCAAAGGTACTGAACAAACTCTTGTCATCGATCATGTGAAAAGAAGCTCCATTGTCAAGAAACCAACCACATCCCACCATGGATGAAACCATGCATGCGAAGAGGGTGAAATCCAACTCGAACTATGAGGCCAATGCCTCACCTTCAGATCCTTCCTTAGATCCCATCTTGGATTTCTTCAGCGGACAATTTGTAGCAAAATGGCCCACCTCATGACAACGAAAGCATCGCACTTTCAACTTTTCAAACTTCTTCCCACCATAGGAAGAACTCAATTTGGGATGAGAATCCTTCTCCTTCCCCTTCTTTGCCTTAATCGCTAAAGCACAATTTTCTTCATCCTCCTTGGATGAAGAACCATCTTTGTTGCTTCTTCTTATCTTCTCCTGCATCATATCCAACCAAAGTCGCTCCCAATCTAGCAGTATTTCTCTTCCATTAACCGAGTCTTAGTAGCTATGCCAGCTCTTAGGAAGACTGAAGAGTGCAAGACTCACCATGTCATCATTGGTTGTCTTGATCCCTACACTTCCAAGCTCATCCCTGCAGGTGGTGAGCTTGTTCAGATATGTAGAGATTGTGTCACCCTTTTCAAACTTGATTTTCTGAAGCTTGTCTTTCAGCGCCAGCTTCCTCTAATCGTTGTTGTTCTGATATAAATCTTTCAATGTTTTCCACATCGAAAATGGTGTCTCCTTCCCATGGAGGCTTGAGACTATGTGATCTCGAGCTCCCTCTAGGTGGATTCTCCTTGCTCTAGCGACACATTTCTTCCATTCCACCAATTCTGTAGCATCAAATGTTGCGGGCTTGGGGACTTCTTGATCGATGAAATCCTTTAGACCGTTATCCTCTAATACTAGTTCCATGTGATCCTTCCAGGCTATATAATTTGAGCTTCCATCAAGCGCATACTCGAGTCTTAAACCGTTGAATGCCATTAGTGAAATTGAGATGTGATAAGAAATCGATTTCTATATTTAAGAATGTCAAACTTCGAACTTCTCCCTTCTTGTGTACTGTTCTTCGCCTTTGATCACCTTTTCTCTGATATCATGTAGAATTTCCCCATTTAGATCACCTGATAATGCAATATACTAAAGAAAAATACTAGATCTACTTCTATAATCAAACTTTGCAGAAGCTTAATCAATTTGAGCTAGATTGATCAGAACACATATAACAAAGAAGAAGAAATCATACACATGAAACACAGAAGAATACTCTAGGGAAAGCCTCACCCTAAAACCCCAATCTCTGTATTATCATACAAGTGGAAATATGTTCAAGTTACAAAAAGAATCAGCTCACAAGCTATCTTGCTCTCTCTACAATCAAACAATACTAATCATAGACAATCAAAGGCTCTCACAGCCTTCTCCTCTGCCCTACAAGCCTCCTATTTCCTTGTGCAGTTTTTCCTGGGGTCCAGTGCTTCCACTTGTGTGAATTCCCACCTCACGCTGCTCACTTGGCTTAGAAATAATTGCACAAACCTGAAGGAGATAATTCCTTCTGCATGGATGAGTTTCCTATATAGGAAAAATCCTCCAACTAATAGTACATTGTCCCTTCCTCTGATCTCAACTGGGTCTCTGACTAAACTGACATGCATGAGTTATTTATGAGAGAATATTCAGTTATCTGAAGTGCAGCAGTTACATGCATGCATGCATTAACTAACTGAACTCACAGTTAATTCAGCACATTGTTTGAATTAATATAACTGGAGTTGACTCAGTTAACATAGCAAACTAATTACAACTCAATATTACAACTCATCCTTATCTCTTTAACTGATGGATAAATTCCTGAATTAATGGAGAAACTGTTGCCTGTCCTCACATAGACTTCATGTTTGATTTTCTACAACTAATTAACTCATGGTGAATTAATTAATTATTTTACAAACAACTGCTAAGATCAAATTCGAATTTTACTTCTCTATTTTAGTTCAGGGACTAACTAAAATAGGAAGGTATCCTGAAATGCTATTTATAGCAATGCTATTTTTAGCACTTCCATTTTTCATTCGTTGTTGCTATGTCCAACACTGGTACCCAAACTGCTATTTATAGCACTTCTATTTTTAGCATTTCTTGTTGCCATTTTCAACAAATATTTCCAAGGGAAATTTGAAACTCACTGGCTTGGGCCTTATGAGATTGAAATAGTCTTTGACAATGGTGTAGCCAGAATCAGAACTATTGATGAATAAAAGATCACTTTTCTTGTGAATGGTCATCGACTGAGAATCTATCATAAGCCATTGACCAAGGAAGAATTTATCAAAATTTGCAAGATAACACTGATTTAAAGTTGGTGAAGAAGGATTTTCCTTCTTCTCCAACTTGATCTCCAAAAATATTTTTCTTTTTAATTATCGAAAAAAAATAATAATAAAAAATAAAAATAAATGTATAAAATTGAAAACCAACAATGGCTCGCATTTTTATGTAGAAAATATAAGGTGAAAATCAATTCTTTACACCTTAAATTTTCTTTACATATGTTCTAAACCCATTTTCTTTATGTCCCACTCTTTTCTTTTCAAAATAAAATAGCTACAGAATTATTGATTTTTCACAGCTCTGACAAATTTCTGTAGCCAATTTGACACAGATTTCAGATGGAATAATTAAAAGAGTGATTGAATCCCTTCATTGCAAGTCACCTGAAGGCAATACAAAGAACAACAACCAAAGGTTAGAAAGCAATAATTCAAAGGTATGCAATTCTTTAATTTGATAATAGGGATCAAAACATTAATTGTATGAATTATATAGACATTGTACTACCAAATTCAAAATCATCATTACTAAACATTGATAGTATTGTGTCAAATCAGATCTAATTTGCCATTCACTCCTCATCATTATACCTACGCTCCAACCCACATCCCAATTTTTATTGATCTGATCACCCAAATCATGCTCATTCATTCTCTCAACAGTTAAATTATATCGCACTTCTTCATATCCTTACCACTGACACTCTTATCATTCACACTCTCATCCTCATTACTCTGAAACCCTTTGAAATCCTCATACCCTATCAAACAAATAGTCTTGAGACAAATATTATCAGCCATGGGAGCTATAGTCGGAACAGAACTAGCAGGAAGAAAATTTTTAGAAGGATATCCACAGACAAGGGAATTGTTGCAGAAAGCGCAGTGGATGGAATTTCTAAAGAAATTTAACGGATTCCACAAGGAAGTAACCAAGTCTTTCACCAGATCCTTTGATGGAGTGGAAGTCAAGATAGGGGACATAAAATTTACAGTGACAAAATCCTTTGTTGCCAAAGCTATTGTGTTGCCTCGAATTGGAGAAAAATGGTTTAAAAATAGAGGTATTGAGAGAGAAGACTAGAAAGTTTTTTTGAAGAACCCTAGCATGGACACCACCATTTTCAATAATGGCATCCCAAGAACAACATTAAAAAGTAAGTGGGGAAATTTGTTTCTGATAATTCAAAATTTTATTACTTGCGAAGGGAGGTTTGGATGCATGTTTTTCTATCATATCCGACTGCTGATGAATTTTATTGAGGATAATGAAATAAATCTTCCATATTTCTTACTTAATATTCTAAGAAAGATGCCAGGGAATGTCCAAAGGAAAATTCAGTTTATAGAAAACACCATGTATCACCGTGGTATCATTAAAATCCTTGTTTAATTTCATCTTAAGAATATGGGTGATAATTGGGAAAGCTTTTTAGTGAGGAACCATTTTAAGGAAGATAGCCAAGAACAACCAAGAAGTAGTAAGGCTAAGAGAGGGAGAAAAAGAAAAATTGAAGAGCTAGTGGGACAAGAAAAATCAAGCAGCAACAAGGCTAAGAGAGGAATAAAACGAAAAGTTGAAGAACCAATGGGACAAGAACAACCAAGTAGCAGAAAGGCTAAGAGAGGAAGAAAAAGAAAAATTGAAGGGCTGATAGAACAAGGACAACAATAGTCACAAGAGCAGTCAGAGGATGACATTCCTCTTGCAGAAATTTTAGAGAATATGAACAAGAAGGATGTTAGAAGAAAGAAAGCCATCCAAAAGATAGAGAGCACACCCAAAACAGAGAAACCTAAGATAGAAAGAAAGAAAGAAAAAATTCAAAAGCCTCTTACAACAAGCTTAAGAAGAAATACTAGACTTAATCCAACAACAAAAGAACATCCTACAAAACATATGGAGCATATTGACCTAAAAGAAGAGGAAGATTCAAGGGTTTCTCTGCCAACTTTCATCACACCTCCTCAGAGTCCAAGCCGAAGAACACCTGAAATTGATCTTGTATAGCAGGAAATCTATGATTATATTGAGTCTCTGGAGAAAAGAGATGCGGAAAAAACATCAGCTTCAAATCAAGAAGAAGTCCAGTTTAGTAAACCACAAGAACCTCCAGTAATAAATGTTTTAAAACAAGAAATTTTCGAGTTGGAGACACTAAACAGGTACATTCAAAAGGAGAATCAAACCCTAAAGGCGTAGAGTGAAATCCAAGTGCCTAAGCGTGACAATATCCTTTTACACCTAAGTCTGTGGTACAAGAAGAACAAGAAGCTGAAATAGAAAAATAGATCTCTACAAAGGCAATTCATAAACCTGAAGTACAAGATTCTCATGAAAAAGACAGATGGAAGTGGGTGGAAAGAAAGGGAAAGATATGAAGTTGGATTTATTTGCAGAAGTTTCAAAAGAAATGCAATAAATAAACAAGAGGCATTAATTTTGTGTTTTGCATGAGGACATGTGATCCGCATCTTGGAGGGAGGCCCCCAAGATCTGAAAAGTTGAAATGCCAGAAGAAAAAGAGGATAACACCCAATAAACAAAACCACAAAGAAACGTTTTTTTTTTATTATTATTAAAATAGATAATAACTATAAATGCTACATTGTGGTGGAAAATCTGTCATTTTACAAAATGCGACTTGTTACTTATAGCCTTTTTTTATTACAATACCACAGGTAAATTCCATGGGTGGGTAAATACCATGGGTGAATGAATACCATGGGTGGATGTCACTTACAATACCATGGGTAAATTCCATTAGTGGATAAATACCATGGGGTGATGAATATCAAGGGTCGATGCCACTTACAATACCATGGGTGGATGTCAGTTACAATATCATGGGTAAATTCCATGGGTGGATAAATACCATGGGTGGATGCCACTTACAATACCATGGGTAAATTCCATAGGTGAATGAATACTATGGGTGGATGCCATTTTCTGTTCGGATCAACATGCAAAGGCCTCAACATGGGGGAATGTAGAGTCTCATGACTATTTTGTTTTTGACACCATTTCCATCCATTTTTCCTCTTTTCATTACTGCTATCTGTTAGCACTCAGAATGAACCTCATGGCTGAGAAGAGGCAATCCCGAGGTAACCACAGACCAAGCTTTTGATCTAGCATCTAGCCTTGCCAGACTAGAGAGGGCTCTCTCTTTTCCAAAAAAATGTGGCTGCAATAAGTGAATCTTAGGCTAGCTATGAAGAATGATTTGGTTGAAAATTGTGGGTCGAAAACATCAAGAGAGGGGACCATTGGGCTATGGAATCGAGACTAGTTTTTGCTAGAAAACTTGGGGCAAAGTAAGCGCAATGTTCAACCAAATTAAAGATATAATGAGAGAAGAAAAGAGGAAAAAGACTGCTTCCCTATAGGCATCAATTAGGGGATGGATCTATAGTGGCAACTTTAGAAGAAAGAGAAGCACAGGGTTACTCAACAGAGCATCTAACAGAGGATGGATTCTGAAAAGATAACCACAACATTAAACAACATAATCATTGTGAAAGGAGCATCATGAGTGGATGGATTACTAACACTTTCCTTAGAGAATTTTGTAACAAAATTAGCAGAAAAAAAAATCATGGAAATGAATTTACCAGAAAAACATGCTGCACATTAAACACCGTGATGGATCCCAAATCTAAAGGGCAAGAACTGCTTCACTAAAAATAATATTCAGAAAAAACTTTACACAGTCCAAAGCAGCTTTCCTCTATTGAAACATTTGAACCTTTTACACTCTGAAATTCATGAAAAATATACAATTAGCTCATCCCTGTACTAAGGGAATTGAGCTCAACCATCTCCCTAAAGATAGAAATAGTTACATTAAATTTGGACTAAATTTCTTAAAGTAGGGGTCAAATATGAACTCGTATCTCTTGAACCATAACACCTGTTACAAAAATGAAAGATTTTTTTGTAGATAAGGTCATGTTTGAGAAAAACCTCTCTCAAATTTTGGAAATTCATTTCCAGGTGCTCGGAATTTGTGCCAGAAAATAATCTCTAAAACAGGAAATCATTAAATATTTAAATCTGTAAACGTAGGATGTAAAGATCTAGTCAAATATTCCAATTCACGACACTTGTGAACAAAATGAAAGATGTTTTTGTTATATGGCTCATTATTGACAAAAACCTCATTTGGTTTCTCAAAATTACTTTCCATGTGTTGTAAAATGGCACTGCACTACAATGACTAAAACAGTAAAACAAATGCAAAATTTGTTTTGTTTTAATGTAGGCTTCAAATATCACTACATATCTCCCACATAGTAACACCTGTACATAAACTGAAGGAGGTATTTTATTTGTTATTTGATTGACAAAAAATCTTTCACTTTTGTAAAATTCATGTCCATTACTTCAGAAACTGATTTTGTAGTAAATGTGTCCCTATGTGCAGCAAATGACCTCAAAACATGCATAACCAAGAATCAATCATTCATTTCGATCATATCTTTTGATCCAGGAACCGGTTTTGGGAGTGTGATATACTGTTGGAAATATTTTTCTGAGCTTCTTCTGATGAACATGCTTATGACATGTTTTGCATTGAAGATCATGTGCGAAACATCTCTGAAAGCCAGACATAGTAAGAGCCCATTTTGATCCCTGGTGATAGGTTGCGAAGACTCGAACTAACATTGGCCTTATTGGGGATGGTAGCTCCTTGGAGGTGTTAAGAACACCGTAGACCAAGTGCCTTATCCATTGGGAAATACAGTCACAAATAGCTGCAAACCTGAACAACTTATACCAACCAAAAAAAATACACACACTGCAACCTGTACATTAGGAAACTAAAATAAATGCCGAAAACTAAAATGCTGCTTTGGGAAGCTTATTTATGTACCACCCTACCCTACTGTGCTGCAAATCACTAGATCAAGTGATGTTGTAATGCCAAATTAACCAATCAAGAAACTATGGCAACGATGATTCTAGGGAGTGCTTGAACCAGGACACAACTGGAAATGCTAGCAGCCATACATGCACAAAATGAGTCTGGCTATGTAAAAGACAATCTGGTTTGTCATTCAAATTGAACAAATACTCCATATATGCAACAACAGGATCATAGAAACCAGACCATGTCTGCTGCCCTAACTCCTCGACATATGCTTCCAACTGCAAACTGTCAATGCAAACATCTACGGGCAACCCTATTGTTTCTTGTTTTGAAGGAGGGAGAGTTTCCAAGAACCTTTTGGGATCTTGGAATTCATATGACTTAATTTGAACATCTATATACTCAATCTCCTCAAATTTTTCAACCACTAACTCAAAGAAACCAGTTTTACTGTTAAGAGGAAACTTCGAAGATCTCAAACATTGAAGCACGGTAATGAAAAATACCTCATCTATTTCAATATCCACTAACTGATCTCTAACTTCTTTGAAAATTTTACAACACATAGGGTTTGCCACATACCCTACCATCTTATTTTAGTACATGAACAGATCAGTGAGCGTTGGAATCTATGGATTGAGTTGGAGTCGCCAGGTGAATGTTTTAGCCTTCAAATGTGTCCGATTGCTGTCCACCATCAGTAACCAGATCAACAAATTGAACGATATTGCCTGGAGAAGATCTGTCACCTCGTTCCCTGGTAGTGACGCCAATATGTTAGCACTCAGAATGAACCTCAAGGCTGAGAAGAGGCAATCCCGAGGTAACCACAGACCAAGCTTTCGATCTGGCATCTAGCCCTGCCAGAAGAAAGAGGGCTCTCTCTTTGCCAACAAAATGTGGCTGCAATAAGTGAATCTTAGGCTAGCTATGAAGAACGATTTTTTTGAAAATTGTGGGTTGAAAACAGCAAGAGAAGGGACCATTGGGCTATGGAATCGAGACTAGTTTCTGCTGGCAAACTTGGGGCAAAGTAAGCGCAATATTCAGCCAGATTAAAGATATAATGAGAGAAGAAAAGAGGAAAAATATCGTTGCCATATAGGCATCAATCAAGGGATGGATCTACAGTGGCAACTTTAGAAGAAAAAGAAGCATAGGGTTACTCAACAGAGCATCTAACAGAGGATGGATTCTGAAAAGATAACCACTACATTAAACAACATAATCATTATGAAAGGAGCATCATGAGTGGGTGGATTCCTAACACTTCCCTTAGAGAATTCTATAATGAAATTAGAAGAAAAAACAAATCATGGAAATGAATTTACCAGAAAAACATGCTGCACATTAAACACCGTAATGGATCCCAAATCTAAAGGCCAGAAACTGCTTCATTAAAAATAATATTCAGAAAAATCTTTACACAGTCCAAAGCATATTTCCTCTACTGAAACATTCGAACCTTTTACACTCTGAAATTCATAAAATATATACAATTAGCTCACCCCTATACTAAGGGAGTTGAGCTCAACCATCTCCCTAAAGATAGAAACAGTTACATTAAATTTGGACCGAATTTCTGAAAATAAGGGTCAAAGATGAACTCATATCTCTTGAACCATAACACCTGTTACAAAACGGAAAGAGGTTTTTGTAGATAAGGTCATGTCTGAGCAAAACCTCTCTCAAATTTTGGAAATTCATTTCCAGTTGCTCAGAATATGTGCCACAAAATAATATTTAAAACAGGAAATCATTAAATATTTCAATCTGTAAAAATAGACTGTAAAGATCTAGTCAAATATTCCAATTCACGACACCTGTGAATAAACTAAAATATTTTTTTGTTATATGGCTCCTGGTTGATAAGAAACTCCTTGGGTTTCTCAAAGATACTTTCCATCTGTTGTAAAATGGCGCCGCACTACAATGACTAAAATAGTAAAACAAATGCAAAATTTGTTTTGTTTTAATGTAGGATTCAAATATCACTACATATGTCCCACATAGTAACACCTGTACATAAATTGAAGGAGGTTTTTGTTATTTGGTGTGTGATTGACAAAAACCTCTTTCACTTTTGTAAAATTCATGTCCATTACTTCAGAAACTGATTTTGTAGTAAACTTGTCCCTATGTGCAACAAATGACCTCAAAACATGCATAACCAAGAAACAACCATTCATTTCAATCATATCTTCCGATCCAGGAACCAGTTTTGGGAGTGTGATATACCGTTGGAAATATTTTTCTGAGCCGCTTCTAATGAACATGCTTATGACATGTTTTGCACTGAAGATCATGTGCAAAACATCTCTGAAAACCAGACATAGTAAGAGCCCATTTTGATCCCTAGTGACAGGCTGCGAAGACTAGGACTAACACTATCAACTCAAATAAACAGTAAAATTATAGATTTTGACATGTTAAGGTGCTTAGATGTCTTATTTTTCATATTTATTAATGTGCCTTATTATTATGTTAAATATTGTAATAGCTACGGAATCTAACACGAATCTGAAGTTGTTTTATGATTCCGTAGCTATCTCCATGGTTTGTCGGATTCTAGTATGCCATCCAAGCAAAGAAGCACATGGGAAGATAGGGATTGATCTCCGCATGAATCTCCTCTTATTCACCCGAGCCAAATCATGAAGGAAATCTCCAAGTGGCGTAGTCAAGGAACCAGGTCAACACGTGGATGAACAGAGCAACGAGAGTTCAAATCAATCACGACTCTCCGATATTCTTTCCAAATAGAAAATCATCAAGAAACATTAAAATCTCCATTATCAGATCAATATTTAGATTAGGATTGTTTTTCGATTTTTAAGGCATGAAAGTCTCATAATTGTTCAGCGTGAATTCTATATATATTCTCTGCAAACAGAAAATAGTACACAGACATATATGTAATTTGTAATTGACAGTTTGAAGTTCCATGACTCTATTCCTTTTTAATTGAAGAAGCATTCTCATGAATATCATGCACAGTTAGTTGTTGAGATAAAGTTATAAAACCTGTTGTTTTGTGGAGGGACCCTACAGACAGTCGAGGTTCATTTACTTATTATTCAGTTTAGTTCATTTCATTTTTGATTTCTAGAATTGCATTATCGTAGTTTCATTTCTTTGTAACTACTTGTTTATAGTTTTTATTTGTTGTTTGTTGATTTCAAATCATTTGTATGCTTTCTAAAATAGGACTATGTACATAATCTCCTTCCTTTCATAAATAAATATGTTTGTTTAGATCGCATTCTTTCTTCTTTTGCTTTTATTATTTCAAGTAAGATTGTTAATTGCAGTGCATAGATCTTAACATAAATTGCTTTATAAATTTTATCCTTGAATAGAACTAATTATTTTGAGAGTAGAATTAATTATCTTTCTAGAACATTTGTTTAGGTTGATCTGTTTTTATCATTTTAAATAGTAACTAACAATAGTCAGTTAAAGAGGATCATGATAGCTTGCCTTACCGTCCTTTTTAAAAGTTGATTGTATTATAAATCTTTCGTTTTCATTAGGAACATAGGAACAAAGAAAATACTTAAAACCATCCACAATCGTTATCTTAATAAACTCAAGAAGGCTTCTAGCATATATAATGCACTTTCACTTTACAAGTTTACCAACTCTGGTCGATAATTTATGTAAGCAATTTAAGAACATTGAATTGACTAAACAACAGGATTCCGGGATTTGATGAATTATTGGCTAGATGCACTCCATAATAAATAAGCATGGTGGAAAGAGACAAGCCCTCCAATTAAAACAATCCTACCACCTTCTCTGCTCATGCTAGGAGGAAGAACAATGCTGGTCCAAGAAGACAAGGTCAAGGGTTCAAGACGGGATTCAAAGAAGGAAGAAAAGGAATATGCTTCAATGGCAACAGGTTTGGAAATTTTGCTAGAGAATTTCCTCACAAGAAGGATACTCCAAGAGATGATGAAAACCATAACAACAACTACAAGGGAAATGACAATCAAAGGAACAACGGGTTCAACAACAAAGGAAAAAGGAATGCTCCCACTACTCGAAATGGGAATGGTCATCCTCCCAAGAAGTCGAGAAACTCTAGGTATGAAGAAGTTGATGTAGGTGAAAAGCAAAAGAAAATTTATCTTATTTCTTCCCTCACCACCACCTCTCCTCCAAATACATTAGATCATTGGTTGATTGATAGTGGTGCCTCAAGGAACTTCATTGGGTACAAAGAGGCTCTCTCAAACTTGATTGAAAAGAAGATGAATATGGTGATTATACTTGGGGATATTGCCACTTATCCCATGAAAGGAATTGGAATTGTTACTCTTTAATTAAATAAAGGTCATACCCTTCATTTAGAAAAATTGTTGTAATTGATCTGAAAAAGAATATGTTCTCTATTTCTGCAATTGAAGACAAAGGTTTCAAGGTGACATTCATTGATGGGAAGGTTCGTGTTTGGAAAAGGAACCAAAAAGATGCATTCACTCTTGAACTCAAGGTTGAAGGTATTTATCATTTTGGAGGAAGTTCATTGGGAGCAATGACTTGTGATACTTCTCTTCAATCCGAATTATGGCACCGAAGATTTTCTCAACTTCATTTCAAAGCCTTACTTGATGTAACGAAGATGGTCACAGGTATGCCTGAATTTACCTTAGATCAGGAAGGAGTTTAGTTGTAAAACATAAAAGGGGACCATTCCCCTCAAGTCAAAGTCAAACTACTAATATTCTTCAATTGGTCCATTCTAATCTATCAGGTATGTTGTCTGTGACATCTTTGGGTGAATATTTGTACTATGATATTTTTTTGGATGGCATCTCTCGCAAAACATGGATCAATTTCTTAAATAAGAAGGACGAAGTGTTCAAATGGTTCCTCTCTTTCAAAGCCTTGATCTAGAATCAAATAGGGAAGAAGATCAAAATATTGAGGACCGATAATGAGACTGAATATGAGTCTAATAAATTCAATGATTATTATAGGGAAGATGGCATTAAGAGGGAGACCACTACTGTATATACTCCTAAACAAAATGGTGTTGCTAAAAGGAAGAATCGAACTATCATAGAAGCCACCCGTGCCATGCTTCATGACCAAGGTCTAACGAATTTCTTATGGGGATAAGCCACCAACACCACTGTGTATGTTCAAAATAGATGCCCACATCAAGCATTGGAATTTAAGACACCCGAAAAAGTTTTCACCAGTAAGAAACCTAATGTTTCTCATTTTAGAATTTTTCGTTGTCCCGTATATTTTCATGTGCCGAAAGAGAAAAGAAACAAGCTAGATGCATCTGGGAGGAAAGGAACATTTGTGAGCTACAATGAAACTTCGAAGTCATATAGAATCTATGTGCCTGGTCAAAGAGAAATGGAAAAAAGTCATTTTCAATTTCGATGAGGATTGTGCCCTTAGGAAAGTTTAAGATCTTCCTATCCCTAGGAAGGATAATAATGATGATGATGCAAGAAAGAAGGATGAGCCTTCGAATGATGATCTGATGCCCGATGTTGAAGGTCTGATGGATCCCATTGATCCACCTCCTAGTGAGCCCTCTACTTCAAGAAAAAGAACATTTTGGCTCAAAGATACTCTTGAGGATGCTAAGAAACAATTGCACCAAGGGGGACATTTCGTGAAAGAAAGAAGCCAAATAGTTACCAAGGGTACTTAGCTTCCATGAGTACCATTGTACAATCTGAGCCTTGTACATTCGAAGAAGTCGTGAAACACCAAGTTTGGAAGGATGTGATGAATGAGGAGTATGCATCAATCATCAAGAATGTTGTCTGGGATGTGGTTCCTAGATCCAAGGACAAGTTAGTGGTCACTTCAAAATGGCTCTACACGATCAACCATGGAGCTGATGGGAGTGTTGAAAAGTTCAAGGTCAGATTTGTTGCTCGAGGCTTCTCTCAAAAGGAAGGAGTAGACTATGATGAGATATTTGCTCCAGTTTCCCAATATACCACCATCCATTTGATCATATCCCTTTCTACCTCACAAGGATGGAGCCTTCACCAAATGGATGTCAAAATTTCCTTCTTGCATGGCTTGCTTAAGGGGAAGGTCTATGTATAACAACTTGAGGGGTTTGAAGTTCAAGATCATAAGACACATGCATGTAGGTTGAAGAAAGCCCTCTATGGGTTGAAGCAAGTCCCCAGGGCTTGGTTTGAGAGGATTGATAGCTATCTTATGAAGCTGGGATTTACAAGAAGCGATGCTGACACAAACCTATACTTCAAGGTTGAAAAGGACAAGCTTCTCATTATGGTCCTTTATGTGGATGATCCATTTCTGTGAGGTGATGACCCTCTCACTCATCAATGCAAGAGGGATTTGGCTTCCGAATTCAAGACGAAGTACCTAAGACTGATTTACTACTTCCTAGGGCTAAAGGCATGGCAAAAGCCAGGTGATATTTTCCTTTCTCAAGGACAATACATTGTGAAGCTACTTGAGAGCTGTGGGATGGTGGACTGCAAGTCTGTATCTAGTCTGATGGAGCTCAACTTCAAGAAGCTATGTGGAAGTGCTGTTGGGCTTGGATTAGAAAATCCTTCCGAGTATCATCAACTTGTGGGGGCCTTGATGTTCTTGGTCAACTCCCATCTTGACATATGCTTCATTGTGAACAAGTTGAGTCAACTCATGGTCGAGCCTCATAACATTCATTGGATTGCTGTTGAGAATATCTTGAGATAGATCTAGGGCACAATCCACTATGGATTGAGATACACTGCCAGGAACTTGAGACTACATGGATATTCAGATGCTGACTGGGTTCACAGTGTGGTGGATTGTAAAAGCATGTCTGGATGTTGCTTCTCTTTGGGGTCTGCTACTATACCTTAGATGAGAAGGAAGCAGAAATTGGTCACTTTAAGCACTGCCGAGGCCAAATACATTGCCGCAAGTATGGCCTGTTGTGAAGCTGTTTGTTTGAGGAAGCTCTTCAGTGAATTATTTGAGCACATGCTAGATACCACCATGATATTCTGCGACAACCAGAGTGGGATTCACCGATTAGAGAATCTCGTGTTCCATGACTGTTCCAAGCACATTCATATCGGGTACCACTTTATCCGGGATATGGTACATCAAGGAGAAATAAGGCTCAAACACATTAGAATAGATGAGCAGGTCGCAGACATTCTTGGTGAGCTCCAGTATTGTAGCAATAATGCTACAACTCCTGGGGCTTCCTGTCTCTCATTTTATCAACCCGGTAGTTCGTACAAACTTGGAAGCGACGGTGCTGTATGCACAAGTACTAGCTCTTGTTGCAGCTGTCACTTGGTCAGCTGGCACAAGTCCGCTAGGGCTCAAGCCAACTTCTATAGGCTCACAGAAGAAGCTTTATGAGTGATGGATGAAAGCTAGCTCAAAGAAGACTAATTTACTTGGCAAAAATGAACTGAAAGCAAATCAAAACATAGAAACCCTAGGAAACCCTAATTTAACTAGTCTAACCTCTATGATGCAAAGAATGTGAAGGAAACCTCTACTAATGATGCCATTACTTCTAATAAGTGAAAATGCATGAATCTAATCTACTTGCATCTTAAAAGACATGTTTTTGTATTTTTTCTTTAAGTGGATGGAGTGATTGTGATTTTGTGCTTATTAGGGTTTGGTTGTGCAGATGTGATGCGGAAGGAAGGAAAGCTTGGGAAAGGTTGGGGAGGCTAGGAGAGGTCCCCAGAGATCCTTAGCATCAGTCCACAGAGGTTCCTCACGCTCAGAGGCTCAGCAATCGAGTGAGTGGCCTCCTACAGGATGTCTGCAGGGGATCCTACAGGAAACGCAGGGGTTTCTACAGGAAGGCTGTGCAATTCTACAGGATGTTCTGAAAAGAGGATTTTGGAGCATGGATGGAGGGAAAAAGATGATGGAATGAGTATGGGGGTGAAATAGGGGTATGAAGAGGTCTAGGACTTGGAGGATGGAGTTGAGGAGAAGGTGTGGATGGCTGTTGCACAAAAAGGTGAGAATCATGGCAAAGTAAGCGAATGAGGGAAATGCAAGGTACGGGTTCTGAGTGAAGGATGAAACAGGTCGGTTGGATGGGGTATGAGCAGGTAGGGAAGGGTAATAGGTACTTTGCAAGTGGTTTTCCAAACTGAACGAACACACACATATAAAACCTATGACCTAGTTACTTTAATCTAATCTGACCTAACAGCAAAAGGAAATGGATAGAAGTTTATTCGAGATGAAATACGTGAAATGACTCTACAACTAAGCAATCATAAATTGAAGCATGCCATCAAAACTGATATCAAGCTCGACCACTAAAAATCCAACACTCTTAATTGCATGGTGAAGCAAAGAATGTGTTTTTGTGGGCAGCAAGGTTACATTGGTCCCAGCTCATGATTCCACTGAAGGGGAGGTGAGATCCAAAGTACTTGGTAGCCTTTTTCTGAATATATTCCCTGTGATTAACCTATCAAGCAAATCTGAACATTAAAAACCTTTTCTAATCATCAAAAACAACCTAAACAACAACACAACATTTAAATCCAAATAGCAGATTTTATTATGAGAATGCAGCAAGACACATAAATATAAACAAGGGAGGTACTGGGCGCTTGAGATGGGCCCAACCCCAAGAACTACAGCCTCCCAAGAGAGATTTAGAGCTGGTGCAAAGCTGGATCCATCTTTATTAATCAAGAAATGAAAAGTACATCAAAACTGTCCATAAGGAGAGCTTGAGAATGAGCTGAAAGCAAAGCTAATCCATGGCCTAAAAATCGAACTAAAAGCTAGCTAACTAATGGCTAAAACAAAATGACTAACTAGCTACAAAAATGACTACCAACTAGCTAACCCAAAATGAGGCCCCAAGCCTTCTTATTTATACAATTTAAGGACCCAACAGTCCTCCTAAAAGTTAGGGACTTGGCTGCCCAAGACTTGGAGTTAACAGCAGTCCAACTTGACTTGCTTGGCTGCCCTTGAGCTGATTGATTCGGTGGCCCTTGAACTCCGAGCTGATGGTGGAGAATTTGAGGTAAGGGCCCATAAATGAGGGGGACACCTTCCTACAAATTCTCTAGCTTGTTCTCCCACGAATTTGGCTGCCAAGTGCTCATTAAGACCTTCAAATTTGTCTCCAAGTTGACCAACAAGGCTACACAAAGCACCCATTAGACTTGTGGGCATAATGACTAACCAAATTCACTCTATTAACATAAAAATAATCAAAAACATGCAATAAACAAATGAGAATGGTGGACTAAGCCAAATTAGGAGGTTGAATGAGCCCAAATAATTGTACATTTTTGGGGCTCATCATCACCCCCCTACTAAAAGTGTTGCTCATCCTTTGAGCAACCAATCTCTCTCCTCATCTTTGATGGCCCTGATGGCCTCCTTGTCATGCCAAGCTTCTGAAGTGATGTCCTCTTCTCTGTCATGAAACCATGCTTCTTTGCTTTTTCCCACTACTTGCTCCTTTTCCTAAAGAATTCTCAGCTTGGGTATGATTGTGCAAGTATATTCAATCTGATGGCGGAAATGGTGGTGAAAGGAGATGAAACCAGTGGAGGATGGAAGAAAAGAGTGGTTGCATGCCTCCTCAACAGACTTCAAGCTTCAAATCCCTCTCCATAATTGATTCTAGCCTGCCAAAAGGCTTCTACAGGATGTTTTTGGTAAAAATACAGAACTTCCTGTAGAAAGTCCTGTAGCTTCCTGTAGAAGGTTGAACCGTGACTAAATTGTGCCCGAACCTTGAAAGAAATGAGTGTTCATGGAGGGGATGGATGTCCTTAGGGTGGCCAACACAGGTGCTGCCTCCTTAGCTAAAATCTCGGCCGATTTCTCCTCTTGCTGCCCTCTTTTCAAACTTCCTGTAGAAACAGTCCTGTAGTGGCTTTTTCTGTCTTCCTGTAGAAACAGTATTCACTGTTTTGGCCTGCTTGGCTGAGGGTGCCTTCTCCTTGAACTGTGCTGCCTGAAAGCTGACGAATCCAACATGAATGGCAAGTCTAATGTATTATAAAAGCACACAAGTACAATGAACTGCCCGAGAATAGATAGTGCATGCCAAATCTGGATGGGAAAGAGTGTTTCCAGGCCTTTAACTGAATCAAACGGCATTCTTAATCTTGGATTTGAACTCTACTAAGAATTAATAACAGAAGCAGAGCAGAACATAAGATAGATCAAGGGCAAAGAAAATATGACTTGCTCACATATCACTGCTATGAATCAGCATTTCCCTTCAATCTGCAATTGCTTCAAAACAGGCCAAAAATGAGAATTCCCAAGTTGTGTTTCAAGCTGCTGTATAACCAGGAGTAGAGCAAAACTTCATACCGAATCACACTTTTAAGATGCAGCTGTTGTGTCATTTGTTCTTTGGGGCAATGCTGTAGACATAGCAAGGTTTGCATAGGTATTAGCAGCTTTTTCTCTCAAAGCAAATATAGTTGACAGTGGTGTGCATAGAAGGTCCAAGATGGGTCAGACCACCCCATCTTTGATCATTTGTAACGCATTCTCAGGTAAACTTGAAAGATTTGAAGTGCCCCAATGGCTGCTAATTTTGACTTCAAATGAACATTGGAAATCATTTCAAGAAGTGGAAATACAACCTCCTCTTTGAGCAATGCAGCGTTGTTTTGATCTGTTAAACCTATCTCTGACAACTTACTTGCCATAACAATCTTCATTGTTTCAGACCCTTCTCTCAGGTTCTGTATCAAGGGCTTGAAATAGTCCGCCTATGCCATTTGCAGTACATGATGCTCACTGCATGGGAGATTCTCCAGAACTTTGTTTGCATCCTTAGCAGTTTTAGGATTGTCACTATTTGACATTGTTACAAGGAGGAGGATACAACCTTGTACCTTGCCAATCTGTTCATACACAGCCATATCCTTTGAAAGCTCTAAAAGCAATTCCACGACTTTCATACCCTCTGCAATATCCCGTGCAAGTGAACGAACAATAAAATAACATGATCCACCTCAGCTATTTTCACCTTTCTTCGAGCTCCAAACTTGATGAAGAGAAACTCAGGCTTCTCTGCTCTGCTGCACTTTCCTGTAGAAGACCCCACCCGTTTCCTGTAGAACGTGATTGCATCGGTGGGTTAAAAAAATATGGCCGAGAAAGCTTGGTGGAGGATGACAAGTTAATAGATTGTGCAGACTTCAGTTGATGATGTGGCAAGTGCAGATGAACAACAGCCTTTGAATTTCAGCTGAGCGCTCAGATTACATGCGTGATTTTTGGGGTGAGGTGGCACATACGTGTGCTAGCCCATGCAATTGTTGTGCCATCATGAACTGCAGTTGTCAACTGTGTGTTCTCTGCCTGTGATCTCATCCATCAGTTGCATTGGAGTTAGACTGCCCACATTTTTTTAAATTTCACGTGCATGACTGACCCATGCATGTGGCGTGACTTCTCGTGAGTGCTAGAGAACTGGACATCAAGTGAACCTTCCTAAATTCGTGGCTTAATTCCACCATCCCATCAATTCATGCAGTTTTCAAATTAAATCTATGCAATAGAAGAATGAGATCAGTCACATACCTCGAAGTCGAATGGCTGCCGTGAGCTGTTGTGGGCTGTCATTGCTGCATGAATTTGATTTTATGGTTGCATGATGGCTTGGTTGCTGATTCATGGCTGGTTTCCTTGTGCAGGTGTCCTCTGGCCAGATGCATGCAACAAAAGTTCATTTCCACGTTCAGATCTGCACCCTCAAACTGCTGCCATTGAATTTTCACAAGACCAGAACTTCTTTTTGCCATTTCTCCCAAACGGTAGATCGGATCGATCTGAAACTCGGGGAGCATGTTCCTACCATCATTATGCATCTCCCATAGCAAATTCGTGATCAATGGATGCACGGATTTCGAGAAAAATAGAAAATGGCTGAAGATTTTAGAGGTCGATTTCTCGGAAACCGTGCATCGGAATTGGCTAAAACTGCTTGGGTAGGCTACTATCAGCCATGTGTATCTCCCCATGAAACAGGTTTTGAAACGGATGCACGGTTATGGAGAAAATGCAAAAATGGCTGATGGTGATGGAGGCTGATTTCTTGGAAACCGTGCACCGGAATTGCATGAAACTGCTCAGGCCTATTTTCATCAACCTTGTACAATTCCCCATAAAACGGTTTGTCAAAAGGATGCATGGTTTTCAAGTTATGGCAAAAACAAATTTGGTTCTATGGATTTTTGCCTCAAGGCTTTTTGCATGTGCTTGCATGGGATGACAAAATGAATTTTGTTTGTGATGCAGGTATGGAGATGATGGAGGAGGAGTTGGAAGATGGCATGAGGGCTTCTGAACACTTGAGGAAGCTACCATGCTCGCCAAACCACTTTTTGAAATGCATGCCTAGTTTCCCACAATTTCTACAGGAAGATCCTGTAGAAGCACAATGAGAAGCACAAGGAGGTGAAAAAATGATGGATGAAGGCAAGGGATGGACACACAAGTGCTTGCAGGCCTAACCAATAGACTCCCACCATCAGATTCACTTTTGAAATTGGATTTGGCTCGTCCAAAGGTTCTACAGGATGTTTCCTGTAGAAATACAGAGCTTTCCTGTAGAAGACACAGTTTTGAGGAAAGAAGCATAATGACATGAAAAAGATGATGGAAAAGGGGTGAGGAATGGAAACATGGATGTGGGTAGGCCTCATGGACATATTCCAAGCCTTCAGGTCCTCCTCGGAGATCAATTTGGTTTTTTTGTAAGCTTCATGTAGAAGATACGAAACTTCCTATAGAAGGCACAAAAACTCCTTTGTCTTTGATTTGAGTGCTCCTCCTGTCATGAAACGTCCTTCTTTAACCTGCAATGTCATTGCTGCAACATGAAATGGAGATTAGCTTTATTTTTCTTTTTCTTTTTCTCTTTTTTTTTTTGAAAAACAACTAGGGCGCCTCATGGAGGTTTTCACCCTAATTGCCTGCCTTGGGCGCCTCCAAGGGAGGTTTTCACCCAAAGATCTTATTCTCTTTTCTCTTTTTTTTCAACCCATTGACTGCCTCATGGAGGTTTTCAATCAATGAGCCAATCTAAGGCGCCTCCAAGGAGGTTTTCACCTTAGATTTCTATTTTCCTCTTTTTTCATTTTTTCTTTTTCCTTTTTTTTTTTTTTTTTTTTTTTTTCCTACCCTACCCTACTTGAAAAACAAAATTCCTTTCAAGTATAAGAATACTTCCAATGGAGCCATGTGCACATCGAGATTAGAGAAAAAATGATGTGGAGGCTCGAAATGCATGCTCTGACAGGTATCCAGATCTCAGAGACCAAATGATCTGACTTTGAAGGGATCAAACATAGTTGAGGAAGAGAGTACTGCTGCAACTTAGTGACTGTCTGGAACCATGTCTCAATATAGCTTTGATATCCTTGGTCCCTTTGCTGATCTGGATCATTCTTCATGTC
Organism: Pinus tabuliformis; assembly: GCA_031772625.1. Classification (NCBI taxonomy): domain Eukaryota; kingdom Viridiplantae; phylum Streptophyta; class Pinopsida; order Pinales; family Pinaceae; genus Pinus; species Pinus tabuliformis. The sequence continues at coordinate 239,187,974 of CM062808.1, read as the reverse complement.
ACTTTCTATCATGACTTTCTCATCTTCCTCCTTTTGCTGATCTTTCTCTTGAATACATGGAAGATTTGATGGTAACCATGAGGGAACTTTCTCCATCTCTGATTCTGATCTCTTCTCTTCATCAAGTGCAGCCCATGGTTCTTTGATCTTTTCTTTTGGATCTTCTTTTGCCTTTGGTCCTTCAATGCTTTCAAGATGATCTCTTTTTTGCAACACTCTTCCTGAGCTTTGGTGAAGATCATTGGGCTCAAGAGGAGTTGTTTGGATATGTTGTGCCTCAGATTTGCAATGGGGTTGAGCTACTCCATTGCATGGCTTTGGAAATGGTACGGGTAGATGAGTGGAGGTGTGAGTTTGAGATGGAGATGGATGGCATTGTGGTTGGGTAGGCATTTGGGGTTGCCTTGGTGGAGGAGGAGGCGATGGTTGTGGATGAGCAGGTGGTGGAGGAAAATGAGCGGGATGAGAGTTATACTGGGGCCTCCACTCCTGATAAGGTGCATTCCACTGAGGTTGTGGCTGAGCATAAGAGTGAAATGAATGAGCAACTGGTTGGGCATAATATGGATCTGTGAAGGAACAAGGAGAATATGACCAAGGAGGAGGTGTAGACCAGGAAGGATGAGCAGGGGGATCCCAAGAAGGCATGAAAGTGGCTTGATAAGGGTCATAATAGGTCTCGGGTATCCCTTGCATCTCCTGCTGGTAAGATCTAGGTCCATGTGGCCTCCTTTGGTTCATATAATAGAGTGATTCAGTGGCTCCCTTGGCTCTTTGATATGCAGCTTTGATTCTGGGCAAGGAAGGGCACTGATCTGTAGGATGGTATTCTTCACATACAAAACACACTTCTAGGGAGTGCATTGGACATTCGTTCCTGGGATGCTTTTTAAGGCACCTAGGACAAAAAATGACCAAAGCCCTCTTGGCTTCTTCTTGCTTCTTTTGGATCCGCAAGGTATCCAGTTGCATGGCAAGAAACTGCCTCATATCTCTCTTGAAATCTTTGATCTGATTTTCAAATTCATCCTTGGACAAGATGTTGCTCTCAACATTTCTGCTTGTAGCCATTTGCTTCAGAGGAATGTTTCTTCTTCTTCTCCCCTAGAGGTTCTTCAGATATGTCTTGATGTCCACCCAGGGGTCCTTTCATCACAGCCATCGAAGGAGAACGTTGGCTGTGTGAAGCAGTGGGGGTGTTGTGCAATCATTTTTCTAACTTATCTCTACTCCTACAAGGCATGAAATAGATTGAACGGCAACTAACTATCTTGCGAAATTGAAATGAAAGCAGGAAAGGACTACTCTATTTTGCTCAAATGAAATTGCAAGAATGAAATGCTAGTCTACGCTTGCGGAATTGAAATGCTAATCTACGCTTGCAGAAAGGAAATTGCGGAATTGAAAGGCTATTCTAGGAAAGCAGGAAATGCTAATCTATGAAAGCGGGAAATGCTAATCTATGAAAGCAAGAAATGCTAATCTACTTTTGCATAAATGAAATTGCATAATGGAAATGAAATAAACTACTTAGCAGAAGGTTGTAGTAGAAAATAGAAGAATAGCAACAATCACCAATACTCTGCCGCTTCCCCGACAACGACACCAAAAAGATGGTGAGCTCCAGTATTGTAGCAATAATGCTACAACTCCTGGGGCTTCCTGTCTCTCATTTTATCAACCCGGTAGTTCGTACAAACTTGGAAGCGACGGTGCTATATGCACAAGTACTAGCTCTTGTCACAGCTGTCACTTGGTCAGCTGGCACAAGTCCGCTAGGGCTCAAGCCAACTTCTATAGGCTCACAGAAGAAGCTTTATGAGTGATGGACGAAAGCTAGCTCAAAGAAGACTAATTTACTTGGCAAAAATGAACTGAAAGAAAATCAAAACATAGAAACCCTAGGAAACCCTAATTTAACTAGTCTAACCTCTATGATGCAAAGAATGTGAAGGAAACCTCTACCAATGATGCCATTACTTCTAATAAGTGAAAATGCATGAATCTAATCTACTTGCATCTTAAAAGACATGTTTTTGTATTTTTTCTTTAAGTGGATGGAGTGATTGTGATTTTGTGCTTATTAGGGTTTGGTTGTGCAGATGTGATGCGGAAGGAAGGAAAGCTTGGGAAAGGTTGGGGAGGCTAGGAGAGGTCCCCAGAGATCCTTAGCATTAGTCCACAGAGGTTCCTCACGCTCAGAGGCTCAGCAACCGAGTGAGTGGCCTCCTACAGGATGTCTGCAGGGGATCCTACAGGAAACGCAGGGGTTTCTACAGGAAGGCTGTGCAATTCTACAGGATGTTCTGAAAAGAGGATTTTGGAGCATGGATGGAGGGAAAAAGATGATGGAATGAGTATGGGGGTGAAATAGGGGTATGAAGAGGTCTAGGACTTGGAGGATGGAGTTGAGGAGAAGGTGTGGATGGCTGGACTTGTTCCAAGAAGACTGGAGTAATGTTGCACAAAAAGGTGAGAATCATGGCAAAGTAAGCGAATGAGGGAAATGCAAGGTACGGGTTCTGAGTGAAGGATGAAACAGGTCGGTTGGATGGGGTATGAGCAGGTAGGGAAGGGTAATAGGTACTCTGCAAGTGGTTTTCCAAACTGAACGAACACACACATATAAAACCTATGACCTAGTTACTTTAATCTAATCTGACCTAACAGCAAAAGGAAATGGATAGAAGTTTATTCGAGATGAAATACGTGAAATGACTCTACAACTAAGCAATCATAAACTGAAGCATGCCATCAAAACTGATATCAAGTTCGACCACTAAAAATCCAACACTCTTAATTGCATGGTGAAGCAAAGAATGTGTTTTTGTGGGCAACAAGGTTACATTGGTCCCAGCTCATGATTCCACTGAAGGGGAGGTGAGATCCAAAGTACTTGGTAGCCTTTTTCTGAATATATTCCCTGTGATTAACCTATCAAGCAAATCTGAACATTAAAAACCTTTTCTAATCATCAAAAGCAACCTAAACAACAACACAACATTTAAATCCAAATAGCAGATTTTATTATGAGAATGCAGCAAAGACACATAAATATAAACAAGGGAGGTACTGGGCGCTTGAGATGGGCCCAACCCCAAGAACTACAGCCTCCCAAGAGAGATTTAGAGCTGGTGCAAAGCTGGATCCATCTTTATTAATCAAGAAATGAAAAGTACATCAAAACTGTCCATAAGGAGAGCTTGAGAATGAGCTGAAAGCAAAGCTAATCCATGGCCTAAAAATCGAACTACAAGCTAGCTAACTAATGGCTAAAACAAAATGACTAACTAGCTACAAAAATGACTACCAACTAGCTAACCCAAAATGAGGCCCCAAGCCTTCTTATTTATACAATTTGAGGACCCAACAGTCCTCCTAAAAGTTAGGGACTTGGCTGCCCAAGACTTGGAGTTAACAGCAGTCCAACTTGACTTGCTTGGCTGCCCTTGAGCTGATTGATTCGGTGGCCCTTGAACTCCGAGCTGATGGTGGAGAATTCGAGGTAAGGGCCCATAAATGAGGGGGACACCTTCCTACAAATCCTCTAGCTTGTTCTCCCACGAATTTGGCTGCCAAGTGCTCATTAAGACCTTCAAATTTGTCTCCAAGTTGACCAACAAGGCTACACAAAGCACCCATTAGACTTGTGGGCATAATGACTAACCAAATTCACTCTATTAACATAAAAATAATAAAAAACATGCAATAAACAAATGAGAATGGTGGACTAAGCCAAATTAGGAGGTTGAATGAGCCCAAATAATTGTACATTTTTGGGGCTCATCAATTCTCATGAAGCCTTTAGGGAAGGCCAAATCCTTAACCTTGGGAGAGAGACTTAGAGTCGTGGAATGACCCTGCTATGAGGGTCCCGTATGAGTTGGACACTGAGCTCTGGGAGCTCCTAGGGGCTTGGGGTACTACTTGGAGCTATGAGCGACCATAGGGTGAGTGGTTCACCTTCCCCTAGTGATGCATTAGATACAGAGTGAGTGGTTCACCTTCCCCTAGTGATGCGCTAGATACAGAGTGAGTGATTCACCTTCCCCTGTGATACCCCATGATGGTTGACATGTATGTAGGGTGAGTGGTTCACCTTCCCCTACGATTGATGTATGCATAGGATGAGTGGTTCACCTTCTCCTACCAATGCCCTAGCACACATCTTACCCATGGAGTCCGAGACTCATGGGAAGTACCTCTCATCTGGCAAATGAGTTGGGAAAAGATGGTTGGGGACCATAGCACTACCAATGGACACATCATGTACTGTTTTACTCCCTATGACTAGGATGCATGGTGTTCAAAAACTTGATCTGGGATCAAGGACTGACTTTTGTCAGTGGACAGTGGTATGATCTTATGACTCACTCTCGACCACTTCTTCTTCAGTATTACTTCATGGTTCAACAGAGCATAGCAGAGCATAGTAGTGATGATATAGATGGTACATCATGACAAGATGGCATGATGATGACAGATGGATTGGCATGTGGAATTCTCCCTAGTTGAGAGGGAGTGTTAGAATTGGCAACTAGGGCCAAATTCCACCTTAGGATAGCTCATATGATGGAGATGATTATTGCATTGGATTCCTCTTTTCGAGACGTCCAATTTTGATATAAAGATAATCTCATTCTGACAAGAAAAAGTGGAATTTTGAATTTATTCTCTCTCATGCACTAATTGTCAAGGTTGATCTGAGTCAAATAAAGCCCCTGATATGTGTCTCCACACCCTCAATGATTTGGATAAATAGGATTTACCTCTCTCCTCATTTGGACATCACTCACCACATCACACATCTCTCTCTCCTTTGTTGATTGGTTTGTACAAATTGGAGGCAACCTTTCTCTTCTTCACACGTGTGGCAGGAGGCTGAATTCTTCTAGGGAAGAACAGGTCGAATTTTAGGAAAACAGACTAGTGTTGACAAGGGCTCATTTGACCTCCATTGACTTCGATTTTGAGGGCAAAAATTTGATCTTTGGAGGAAACATTTATTGGCACAAAAATCGAGGTGATTGGGATAGTTTGACTAATGTTGACCTTAGATTTAACCACAAAAATTACAACAATATTTCTCTCTCCTTTGACTGGGTTTGATCGAACTATTTTCAGATGACTTTGACTCTCTTGGAAGGCCGAATTGGACTGTTGTTGACCGGGCTGCTTGGAGGACATTTTGGTGTTGCTTTGACCACCATTGACTTTTAGGTTAGGGCTGCACTTGACTATTGATTTTGACAGGACTGTTTTGGGCCAGTAAATTTGATATTTGTACTCCCTCTCTCTCTGCTGAACTATTGAATAATAATAAGAAAATTTGATCAAAGGGTTTTTTCCACATTGGGGTTTTTCCGTGGCATCCGCCAAATCTTGTGTCCTCTTGTCTTGACTTGTCTTCTACACATGTTTTTATGTTCTATCTGCATCTACTATCAATGTGTTTAAGTTAATGTGACTGCTACTGGAAATAATTGGAAATTGTCATTGGGCTGATATGGAACATTGAAGTAAATTGAGCTAAAGCATAGAACATACCATTGTTATCTAAAATTAACAACTATCTATAAGCCATATGTCATTAGATAATTCTTGAGAAGTATTACATGTAAGGAATAACGATTCTTCACACTTATCAAAAGAATAGTTTGCAGATTTTCTGATAAAATCAACTTTTTTCTTTTTGCATTCATGTGCATAATTACCCATGTAATTACAATAATAAAAATTAATTTTTTATTTGCCATCCTTTGATCTAATTGCAAACTTTTATTCCTACTCCCCCTTGAAGTGCAAGGATTTTGATTGGATCATATTTCTTATTCTAAATCTTCTCTATGTTTGTTGCTTCTATTGTTCCCACCTCTTGATCCTCCTCTACCTTGTGAGATAGATACTTGTGATTTGAATGCATTTTCCAAAAATTCCTCATGCTTGTTTATTTAGGATTCATGGGATAACAAGGATCTTAATAACTCATCTACTGATAGTTGTGATAAGTATTCATACTCTTCAATGTTTGCCACCATGACATCAATTTCTTAGGAAAGGTTTTGAGAACTTTCTCCACCACTTTTTGACCTAAAATATCTTCACCATTCATCCTCAGCTCATTGATGATATTTATAGCTTGGGTCATGTACTAATCCACAAACTCAAACTCTTTCATCTTCAAATTCTCAAAGTTCATTCTTAGCATCTGCAACTTCACTATCTACACCTTGATAATTCCATGATAATTAGTTTCTAGGATGTTTCATGTTGTCTTGCAGTTTTTTGTTGCTCAGATCTTAGGAAATATAGTCACATCCACGCCTTCAATTTTTTCTGTTGATTCTAAGTTGATCTTTCTGTGTCTTCACTAAAGCTTATTTAGTTGCCTCGTCAACTAATTTTGTATAGCCTCAAATTACAAATTCCCACACTAGAACTTAACAAACTCCTCGTCTTAATGGTTCAAATTTCTTAATCTTTTCCTATTAAAACTGAAAACATAGTAGTTGGAAAAATGTTCACTTAACACTATATGCTTTTTTTCAAACCTCTTAAAAAAAACCTTTTATTTAAAAATCTCCATTTTTTTTTTACTTTTACTAATCTCTTTTTTAAATAACCATAAAATAAAATCTTTTTTCTTATCTATATATATATAGAACCAACTTTTCTTTTAAAAAAACACTCTTCAAATAAAAACTAAAATAAAAATAAATAAATAATCTATATATATAATTTAAATCAACTAACTAACCAGTGCTTTACAAACCGTGTGGTTCTTTCGATTGAAAAACCCTTCAAACCTCAAATTGAAACCCTTCCGACTCAATGGCTGCGGCTCACAGCGACGATTTTGTTAATCTGGTGGCGGCACTCCAAACAAACGGCCGATAGGGCTATGGCCCTCTTCCTCAAATTATGCCGGCTAGTTTAAAACAAATTGGTGGCTCAGATTGTGGTTGCGGCTGTTTCTCAGCCACTTGAAGCTCTCAGAATCCTGCGGCCCTGCGCTCGACTGCAGTAGCGGACCGACGAGAATGATCGGCTTCCTGGCCACTGTTTAGTGAATTATTTGATTCAATTACTTATAGCTTACATGATTATCAAAAGTAAAAAATGCTGAGGATAAAACATAAAACATAGTTACCAAATAAAAATTCAAGTGAAAAATTTTCAATTCTGATTTTATTTTTATAATATATATTTTAATATCTGACCTATATATTTTTTTCCTTCTAACAGTGAGGTATTCTGATGATTTTTTTGTTCATTTTAAATTCTCAATCTAATAATATAACAGGTTTAAACATACCTTACAAAAAAAAACTGAAATCTAACATTTTCTTTTCTCTCCCAACTTAAAACTTAAATTCACTTTTTCTTTTCTCTCCAATGATTTAAATTTAACATGATTCTTCTTCTTTTTCTTAAATTCACTTTTTCTTTTCTCTCCAATAACTTAAATTTAACATGTTTCTTTTCTTTTTCTTTTTTTGGTATAAGTAGATAAATAGAAATTAGAATTTGTCAATAAAATCGAGAATAGATTTTTTCCAATTTAACAATTATTTCTATTTATTTTCTTTAGTTTCTAAGTGCATACAATTATCTATACATGTTCAGCCCTTGACATTGTATGCTTGAGCCATCTCTTCACAAAGCCAAAGCATACCTAACAGTTTCATCTCCATCCAGAAAGTTCAGACCAACACTAAAGCTCCTCACTTTTTAGAAAACACTGGTAAGTTAAAAGTATGCCCTCACTTTTTAGAAAACACTGGTAAGTTAAAAGTATGCCAAGAACTCCAGACAAGCACTGCAGCTCTTGAGGAAAACATTCTTATGTGAAGAGTATTGCTTTCTTTGAGGAGGTGTCCAAATAGACGATACCAAACTGAATCTAATTTTATAGAATTATTAACTATATAAATAAATAATATTTTAACATCCATGAAACTAAAAATAATTTATAAAACAAACTTTGATTCAGATTCAAACAAATTAGATAATTATATATATATTTTTTAAATATATCAAACTAATATCTGACTGAACTCCAAACTCCCTGACTTTTAATGGTAGAGATTATTCTCTAACATGTTAGACAAAGTGCCAGCTTTTATTTACATTGATAAAGTTTTGGGGAAGCTGAGCTTGGGTGGCTTTTGCGAAGAAAATGAGTGACATAGATGTGCGTAGAGCATTAAAAGTGAAGACTAAACTCTATGCTATGAAAGGCCTTCCTGACACACAAGCAATGCATCTTTTCGGGAAAGAAATCTACGACGTGACAGAATACAAAAAGCAAATAAATTCTACCAATTGACCAAGATCGTACAGTCATATGGTGGAATTCCAAAACTTTCGGAACTGGTAGGAGGATTGATCGTACAGTCATAGGGTGGAATTCCAAAACTTTCGGAACTGGTAGGAGGAAGAAAATGATAAACAAAAAACTTATAAAATATTGGTGGAAGAGAAAGAAGCATGGAACAGGGAAATCGGTAAAACAGTCTTACCTCTTCCCATACAATTATCCACCTGACTCGATAGGTTGAAAACTAAAGCACTTGTACCCAGAGGTACAAATACGGTTATACCAATTTATTGAAATTACAAGGTTGATAGGTAATTTCTGCAAAGCGTCCGGGGTTTTTCAGGGTGCTGAATCCAAATATGCAGTTAAAAAACCATTTTAAATAATACAAATCAAGATTTAACCTCAATTTTTTCGATCGGATTTCTGCCCAGGAATCTCCAAAAAATCGCACTAAAGACAACTCCATTAATTTTGTTTAATATGTCTGTATGAAATATAATAATTATTTAATTATTGAGTTTAGAAGTTTATTTTACAACTCAGTATAAGTATGTCAGTGTTTCCCTTGGAATTGACAAGCCTAATAAAATTAAAATATTTACTAAATAGAAAAGAAATGTTGACTATAATAAATAAGTAGAACAAAAATATATTATGCATTTTTAATTATTTGTCCATATAAATTAATATAATCTCATGTAAAGTAATTAGTAGTAAAAAAAATATGTGAGTAAGATGTTTAAACTTTATACTTTCCAAATATATTTTAACAGGTTATTTAAATAGATTATTTGAATATCTATATTAACTAATTTATCTGAATATCAACTTATGTGAATACACATTGTTTTTTTGCACTCTAAAATAAGTTTGTACTTGAAGAAATTTAATCTCTCTCGGATCATGTTATATCCGCACTTAAGATGGATATATACTAATATTTAATAATATCATGCAAGAAATTCCATAGATCTGTAGCAATGAAAAAATTGCTTGAAAACCTGGTAGATCTAATAAATGATTTGCAAGAACAAGCACTTTCATATTGCACATTTACAAAAGAACTGCCAGGGTAAATTTTAATGCTTCAATCTTTAAGATTAATCAGAATGGAGTACTGTTAGAGTTTAAGGCAATTGCCTGAAGATATTGGATTGTTGAGTTCTTTGGAGGAACTCAATTTTCAAGGTTGCAAGAATCTGAAATTGCTTCCAAATGATTTTGAGAAACTTGCATCGTTGAAGGTAGTGGATCTATCCTTTTGAAAAAGACTACTAGGTTTACATCACTTGCTGAGTTAGATTTGAAGAAGTGTAGTCAATTAAGATGTAGTCAAGAAAGCATTGGACAGATGAAGTTGTTGGCCTTGTCATTGGATATGTAAGGCTCTTCTAGTTTAAAGGAACTACCTAATGGGATCCGCAACCTTTCCTTTATCACAAATCTTTGTTTTTTTTTTTTGGGTCTAAGTGTAACAACTTACAGAATCTCCCAGATAGAAGTGGGGAATTAGTAAATTTAAGAATGTTTTATTCGGAAGAATGTACGAGTTTAAAGAAGCTTTCTCAGGGTTTTGGTTAACTCAAATGCTTCAAAAAAAATTAGGGTGTTCTGGTTGATTTTTTGGTTAAAATTTTTTAGAATTATATAGAGATTTATTGAAATTCTTACCAAAAACTCCCAAAGAATCTCATGTGTAGACAAAGCCGTAGAATTATGTTATGACTTCCATCACATTATTTTTAAAGAGATTCCCACCAAAAACTCCAAAAGAATCTCATGTGTAGACAAAGCCGAAGAATTATTCCCACCAAAAACTCCAAAAGAATCTCATGTGTAGACAAAGCCGAAGAATTATGTTATGACTTCCATCGCCGTTACTTTCTGCAATCTCTACACTTGGATGGGTGCCACAGTTTGAAAAGTTTTCATTGCCTTTCCTCATTGCAACGATTTTATCTAAGTGGTTGCCCAATGTTGAAAGGGAAAGAGATGGACCTCGTGGTGAAGATAAAAACATTAGAATATGTGACAATCGTCGATAGCCAAATGTTGCTGAAGAGATGGGAAGAAATTCAAAGAGAAGGCAATCCATTTATTTAGCAGTGAGCACAGGTTAACATACCATCGATCCATCTGTGTTATTTTGTGTGACTTTTATAATAAATATGGACTGGGTATCAATTTTTCTTTGCACTGACTCTAGATTTCTCTTCAGACTTTGTGTGTAAGGGTGAAAGGGAGAATATAGAAAAGAACATGTCTATCAGAACCCGATTCGATTTTCACCTGTGGACAAGGAGAGCCAATTTTTTTGGAAATAAATTATATAGCTGTTTTAGGTCGACACTACTTATCATCAAAAACTAAAAAGCATCTCAAATTAGAAAGCAAATAAATAATGAACTAAAAAGTATCTGAAATTAGAAAGCAAAAAAATAATGAGACGTTAGGGATCAAATTGGTGTTTGACAATTGATGTATGAGAGCCCTTTGTTTGTGAGACAAAGTCTACAAAGGCATATATATTCTATTCCTCTGGTTTTGACCATGTGACCTCTTAGAAGGAAAAACATGCTCTTAACCATTAAACCCACAAAAACAATTTGTCATGAAAATTATAAAGACGAAGATGGTGGAAGACAAAAAAAGTACTACTAAATATCTTACTGGTTGGAAAGTTTTGCCAGGCTGTGAAATGGAGAATTTTTTATGCGGTAACTGTAGAAGTTACACAAGTTGACGCAACTTTTACAAACAGGAGAGTAATATTTAGTTCTTAAAAGAATTGTTTGCAACCAGAAGGAAACTGAGCACTGAAATTTTTCAAAACAAAAAAATTATGCATTACAGAAGCTATTAAGTTCTGACATTTATTGTAACTCTTTTTTAGAACAATATTACCCGGTCTAGATACTTATAACAGATTTCAGTCCCATGTACCATGTACTGACTGTTCTCTATTTTATATAGCAACTGTTCTTTATTTTGTTTACATGATAATTGCAGGCTTCAAATGAAAACTCCAAACCTTTTGCATGCGGGGTAGAAGAATTGGAAGGAAAAAGGGTCTTCTTAGACACCAGGCCTCTTGACATGTGTTATGATATTCGTCTCGGCTCTTTGATTCATCTGTATAATACAATGAAAGAGTCTTAATTTGGGAGTTATTTCAACTCCACTTGCGCAGCCAAATACAAATATAAGATTAGAGGTATGTGAATAGTTTTGAGGAGACTTTCGGTGGTGGTCCTAAGGGAGCCATGGATGTTAACCAGAGTAGTGAAGTACTTTCTCATTAAAGGCTGTCTACCAGACAAAGGATGAAAGTTATGGCAGGAGCGTGCTATAATCACGATAATAGAGCTAATTGGGAAAGTAAATTTACACTAATCAATATTTCCCAGTTGTGTTTTTTTTCCTTCGAAAAATTGAAAAGTTACATTGTGTAGATGTATAAATTATTCAGGGGCTGTACCAGTGTGCATGACACACATACAGTAGGGAAGCTATCAAAAAATAGAAATAGAAATAAAGTTACAAATGGCCAGAAATATTAGATTTTTCTCTTTTGCCTTTTTTCTTTTGGACTTTTTGCTAGACCCCAGCTGATGGAGCAGAAGTAACAATTGCCAGCTCATTATTTCTTGTAAGCTTTGGGGCATCTTTGTTTGAGTCAGAGTTTTTGGATATATAAGATTCGTTGGTTCCACCTGTGCCTTGATTGTTGTTATTCCCCTCTATTTGGATTTCAAGAATTGGAACAACTACCGAGTTATTTGGGTTCTTTCATTGTTTGTTTTGTTCTTCCTCTTTTTTTTCTCCCACCTCTTGAGGTCCTTCTTGTTTTTTTGTCTCCTAGTGTTGCTCCGTTTCATCCATTTCTTCATCTTCATCAATGATGGGGATTCTCGAAATTACCATCTTTTTTTCTTTTGCGTTCTCTTGTTTGTTCTTTTCTTTGCTTATTTGCATGTGTTTTGCAGATGCCCTGTTTGATGGCAAACCTTGCATTGAAAAAACAATATTTTCAAAATCTAACCACTTTGTCCACTTGAAATGTTTGTGTATTAGGTTTATACAATCCAGAAGACCTTTACTTAAATCCATCTCCACCCTGCATCGAAAATAAGTATTTTCAAAATCTAACTATTGTGTCCACTTGAAATCTTTGTGTGTCAAGTTTATACAATCCGAAAGACCTTTACTTAAATCTATCTCCACACAAATACTAGGAAAGGTGAAGATCCCTTTGTCCATTCTTTCTCGATCCATCTTTAGGAAACTTCCCAAAGAGTTTCCAATTACTTCTAAGATCTGATGGTGCTAAAAAGAAAGCAAAAGGTTATTTAACCTTACCCATACTGGCATTTTTCTAACCACCATTGAGTTTGCATCAAAACCAGGAAACCATGGGGTTAAGAAGAGAGTCACCCCACCATTGAGTTTGCATCAAAACCAGGAAACCATGGGGTTATGAAGATCATTTATGACATAATTGTAATTTTTTTGGGTATCAAACTGAACAAAAAAAACCTTTTGCACACAGATAAATATCACAATCTCAGTTGACGTAAATCCATTCACTCTATAGAGTTATTAATGGGGTCAAGCTGTATATGTTCTACCATTAGATTTAAACAAGTATAAATATAAGGGTGTGTATATACAGCCCAACCGCATCAATGACCATATACACTGGGAAATAAGTGTTTCCATTTACACCTGATAAACCTGTAGTGCCTTTGTTGGATAGGTGGGGGCCAGAGTCATCTACCGGAGGAGGAATTGGGGCAGTAGCAGCCCAACCACATTAATAACCGTATACACTGGGAAATAAGTGTTTCCATTTACACCTGATAAACCTGTAGTGCCTTTGTTGGATAGGTGGGGGCCAGAGTCATCTACCCGGAGGAGGAATTGGGGCAGTAGCAGTGTTTGAATCATGTTTTTGATGGTGAAAATAGATATTCAGTAGTATTATATGAATCATGTTTTTGATGGTAAAAATAGATTCAGTGCCTCAAAAATATTTGAGGGTACCCAAAATTTTGAAATTTAACAACTATACCCTGAATATGCATAAATATCTACCCGATTTTATCAAAATATTAAAAAAAACAAAAAACAATATGATTAAACAACAACCGAACTTTATCCTTTGGCTATAGAGAAAATTAACGAAATAGAAAAGAAAACCTGTCTTAGAGTGTCTTTTCCACAATCAAGGAAGCGTGTCATAGAAGCTGTGGTGGTTCGTGATTTTTACTTTGTTATAATTTGTTATAATGTTCTTTTCAAAACGATAAATTGAAAGATGGTAATTCATCTTTACTTATTTTTTTGGGTTTACTTATGTTTTTTTCGGTTAATATGTTAAGTCAGTGGTTTATTATTGTTTTATTGGGTTATAATCTATTTTCAAGATGAAAAATTAAATATTGATATTTTATTTTATATTTTTATATATTTTATTATTTTTTAAATAAAAATATAAAAAATTGATTTATTCATTTTGTGGAGATGGTTTTGAAAACTACACAAGTATTAAAAGGTTTATAAGTTTCTTAACAAATATATTAATAAAATTTATTGATATCATTTAACATTATTTATATTATTAGATTTGATTTTAAAGAGGTAAAGATATCTAACCTTAGAGATATCACTTATATGAGTTATTCTCTATTAAAAAACCCTAATATACCCAAAGTTAAGATGGAAGGAATTCCATAATATACCAAAAGTTAAGATGAAGGAATTCCTTTATTAAAGCACGAGGCTATAAAATTTTGGACACGGTTTTTTTTAAGAATAATTGTACGAAAGAAATAACTATGAATTGAAAAGACTTTTAAGACTAATAATCATAGAGTTTCATGGATTATATTAATAGTGACATATGATGAAAACATTATTAAAAGTTTGAAAGATATTTTTTTTTACATGTAAATATTATGGAAGAAAAAAACTATTATTGATTCTTTTTTTTGGTAAGTTAAGGCGATACTCTATTTTTCCATTACTGAAAATAAAAGACATTACATATATAGGCAGGTCTCAACCCGCCCTTAAGGGAAACTGGGTTTCTTGACCATCTGAAGTTTTTAAAAGCCATCCAAAAAAAGTATATTACCAGTCTATCTATCCACGCTAAATACCCGTCTATTCTTACTATAGTCAAACTGTTTTTCCTCTGAGTCATTAACATCTAAGATTCCAAAAAACAAAATAGAAATATATAAAAACCTCCTTGCAGCAGCTCCATCTTCTACTGATTCATTGTAGCTAGCTTTGGCTCTCTCTCTACCTTGACTCCCATTCCACCCGCTTGAATCATCTGCAGAATCTCATCCATCTTTCTGTCTTGCATAAGTAGAGTGACCTGGATATTCTTCAATTCCTTTTTCAGGGTGGGGATTCCTTGGACCAATTCAGCCATTTCCATGGCCACCTGCTCCATTGCTTTGGCCAATAACCGCTTCATTCCCCAATAAACATGTAACGATTGTTTATACAGGGACATTCTTCCTCTCGTATGCCCCGGATCAGGGAGGAACCGCTCCCAATCTTCCATTTCAGGATCTGAAATCTCCTGCATAGCTTCTTCCTCTAAATGATCAATTATCCTTCTGATATTCGGATTTGTATCATGGTAATACGCTTCTTCTGCTTCCTGTAGTTTTTTCCTCATGTCTTTCTTACCTCTTTTTCTGCCTCTTACCTCACTAGCTGTTCCCTCCTCGTATTCCGATCTTACACTCCTACTCCCTCGACCGCCTCGTCCTCCAGTCCCCCCTCTCCCTCTCTGGTTAACGCGCCCTCGCGTTCCTCTGCTCCTTCCTCGTC
Organism: Pinus tabuliformis; assembly: GCA_031772625.1. Lineage (NCBI taxonomy): Eukaryota > Viridiplantae > Streptophyta > Pinopsida > Pinales > Pinaceae > Pinus > Pinus tabuliformis. The sequence continues at coordinate 239,172,802 of CM062808.1, read as the reverse complement.
TGCCAACCTCCTCTTCTTCGTCATCTTCCTGACCCTCGTCCTCCTCTTCTCGGTCTCCCTTTTCCGTCTCGTGCCCCTTCCACTTACCCTCTTTTCCATGCGTTGCTCGTTGGGGCTCCTCGTCTAAAATATAATTCCGGATGTCAAACTCTTCCTCCGACTCGTCCGGGATAGTAAGATATATCTTCTGCAAGGCTTCCTCTACCGTGCTCTTTCCTTTCTCTGCTGGATTTGCCGCCTTGCTCCTCGTCCACCTTCCTGCTCCCCTGTCTTGGTTCTCTGCCATCTTACTTGCCTTCGTCTGTTGCAATTTCCTAATGCTCTCCCTCACTTTGCTTTGGTTCTCTCCTGGTTTCTCCCTTTGCTTCGTTCGACTGCATGCAGGCCCTATATTATCCCTGCTCTGCCACCTTTCCTTCTTGAAACTTCTTTGCTGCCTGTCCTCGTCATTAATACCCGTTCCATATGCTCTATCATGATGGGAAACGATCACTGTCTCGCTGACGTTTCCACCTCTCCTCCTCGGTACCTTACCCATTTTTCTCCTTGGGATGATCATCCTTCCCGTGGGTTGATTGATCCCACCCTTCATGACTTTATCTTCATATACTTGATCCTGCAGACACTCTGATCGATCATTGATTACCCTGTCCTTTCCCCTCCTTCCCATAATCTGGAGGCGTCTAATTATTCCTTTCCTGTGCGGTCGCTTCATTATGATCCTGACTTAATAAATTATTTAACTCGATCCAACTTGGATCATCCTGTAATGATGTCTAGCTGCCATCCACTATCCTGTTCGATCCTTCACTTCCCCAATTGGCCAATAGATCAGCTGCGCGGTTTCCATTTCTCAATACATGGTTTATTATTGTATATTCTATCCTACTCAGCAGTCCCTCGATATCCTGTAGGATCCCTGCTGTCCTCCAACTCTTCGTTACATGATCCCAGCTCTTACCATCCCTTAATTTCTTTAACATATCGATCGTAATTTGGGAATCTCCTTCGATTTCAAGATTCATATACCCGTTTCTAACTGCTATCCGGAGTCCATGGTGCACTGCCCACAATTCCGCTTCGTTGTTCGTCATTTCCCCTCCCCATTCAGCATACACCCACCGCGTATTACCTCTGCTATCTCTGAAAATGCCTCCCAAACCTGCTTGTCCCGGGTTACCCTTTGAGGCCCCGTCGAAGTTTAATTTAACCCGTCGATCACCGGGAAGCCTGAAATGGTTGGGGCTCTGCATGCCATTTCTGATCTTCCGCTCTGTATTGGGATAGATCATCTGAAATTCCATATTCAGTTTGGAGACTATTCTCTGTTCCTCCGGGTTCAACCTCCAATCTTCTTCCTCCCAAACTTCGGACAAAACCGTTTCTTTAATCGACCTGCATATTTCATCCCAAATTCTCGATTCTTGACAGCTTTTATCCCTAAAGATTCGTCGATTTCGCTCTTTCCAAATCGCCCATATTACAAAACCTACCGCCAGGTTCCATATTCTCCTTACGACTTTGCTTTGGAAATTCCCCTTTCCCCATTGAAGCAGAGTATTCCTGATGCTATCTGGATCCCTTTTTGTCATACCAAAGAGCACCCTAATTTCTTCCCATAGGCTCTTAGTATATAAACATTTGTTCAATAAATGCTCCTGAGTTTCTATTTCCTTACTACAGAGATTACATCTTGATGGCCCAATCATTCCTCTTTTCTGAATATTATCCCATGTCAGGATCCTTCCTCTGCACACCAGCCATACGAAACATGTTACTTTTGGCCACCATTTTCCTTCCCAAATCTTTTTCCATTCCATTGGTTCCTCCTCTCTTTCCTCTTTCGTTGCCCAGTAGTATGCTTCTTTTACTGTGAACATGCCCTTCATCGCTTTACCCCATCTAAGGATATCCTTACCTTCTCTGACCTTGATTTTCCTCGATTCTATTTCTCTGTTATACACTTGCCCAACCTCCTGACTTATATTATCATCCCATTCCTCCGGTCTTTTCCAAACTCTCCATATGTCGTTTAATTCTTCTCTTTTCCAATAGTCCCTCACATATTCCATTCCTGCTCTTTGCGCTTTTTCTTGGACTTCATGAAGAGTTTGGATCCTATCCAGATTGTCACGCTGTTGCCAACCTTCCTCCCAAAATCTTGCTGAGCTTCCTTCACGGATTTCCCAGAAGGCAAGGTTCCTAACTATATCCCTATTTCTACTTGCTAAATCCCAGATTTGTGATCCTCTTGGAGTTTCCTCTATTCTTAAACGCCCTTCAGTTGTATCAGGCATGCCATATTTTTGGTTCCATATTTTTTTCCACACATCGGTTCCCCCCTGGACCCATCTCCACCATAGTTTCGCCCCTAGAACCTTATTTACAATTTCAGGATCTCTTACTCCCAGGCCTCCTTCCTCTTTCCTCTTGATTACATTCTTCCATGAAACCAGAGTCCATTTCTTCTGTTGCTTGGGACCCCCCCATAGAAATTTTCCAAGTATTTCTCTCATTTTGGAAAAAACTCCTTTGGGAGCAGCCATAATGGATAGGTGGTATATAGGGATAGATAATAAGACTGATTTTAATAGGACAATTCTGCTTGCAATATTCAACAATCTGAACGACCAACTAGCTAATCTTTTCCTGATTTTTTCTAACAAACTCTGCCAATTTTTTATCCGGTTAGGGTTTATATATTCACAATAATGATTATGTAATCATTATTATGTAGGGTAAAAGAATTACATTTTTGAGCATCAAATTTCTTATATATAATATTTCATTTATATGAATATTGTCAATTGAGTTGCCTCTAAGAAATAATTATATTGGTAATTAATTGAAAAATAATTATCTTTTATAATTTTTTTCTATTATTATTTAATGCGCTAAAATCTATATTATTACTATGTATTATTTTTTACAAAAAGTAATGTGTTTAATTTTATTAAATTATTATTTATTTATTTATTTGATGATAATGATTAAATTCTATTGACATAAAAAAATGGTTTATCAACCTTAAGAATATAACATATTATTTAGTTTTTTTTTAAATTTCACTTCTATGCTAAACAAGTTTTAAAAGAAGCATTATAAAAATCACATAGTTTTGAGCACATAAAAAGTAAGAATGATGGTAGTGACACACACACCCACACAAGGATTGTGACAATTAGTTGAAGTTAATATCTAATATAAGTATATGATGGACAATATAAGATAAAGTGTTTTTCATCTTCAACCATCTTAGTGTCACAAATATGAAAAACTCTTTCATCCAAAGAGGTTTTAGGAATTGACTAATGCCCACTTTCACTATGAAGCTCATGAGAATTTATTCTTAATTTAACAATGTTTAATTGCCTTTACACTAGTCAAGACAAAGATATACTTTTGATTTTCTAGAATTGGGTTAATGACCTCATAATATCTTAATTTCCTCTTTCCCTCTAAATCCTATTGAACCCCATAAATGACATCCCTAGTATCCTTTTTCAATATTATTTCCTTTCTTATCACACCCTTCTTTCCCTTTTTCACCTATCATATTACCCTCACATGCTTATCAATAGAATGGCAAGGTACTATATGCTTCATAATCCTTTAAATTCTATGTTTTAATTAGATAATTAAGAGTTTTTGGAGGTTGCTTTGCTCATGAAAGAACCTTAGTTCAATTTCAGTACCAACTAAAGACTTTTGGTACCCAAAGGGGCCTTGAGCCTATAAAAGCATGTTTGTGGCCAACCATGCATAAGATCACTCTCCAAATGGATCAAGCACCTAACAATGTGGCGGTCATATTCAACAAATATCCGCATCCTCTCTTCGATGGTTTTGAGGTCAAATAAGAAAGGTTTGATAGTAAAGTAAGTTCAACCAAACCCTATTTTCATCCATAGTTGCAAAGCATGATGGATTTGGTCGGTTACACTAGTGTTCCAAAGGATTCACAACGCTATGAGAGATCTTCTAGTTTCACTCATGGCTAATACGAGAGGCTCATCCTTTAGATCCAGGGTAGATATTCTATTTAAATTGTGTTTACAATACTTTTAAGAACATTGCACTTTCGTGCCCTAGTTTCATGGCATCAACTATGATGTAACTCTAGCTTAATTAACATGAAAGTTTTCCTTCGATCCGACATCATGGTAACTGTTAATCTATGGGTCTATAGCATAACTAAGTGCCACTATGGGAGGGACCTAGACAAGAGTGTCTTAATGTAGAGTATTTCTTCTTTTCATTTATGTGTTTATGTTGATTCATGTTTTCTTTCATTCACACTTGACTAATAATGTTTTGTTCTTTCTTCTATCATTTATATATCATAAGTAGAGTAACGTTATGCAAAGAATATTTTCTATACATGCATAAGTTTCATTTATTGATTCTATTACTTATGAGATTACATTGGATTTGTGATTTCTTATAGTTTTGTTGCAAATAGAAATCTTAACAGAGATCTTAACAATATGATATCTATTATACAAAGATTTGTTTGAATTTTCATTCAGTAACTCTAAGATTTGTGTTATGGTTTGCGGCTTGATTCAATTTGGTTGCTATATTAAAACAATAATTATTGTTTGCAAATTTAGGATTTCGATTTGTGACCAGTTGAAGTACGTTAATTCTAGGTTCTACATAGAGTAGGTGTCGAGACAAAGTATCTTGTTATACTATGCCATACTCTGTTATCTATGCTTTGAGTCTTATATGGTTTTCTCATGATACATACACAACCAAAATATGATCCAGGTGGATATTGGTGGCCACCCGCCTATTCCACATGGTCCACCACTGTTGTTTCTTTTTAGCTTCCTTAATTGTAGCAAAACTTACTATTTTTGGCAATTTTTTAGGTCCTAAACTTCTAGATCTGTTTTGAGGTACTAAAAGAAATTTTTGGGAAAACAGAGAGACCAAAAAGGTCGAAATCTAGAAAATAAGATTGTTTTTGGCCTCCTCTTTGATATCATCAAAACAAGGTATTATGATAGCCAAAATGGAGATTGTATGACAAAGTTATGAACCCAGGAAGTTGATGTACAAATTTACCTAAACGAGGCCCATAGTTTTTGCGCTTCATCTCCTTGGGTTAGGTTTTTGGATGTTTGGGGTTTTTCGTTGTTTCTCAATAATAAATAGGCCTTTGAGCCTCATTGTAATAGAGTTCAGAGGTATGTAGCCGCCACATATCTTCTTAGAGATTAACTACCATTACTTGAGCTAGTTTATTTCTATTTCTGTATGTAAGCATATTTTAGTTCTTTGATATTAATGAAATGAAGTTTTATTTCTATTGCATCTTTGTGTTTATGTGTATATCTTTATTTTATCGTGTTCCTGCATAAGTTCGGAGCGGTTTGCTCTTTCTTTGTTTTTCTATTTCTGTATGTAAGCATATTTTAGTTCTTTGATATTAATGAAATGAAGTTTTATTTCTGTTGCATCTCTATGTTTATTTGTATATCTTTATTTTGTTGTGTTCCTGCATAAGTTCAGAGTGGTCTTCTCTTTCTCTGTTTTTCTTTGCATGTCCCCAACGAGGTCAGGGTATAAGGAGTTAGGGCATGAATTATTTGAACCTTTGCAAGACTAGCCTCGCAAACCCCATTGACCTCCCATGGCAAAAGAAAAGAAAGACGAGGGGGTAGGAGATCCTTTCAAAATATTTCTCGAGGAAGTCCTCGAGTGACAAAGGAACGCGATGATGGATAACTTTACCCAAATCCTTCGGTTGCTACCCACAAGTGACACATATTCATCTAGAAGCCACTCTGGAGATGCCACTCCTTTTAATGTGTAAGTTAACTTTGACATTCCCATATTTAAAGGTCTGATAGATGCATATGTCATAGATTGAATCTGATTAAATCTATTGGAAGGATATTTTTCAGTTCATGACTTTTTTCCTATGAGTTTTCCAATTGGGAAAAGATTTTTTTTTGACTCCTCAAAGCTGCCCCACATGTTAAGGACTAGTGGGAAACCTACTGTGAAAAAAAGGATGAGAGGGAATCCTTACTATTTTCAGACGCACCCACTTGGAATTTTTTCTGAGATGCCATCAAGGAACAATATTACCATGTTGGGAGCTATGAAGATAAATACATAAAGTGGACCACATTGCGACAGGGAAGGGACCAAGATGTGCCAAAGTTCAAAAATGTTTTCCATATCCTTCGCATGAAGCTGGGTATCAAGGATTCTGAGTGGAATTTGGTACTCATGGACCGTGGATGCCTACACAAATACATTTAGGATGAGCTGGAGTTCCTGGACATCTCCTCGCTTGGCACGACTTATCGATACGTTGTCAAGATCGAGCAGAAATTTAAACACAAGAGACGAGACTTTGGATTTGCGAATCCGAAGTAAGGGAAAGGTGCCCCCAAACCACATAACAAAGGACAAATCTAAGGCGGGGCATGCCAGGACAATTCAATGAAGCCGTAATAAAAGAACAACACCAAGAAGACAAATAAGGACATAGGGAAATGGTGTGGGTTCCATAAGAATGCCACTCACAACACAAGTGATTGCCGAGCCAAGAAGTCACTGGTGGCTGAATTGAAGGCTTCTGAATCAAATGCATGTTCTAACTCTAAGTCAGAAATGACCAGGGGAATGACAAAGGCAAGCAGATTATCGATGCAAAGACTAGTGCCACCATTGCCACAACCAAGATCTAGAAGGATGAGCTTGAAGATCTAGAGGATGGGGTGCAACTCTTCCACTCATGGATGTGGGTAAAAGGTTCTCCACTGCAGTTCATTGTCAATAGTGGGAGCCAAATGAACCTCATTTCGGTAAAGGTCGTGAAGAATTTGGGCCTACCGACCACACCACACCCACAGTCGTACACCATTAGGTGGCTTCACCAAGGGTGATATCTTTGTGTCTACCAACAGTTCCTCCTTCCCTACATCATGAAGCCCTTCATAGATGAAGTATTGTGTGATGTTGCTCCTCTTGAAGTTTGTGATGTATTATTAGGCCAACCATACTTGTGGAAGCGACATGTTGTATATGAGTCTAGGAATTTCACTGTTGTTATTAATTTGGGCAATAAGTTGTATAGGATATTGGATGTAGCACTGCCCATCGCCAATTCTTTGAGCAATAAGATCCTTTCCAAAATTGGGAAATTGATTTCTTTATGATTCACCCTTGGGGCAAGAAGAATATTGTGGCCACAACCTCCAGACAAGGCTCCTTCGCATGACAACAATAGATGGACAAGGTTGTGGTGGAGTACATGGAGATATTTACCTCACCCACATGGGTACCTCTACATTTTCAAGTCAAGCACTCCATTGGTTTGACCCCAGGCATGCCACTACCTAATGGACCGATCTATTGATGTTCTGTTCTGGAGAATGATGAAATCGAGAGGCAAATTCAGGTATTATTGCATGAAAGGAACATTAGGACAAGTTCACCACCCTGTGGGAGATTGATCGTGTTGGTACAGAGGAAGTACAAGACCTGGAGACTATGTATTGACTATCGGGTGCTTAACAAGATCACTGTCTGGAATAGGTATCCAATCCCATGGATTGATGACCTTTAGGATCAGCTCAAGGGGGCCAAATATTTCAGCGAGATTGACTTGAAGTCTGGTTATCACCAGGTATCGATCAAACCCTTTGATGTGTGGAAGACTGCCTTCAAATCCAATGACAACCTTTTTGAATGGTTGGTCATGCCTTTCGGGTTGAAGAATGCCCCCAAAACCTGTATGAGGCTGATGGACGACATCTTGTGACACCTCACTAACTTATTTGTGGTGGTGTAACTAGATGATATTATGATCTTTAGCCAGAGTTGGGAGGAGAGCCTCCACCATATTCGATAAGTCCTCCAAACCCTGCGGCAAGACAAGTTGTGTGCTAATTTCGAGAAATGCACTTTTGTTATGACCTAGGTTCAATATCTTGGGTACATCATTGATGAGTGGGGTGTGCATGTGGACCCAACCAAGATATAAGCTATTTAGGATTGGCCAACCCCAACCACTCTAACAGATCCCTGCAGCTTTCTGGGTCTTGCTAACTTCTACCACAGGTTTGTGTTGGTGTTCTCTCATATCACATGGCCTTTGAGTCAAGTCACTAAGGGAGGAGCGAAAGAAAAATTATTTTGGTCTGAATCCCAACAAAAGGTGTTTGTCGACTTGAAGCATCGCCTCTGATCTGCACCAATGCTCACATTAGCAGACCTAAAACAGCCATTTGAGATCGAGATAGAGGCCTCTAACTATGCTATTGGTGCAGTTCTTACTCAAAAAGGGCATCCAATGGCATATCACAGTGAGACACTTTTAGACACAGTTCGAAATTATCCCACCTATGACAAAAAGATGTATTCCATTGTGCAAGATTCCAAAAATGGAAGCATTACATTATGGGAAAGGAAACGATCATCCACACAGACCACTGACCCCTATAGTTCATACAGACATAGGGGTAGTTGTAAAAGCATCTCCATCAGAAATGGTCCACAGTTCCATTTGAACATTAAGTACAAGAAAGGCAACGCTAAAAATGTTGCAAACTGCCTCAACTGGCCACTGGTCATGGCGCTGACCACTTGATGAGCCTCATCATTGAGTAATTATATGGGCCTTAATTGTCCTTAATTCACCTCCTAGCTTAGTCAAACCAACTATTCTCACAACTTATTGTATACTTTTGATTATATTTTGTTTATGAGATGAGTTAGAGTTGGATATTTTGCTTTTTGGTCGAAAGTGCATGTAATGTAGGCATAAAGGATTAAAGCAAGGAACTATGGCAAATACCTTGGTCAAAACTCAAATGGGACAAGGGAGAGTAATTATAGGAGCTAAATCCTCCTCATTTAATACCCCTCCATTTGAATATTCCTCCATCAGCTCAAACTGTAAATAACCATCACTTTGAGGACTAGAAGATAGCCAAGCAAAGGAAAAGGACAGAAACCAGTTTATCAGATGTATAAATGGAGAGGCTTCGGACCTCAGTAGGATTCAAACTTCATTTGTAAAACTCTGTTTTATTTCCGAGCTGCAAGGACTTGTGACAGTTTGCTCTGTAATCCATGGTTTTTATAATAAGAATGAGTTCTGTTTAAGCCAGCTCTGAGTTAACTTCAAGGGCTGGAGCTCTTGGGTTAGGGCCCGACCCAAGCAGGCAAAGCTCCTCTTTATTGTACTGTTATGCTAGCATAATTTCCTAGTTTTCATTGTTCATTTGCTTAAATAGCTTCTTGGTTATGATTATTTGTTTAAATAGCTTTTTGGTTTACTTGTTCATTTGTTTAAATATCTTTCTAGTTCAATTCTTCTGCATTTGCTGTAGTTCACTTCCATTTATGCCTTCTTTCAGTTCACAGGTTATTTAGGAGAAAAAGATCACAATCAAGTTGTGCGTAGGTGTCTCGGCCTCATCTCCTCCCTCTGGGACCGTGATTGGAGGAAGGGACCCTTTAGTAGCCCCAAAAACATAGGTTTCTGGTTCTCGCATGAGTTATGGAGTTTGTCATTTGATTCAGTTACTCGTTCACCTCACTGTGTTTTTCTGTCAATTTCCCTTTGAAACCTCCTTCAACACATTCTTCAAGCATTGCTTCCTTGTCATCCGATCACCAACAAACCTTCAAAATCACTGTCTGATTCATTATTTTCTCCAACTGCTACCTCACGTGGAGTCCACCACTTAATTTATGAACTTTAATTCCCCACCGTCGATTTTTCTCACCTAATACGATGGCTGTCACTTCACCTAATCGCCAACTAGCTTGGCCGATCTCCACTGTTGATCAGCCCCGCTTGATCCAACAACTATCGCACAATCTCATGCGGATTAGTGCATGAATGTTATCCGACCAAGAGCACACGAGAAAAGTGGTTTTCTCATGCTACGTGTCGCGCAGTAAGGCTAATTGCATGAAATTTCAAAATACTGCTTCAACCTAAAGGGTGCGCGAGAAACTACTTACCGCCTTAGAAACCCGCTCCATAATTTCCACACATTTCTTTTTCCCACGATACGATCTCCGCCGTCCATCTCTTAACTTCATCCACGTGATTAGATCTCAACCATTCATCTCCTTTGTTACCTTGATTCGTCCATCCACTCACTTAACTCCTCGCGATACAATCTCAGTCATTCATCCTATTCATCAACCCCATTCATCTACTTATTCACTTAAGCTCCGCAATAAGATCTCCACCATCCATATTCTGTTCATTAATCAATCCAATGGTCCCTATGTGCTACTACATCCTTAAATATGCTTTCCATTGATTTTGACCTCTGATTACTTTTTCCACTTGAAGCCCAATTTAGCCTAAGTTTCTTTGCTGCACCTTAGTCTAGTTTAATGTTTTCTACTTCTGCAACTTAGATAGCAGCATTAGATTAGTGTTAACTTATCAATTCTGCTTAGAATAGCTATTTGGGTGGTTAGTTAGGTTATGGTATGGTTTAGCATTTTCATGTTTTTTTATTCAATACTGTAGTAGAAGTAGCTTTCCCTTAGGATAGATTTTTTCTTCTTCCATCAAAGAGTTAAGCTTCTTTTGACCTTATAGAAGTCTGGCTTGGAACCCCTGGGATCTCTTGCCAGATGAGAAGTGACAACAAGCAATACCTTCACTTTTACTTATGCATATAGCACTATCACCTCCAATTTTGTATGAACCCCAGGTTGATAAGTAAAGATGGTAGCCCTGGGACTTGCAGCATTCTTGTTGCAATACCTAGGCTCATCACTTTTTGGTGTCGTTGCCGGGGAGGTGTTTAAGTAGAAGTAATTACTACTTTCTTCTATTTTCTAGTCTCCAACTTTCTTTTCTTCTACTTCTAGTCCTCAATTTTATTCCATTAGTTTATTTCTACAAAAGTAATCTAGTTTCTTTTTTTTTTTTTTTTTTTTTCGGTTGTCATTATCTGCTTTCCTTTCTATTCTGCAAGTACTTTCTAGCTTTTAAAAAATATTACAAAAACAAACCTAAAAACATTTCCTTTCATGCCTTGTAGGAATAGGGATAATTCAAGTAAATTCTTGTCAAATACCCCCACTACAGCCAACAGCCAACAATCAACCTTCTCTCTTCTTCAGTGATGGTGAATTGGAAGACCCTTCAGGTGAGAAACCTTACCTATTTGAGGAACCTATAGGGGAACAACAAGAGGAAGAACCCATTCCTACTGAACCAATCGCTGAAAACCGAAATGACAGAGGGAATAGAGAGAGAATTGAGGGTGCTTTCCCCATCAGGGAAACCAATGGGGACACTAAGATAAAGAATATAAGCCCCTATGCTCTACCTCATTTCCATGGCCTGACCATAGAGGACCCTAACACTTTCCTATTTGAGTTTGTTGTTATATGCCGAACCTATGGCTATACAGATGATGAACAAAAGTTAAAATTGTTCCCATCTACCCTCAAGGATGGAGCATTGTGGTAGTTCATGCGGTTACCTGGAGATAGCATCACAACTTGGGCTCAGATCCAACAGACTTTTAACAAAAAATATAGGGACTACTGTAGGTCAAAGGATACTAAAGAAGAGATTTCCAGGAGACCATAGGCTAGGATGAATCCCTAGAAGACTAGGAAGAAAGGTTTTATCTCAGTTACAAAAGGGCTAGGTGCACAGTTGACCCTGAATCGCTAAAGTTGGTCATGCTTAGAGGAGTAAGGGAGGATCTTCTGGATACCTTACATATGATATTAGGAGGAGATGTCTACCAATTACCTTATGAGGATATTAAGACTGTCTTTAGAAAACATTCTAGGTCAACCAAGAAAAATGGTAGGGGTAGTCAACCTATGGCTAGTACATCATCCTCTAGTTTATCCATCAAGGGTGAAATTAGAAATATGCTGGAAGATTTCAAAAGTGATATGCTCCAAACCCTTGCCTTGCAATTTGACACCATGAACATCAAAAGGAATCAAGAGGAAGCAGAGAGAGCCTTGGCCATATTTTGTCCTAGATGCACCAGGAGGCATCCTAAGAATGAATGTCCATTAAACTGTATTAAGATTTGCTCAATCTGTGAAGAAAACCACTCCACAGAAAAGTTCCCTTCTTTACCTGGACTCAAAGTTGTATATCAAGGAGCTAAAGGGGTCACTGAGCAGCTTTGGTACATCAACCAAAGGAGACCTCCTGGGCCTAGACCATACCATTAGGGTATGCAAGGGTCATCCCATGCATATTACAAACCAAACCAAACCACAACTATACCTTCTTGGGGACCCCCTACTCATCCTTCCTGGCCTACTCCCCCTCCTTGGTCCTATGCATCTCAGTATCAATTCTAGCTAGCTAGCTAGTCATATCAACCTTATGTTCAACCACAACATCAATGGAATACCCCACACCAGGGGTGGAGGCCCCAATTCAAAAAAGTTCCAGCCCTATTGCCTCCACCACCTACCTCACCAAAACTCCTACAATCTGCTCCATCCAAGCAACCCTAGATTCCTGCCTAGCCAAATTCGAACCCAAACAATAGGCAAACTCAACAAACATACAGTGGAGAGACATCATACCGGCTTATGCTATAGAAATCCAGGAGATAAAACTAAGACTGGGAGAATTCTCCCAGAAAACTAACCTCCCTCTCCACATAGGGAGGTTGAGGATGAAAGAGAGAAAAACAACCTTAAAGTAAATCCACCCTTTCCTGAAAGACTAGCCCAACCATTCCAGCCTACCCGAGAATAAACTGAACTTCTAGGAGAATTAAAAAATCTATGTGTAAAGATCCCCCTTCTCCAGGAAATCAAAGATGTTCCCATTTATAATAAGATGATTAAGGAGAAGTGCTTCAAGCATCCATGAAGAAGAAAAAGGGATGCCCCTACCATTAATGTCATTGGGCAGTTGTCTGACTTAATGCTGGGGCAGGTAATATGTCCAAAATATTGGACCTTGGAAGCCTTATAGTAGATGTGCACATCAATGGCACCATTGTCCCACACACTCTGATTGATATTGGGGCTGCCATTAATGTGATGACTAAGGACACTGTTAGATTCAATATTTGCATACTGCCACCAGTGATCAAATATGCTCTTATAAAGTGGTCTTAGGGTGTCAAAGTCAATTTTTTTTCATTTCAGTGAGTCTTCAAATAAAAATTTGGTCACTGGGTATTAGGTCTAGGATTTGTTTTCACTCCTTCCAAAGTCTTTCAAGTATTGGTTCATGTCACCATTTGGCTGAGTGTACCATCATTCAAAGATTTTTCATCATTATTTCAGGATCCAAAGGTTCATTTTACACCTTGTTTGTGCTTCAGTTGTGCTTAAGTAAGGCTCATTTCCCTCTCCTAGGGTTTTGAAGGTAATTTTCCTTGGATGGTCAAATCATCAACAAAACTTGTATCCTGATGCTCATACACCTTCCCCTACCCTTAAAATACCTTCTTAAACACTTTCCATCATTGATATCCCTTAAATTCATCATTTTCCCACAAACCCTAGCCTATTGCTACAATTTGACACTTTTCTAGGTTAGGCCTGTGTTTTGCCCTTTTGGACCCCTTCCCCTCACTCAATATTTGAAATTCCACTTTCCCCTGATTCCTAACATTCCTCCCTACTTCCCAAAATTTTCTCAAGAAATTAGAAGCCCCTCATCCCCTTCATTTCCCTTCATTTCTACAAATCCCCTATTCCACACATTGGGATAGGTTTTATTCAAATGATGTTTTTGAGAAAGAAAAGATGCATTTGAAAAATATGAGAGAGATTTTTGTCCATCATAGACACAAGAAGAAAAACCTCCTTCAGTTTTTACACAGGTCTCATGGTTTGGGAGAAATGTCCAAAACATTATTTGCCTCAGGAGAGTTGCTGCACTTCTAGAGTGACTTTGGGAAAATCAAGATTTATCCTAGCTGGAGTGACCAAATGACTTTCTTGATGAGTCAAATGATAACTAGACACAAAAATATTTCCAATGAGCTATCATGAGCTCAATTTAGAGTTGAGGAAGACCTTCACAAGTTGACTGCAACATCACTCTACATTTTGGTAGCCTCATTCTGCACATTTTGACTAGTCTTGGGAGATTGAGCTTTTCATAGAGAAAATAAACTCCAAATTGAAAAATTTAAGATGTTCTGGAAATTAGACTCAACAAGCTTTCCAACGAGCTATCTCACGCCTAATTTGGACACCAGGAAGGCAGTCAAAAGTTTTCTTGAAGTGGCATTGCATACTCGCTTCATGCGTTGCATGTTTACTTGGCGCTGCGCACTCCCTTCAGGCACTGTGCACTTCCTTCAAGTGCTGCATGTTTGACACTAGTGCTGTGCACTTGACAGGTAGCCAAATTTTTCACTATTTCTCTCATATAATAGTTTTCACCTGTGGGATTTTGAGTTTTTACCAATGTAATTCATAATGATGATGTAATTAAAGTGTGTTTTTGTTACCTAGGGTAGATACATCAGATGAATGGCCTAAGTGGCATGTAGAATCAGTTTGCTTCATATTAGGGATGAGTCAGTTTGACCACCCTAGTCTTTATCTATTGGTTCAGTCTTTTGTGCAATTGCACCTCCTCTCATGGATTCGACCCCTGAGGCTAGGATTAGTTGTTTTGAGGCCTATATCATGTATTTTTTTAGTCATTTTGTTGGTTCGACTTAGTATGGATGCTTTAGAACTTGATTATACATCTTTGTAAGCAGTTTGGCAGGAGATTAATAAGAATTGTAGCTATTTTTATGGGATCCCTGTGGTATGGAGTTTTAGTACAGTTTCTTCTTCTATGATTATATGTTTATATGTTTTATGTATTCCATAAATCATTTCATTACTTCTAGTTGAATGTTTTCAAGTTTGATAGGTAGAATCCATTGTATCAATGCTCTGCCTTGGGAAACCATTCACCATTTCATGTTTTCTGTAGTCCAAGAAGGATCCATGATTATCACATGCCCTTCTTAGCTTCTCACCAGTCTTAAAAATCTCACCTCATCAAGCCCTAGAGTGCTAAAGCCTATGCCTACCTTGCCCCATAGAATATCCCGCATTTCTAACCTAATTTCCCAGACCTAAACTGCACAGCTCCTCCTGATCCAGCAAAACCCCTACAAAATCAAATCAAAATTTTCGTGCTAATATACCTAGCCTAAAATACTGAGATCCTTACGGAGAGAGCCTTCTCCCAGCATAGTAGTGCTAGCTACTTAGCTAAGCTTGGTTTGCAGTTACCCTGGCATTGCCTCCCTTTAGCCTGAGGACAATCTAGGTGATAACAGACACCATGCTCAAGCTCAACCTCCAAGGGTCATTGCGGAAGACCACTACAGTTCAGCAACTTACAGACCGTTCCACAGTCACCCCTGAGGGAATTGTGGAGGAATTGATGGTCTCCATTGAATCTTGGGAGTACCTTGTAGATTGCCTTGTTCTCCAGCCTAAGGATAAGCTTACTGGTTACTGTCTCATCCTTGGGAGGCGATGGTTGGCCACAACTGATGCTTACATTAGTTGTAGAGCTGGGAATATGACCATCAAGAATGGGCATATGTCCAAACAGTTATTCCTATACCCTCCTACACAACCTACCCTACAACATGATTTACCTTTATGGTTAGAGAAGGAGGAAGAGGATGAGGCTTATTCTGCCCAACTTTATACGTTTGAAACAACCATAGGAGAAGGACAACAAAATGAGGATAATTTAATTGAACACCTACTCCAAAGTCCAACTCCTAGTTCATTGCCATTAGAAGAAGAAATTAGGGAAACCCAGAACAATCATCCAATTGACTTATGCTTGGAAAATTCCAACCCATTCCATGTAAAAACCATAAAATTTGGCCCAAGGAAAACTCTAAACATTAATCCATCTCTTTCTGCTTTAAAAGAAGAAAAGTTATGCAACATGTTGAGAGAGAACCTAGAAGCTTTTTCTTGGAGTTATAAGGAAATGAAGGGAGTACACCCCTCAGTGTGTACTCACCACATATACATCAAAGAAGGTTGCAAGCCAGTCAGGCAACCACAAAGGAGGATGAATCCAACTCTTAAAGACATACTCAAAGAAGAACTGCAAAAACTGCTAGATGAAGGATTCATTTACCCTATCTCAGACATTGAGTGGGTCTCTCCTTTAGTGCAAGTTCCCAAGAAAAATGGTAAGTGGAGGATTTGTGTGTATTATAGGGAGTTGAACAAAGCCAAAAATAAACATCATTTTCCCCTACCCTTCATTGACCAAGTGCTAGATGGCCTCGAAGGGAAGAAATTCTTTTCTTTCCTAGATGGATTCAGTCGGTATACCCAAATCCAAATCTGCCTAGAAGACTAGGCAATGAGCCTCATCATTGAGTAATTATATGGGCCTTAATTGACCTTAATTCACCTCATAGCTTAGTCAAACCAACTATTCTCACAACTTATTGCATACTTTTGATTATATTTTGTTTATGAGATGAGTAGAGTTGGATATTTTGCTTTGTGGTCTAATGTGCATGTAATGCAGGAATAAAGAAGAAAAGCAAGGAAAATGCAGGGATAAAAGATAAAAGAAATGAAATATGGTAAGTACCTTGGTAAAAACATGAATGGGACAAGGGAGAGGAATTACAAGAGGTAAATCCTCCTCATTTACTGCCCCTCCATTTGAATGTCCCTCCATCAGCTGAAAGTACAAACAGCCAAGCAAGTGAAGTTAAAAACAACCAAATCAGGTGTACTATAAGGCAACCAAGCAAATGAAAGTATTAGTTTATCTTGAGTTCAGAGCGAAAACTCACTACTAGAAGGCAGCGGAGCTAGTGAAAGGGAAAGCACAAGTTTATCATTGAATTGGGAGTTGTGAATCTGTAATTTTGAAAGAAGTCATTGGAGACTTCAGAAGTATAAGTAGAGAGGCTTAGGACCTTAGTTTTTTAGTTAACAGTTAGTTTCCAAGGGTTAAAAAGAATTCGGACTTCTCATTGTAGAACTCCACTTTGTTTTCAAGCTGCAAGTCTTGTAACAGTTTTTGATTTATAATGAAGATGAGTTTTGTTTTGAGCCAACACTGAGTTAACTCAGAGGGCTGAAGCTCTTGGGTTGGGGCCCGACCCTACCAGCTAAAGGTCCTCTTTATTGTATTGATATGCTAGCATAGATTCCTATTTTCTGTTCATTTGCTTAGTTAGATGCATTTTCATTACAACAATAGTACAGATTCATGGTTTCCTATTCATTTGTTGAAGTAGTTCATTTCCATTACAACACTATCTTAGCTTTAAGGTTTAGTTCTTTATTTGCTTAAGTAGTTGCATTTGCATCACCACAGTATAGACTAGATGATTCATGGTTTAACTAGTTATTTGTTTAAGTAGCTGCATTTCCATTATAGAGGGTTATTGTTTAACTGTTTATTTGTTTAAGTAGTTGCAGTCTCATTACAGTAGTGTAGAGTAGATTTGTTGTGTTTTAGTTTGCTTCATTTATGCTTTAATTCAATTAGCAGGTTAGTAAAGAAAATATCCACAAGGTTTCCCACAGGTGTCTCGGCCTCACCTCCTCCCTCTGGGACCATGACGTGAGGAAGAAACCCTGCAACAACCCCAAAAACATAGGGTTTTGGTTTTCATAGGGAGTTTGTTGTTTAACGTAGTCATTGGGTTCATTACATTGTTACTATGTTCCTTTCATGATCATCTGCTCCTTCACTCTCTTCCTATCATTTGATCTCCTCCATATCCCTTCCATTCTCCCTCAGCATGAAATACTTAGGCGGAATTAGTTAATTCACATTTAAACGATTTCTTCCCGTAGATTACATTACACAAAAAAACCTCACCGATCACCGCACAATTCATTTTCAATGCTAAATTTATGCACTTTAAATCCCAACCATCAATCTACCTTGTTTTGATCCGACCACTGTCACTTCACCCGATTGCCAACTAGCTTGGCCGATCTCCACCGTTGATTAGCCCCGCCTGATCCAACGATTGTCGCACAATCTCGCGTGGACACTTGCATGACCATTATCCAGCTGAGAGCACATGCAAAAAGTGGTTTCCCCATGCTACGTGTCGCTTGGGGAGGCTAATCGTGCAAAATTTTAGAAAACTACTTATAGCTTTGAGGGCATGTGATATACAACTTACCACCTACGCAAACCCGCTACCATTTCCGCATGTTTCTTTTGCCTGCAATTTAATATCCACCATCCATCTACTGATTAATACTGTCCATCCATCTCTTGACTTAGCCTCTGCGATATAATCTCAGTCGTCCATCTCCTGTTAACCCTGTTCATTCATTTATTCACTCAACTGCCATGAAATTTTTATTCTCCTATACCAATAGGTGTCATATTTCATGATTGACTTGTTGAGCTCTGTAATATGTTCATCCCTTCCCTTGTTGCAAAGGTTTTCCATATTATCAAAAAAATAAAAAAATGTAAAGAGGGTATGCCCTAAAAGAAAAATCAAAGGGTAAAAAGAATAAAATGGTCAAAAAAAGTAAAAGAAATGAACCCCAAAGAAAGAAAGACCAGGAATGTGTGCAAGTCCAAAATGCCACTACTTTTTCATTTTCTATAAATAAAGCATTGTGTGTAGCTTGTTAATTTATGCCACAATTGATGAATGGCCAAATAGCTTAATCTTGGCTGGTTCATGTTTGAATTTCCTGTTTTAGAGATAGAGAATAAAATCTGACCAAACTGTTCAATATTGGCAGATAAATAGATAGGTAGAGAAGAAAATGAGCTCAACTTTTAAAATCTAAGCCCTTGGAAGTAATAAGTGCAGACTTAGGTAGGCTTGCCATGCAAAGAAAAGAAAAGTTTATGAGGGTTTGCTAGTCTAAGTGCACCCGAAGAAAGAAGAAAAAATGCTAGGCCAAGTAGGTAGGGTAGGTAGATTGGAGCTACAGAATGATACTTGTGATGGGATATGTTTCTAAAAATGTGTTAACTTTCACTTCTATCACAAGTGCGATGGCGGACATTATACTTGGAGCAGCTCAAGCGAGGCAAGGTTTCATGACTAACTCCCCTTCATACTTTTCCCTAAATCATTTACTAATTTCCCCAAAACATTAAGAATCTATTCTTAATTTCACTAAAAAACCATTCATTTCATTTCATAAACTCATTTCCTTAAGTAAATCCCTACTTGTTGAGGGATAAATTCCCCTAGGGTCTTGGGTTGATACCCTAGCAGATCAGAGGTTATCTATACAGAGAAACACCCACTCCATACATCCATAATGATAATATAAGCAAACTATACGATAAGGGGCGTACCTGGGGGTCCTTCGTTTGAGAATATCCTGCCAAGGTCCAAACCCTCTTGGAGTTCCTTTTGCTCCTTCAACCTGCAAAACAATCAATTCAAGAAAGTACATCAGTATATGGACTAAACATCATATAGAAATCATCTTCATAATATATTGAAAGGTAATTAGTTATGAAATTAAACAACTATTCATATATGAATCATAACATGGATATCATAAGCATGAAGAAGATTTATATCAGGAACAAAGACAAGTGTTTCTTTTATTATAGACAAATAAAGTACAAAAAGGAATAATTTCACCTGATTCATCCTTTTGCAGGCTCCAAGCAGAACCGTCCTCCAGATTCGTCCAGTCTCAAGCCTTTAACTAACTCATTCCATGGCTTACTCCGTGATATCTCAAGTAATAGATAGACATCATCACACAAGGAAACAAGGGTTTCCTGTAAATGGGGGAAGTGCGGGAGGCACTAGGATCTTCAGACCTAGTCAGGGAAATCTCAGCATAGTAACCTTTCTCTCTCTTCTCCCCTCCATTAGGCCTTCCCATTGAAGCCTTTTTATACTTCTCCCAAAGTAGTTTTTTAGTTGGGAATTCGTTGGGAACAGTTGGGCCACGGGCACTAATAGGTAATCAGTAGGTAAAACCTGCGATCTCCACCCGAAATTAAGGAGATTTAATTTTTTTAAGTGTTTTAAGACATATACGTGGGTTGGGTATACACAGACCTGCGTACACACACATTTAGCTCATGTCAATGTCGCGTATAGGGAATAAAACACTATTTTTTAAATTTTGGACCAGGTTTGGAAGGATGGGTTGCCCTAGCCCATGAGTGCAGCATCACAAACATCAAGAGTGAGGTTTGGAGCTATAATAGATGCCCCCTAATATATGAGGTCAGAAGGGGTACGTGATGGCCGAAATGTATTAAGAAAGTTCACGGAAAGGAAATCTGCCAAAAACTGAGAAGGACTTCACCAAAGTTCAGCCTGCCAAGCCACAAAAGGAGATAAAAAAGAAACACTATTTGAGGTGGGCATACCCATGCTCAGAGAAAGTAAAGTATGTATGTATATCAAGTACAAGCTGATCCACTCAGTATACAAGTATACAGAACTAGAAAATACATAATGGATCATCTGATCACGATTGAATAAGTACATGTCTGAATATCACATATAAGAATGTCAATGATGCTGAAGAATGAACCGGATCACTGATATCAAAGACTGATCACAAAAGGTACCAAATGAACATGATGGAATAGGATGGTACTACACTGCAAACTCAAGTGCCAGCATATAGAATGTCACCATGATTGACTACAACATATAAGTTGGAATGGTATCAACTAGCAGCAATAGGAGCAACTGTCAAGTGAACCAATGAATGCTGATGCAACATGAGGTCTTCACTGACCGCTATGGTACATTTCTAAACCATGGGAATAAATGATCTGAAGTCGATCATGTGAGAAATCGTTTGATTACCGGTCATTGATGTATACCGTTAACAAGCGTGAGACTACTCACCGATAATGATAATGAGCGTCAAGGTACCCAGTACAATCTAACAAGTGTGAATGGATGAGCTGAAGTCGAACACCTGTAAGAATCTATCAATCATGAGATAATGATGGTTTCCCACTGTCGATAGCGAAGGATCTGCCACTAATGACTACAAACCCCAAGGTACTGCCAAATGGACTCTAGATCTTTGCCCCAGAGAAATGAGTCGAAGTCGATAGGGAAAGATCCACTAGAAGGAAGGCATTAAGGCATCCTTCATCAATCTAGCACGAGTGTAACCCGTAGGCCAATAATGTGGAAGGAATCGGACGAAAAATATGTAGTAACCCGACCGAAGTACGTTTCCGGTGTACACAAGATGTGGCTAACGCACGACAGAAACCCTCTGAACCAACCAATAATGAAAGTTGACACAGAGGCGAGGTATCCACCAATAGGGTCAAATGGAAACCAAGGTACTGCATGAATCCCAATGTGTGATAATGTAAGCTGATGTCGAACACAAGGGAAACCACTTAATCAAAGACCCATGATACTGATTGACGCTGAGCACAAGGTGACCTATCAATAATGAAAATAGGGCTAGGGTGCAACTCTAGGCCTGTCCTCAGAGCAAGATGTCGTCGTCGATAAGGACAAGACCCGCTAGCAAGAAGTCAATGGAGACCTTCTCAAACCGGCATGAGTAAAGGAACAATATAGATGATGTGATGATAGACATGATACTGACAACCAGTGATGGCCGACTGAAAAATGAGTCAAGAGACACCACAGAGAGGCCGAATCAGGCTAACTTCCCTTGAACAAAAGCATGACTCAATGTGACTATGTGGCAGCATATGATGACTCTGTATAAGTTCGTCATGCAGGAGGCATGAACAAACCCTCCATATTATTGGAAGAGATAACCAATCAGGGGAGAACTAACTCAATAACAAGGTTAAGGCATACCTAAGTCAAACTAAATCCTGCTCAAACGGAGGAGACTTTGTTTTCGAGTGCTTTGTTCAAGTGCGACACGACTGACTCTAGCTGCCAATAATAAATGGAAATATTGTCCCGTTCCTGCTCCTTTTTTTGGAATATATAATTTTTTTGTCTTTTTATTTTAAGCTGGAAAAGGAATAAAAGAATGCTATAGCATAGTGGAAAGAATGAGTGTCGGTGAAACAGATGATCTAGTTCCTAGGATTGGAACATTCCTATGCTCAATGCAGGGATGTGAAAACTGGTCAAAGACACTCAAAGGTGTGTTCCTTCCACATGTCAAGGTGTGTCAAGTTATAGAAATTAAAGGTATGAAAGTTTGATTTTGCAGTCTTCATGGTCAAAAGTTGGCTTAAACATGAGTCCAAGTGAAGTCGGCTTAAGGCCAAAAGGGTGCAAATGGTCAAAATGCAATGCAATAGTACAACTCAACACAAAGGAGCCTCTAGGTTATAAGGCTAGAATGAAGCAAAGAAGCAAAGAGGAATGAGTCTTCATCGCATAAGTCATGGTGGGACTACAGAGGACTCTCGAGCCTACTCAAATCAGAGCAGCATGGGCAAAAAATGTTAGTGAGGTGCTAACTACAATGCCCATGTAAAGGATGGCTTCTACCATAGTGTCATGATTTAAAGAATCGACGAGTGAAGATGATTTACGAAGCATAACACGATGGGATTGACCCTATGGAAAATGTATCGACAAATGGAGGCTAGTATGCATAATGCAACGGAAAAATGGCTTCCCTAACCTATATGCCAGTGAGAAAACGATACCTGCTATGACGGGTCAGCAGTCATGGAACTGTCTCGAAACCGTCAAAAAAATGTCCAAAATGTCTTGAAAGTCAAACCATTCTTGACATTCCAAGCTCCCAAGTTAAAAGTTACATGAGACCAAACAAAATTAAGTTTTGAAAAAATTTTGCATTTTCAAAGCCTATAAAAGAGTTTTTGGACTCACCATTTTCAGCATTTGAGTTTGAGAGTAGAGAGGTGGAGAAAAAGGAGCAAGCTTTTCCATACGCAAAATTCAACCGTTCAGATTCTTCCAAAATCCCCAGGTAACTCTTATACTTGTCTTGCAATCAATTGTGACTAGTTTTAGAATTTTTAATTATGTTTTATCGTTGAATTTTTTGTCAAAAATTTTACCGCGGTGTATACACAGGTTGGAAATATGAAACCCACATACACATGGGCCCTACACGTGTCTGTGTGTAAATGGACCCGCATATACGCTGCGAACATTTCAAACAAAAAAAACTAACAGTCTAAAATCATTTTTTCTTCAGGATGCCAGTCACTTGGCGAGAAAGAGAGCATACCTTAGTGGATGATGAGGTCATGAATGATCCTAATTCTTTGGATTCCTTACGGGGATGTGGCTTGCTAAAATTCTTCAAATTGCCAAATATGAAAGAAAACACATGTCTGATTGATATGCTCATTGATTACTGGAGTATCTAAGATGATGCATTTATGATTGACCAGATGCCACTCAGGATAGAAGTGGACGACATTTATTTCATCACAGGCCTTTCCCGAAGGGGAGAGGTAGTACATTCCAGGGGCAGGACACTAAGCAGTCTCTCGATCGAGGACTACGTACATATATATTACCCGGGACATCCAAAGATGGTTGGAAGTCAAATTCCAATCAAACATGTGGAGAGTCTATCGCTGAGGATAATCTTGTTCACTATATCCAGAGTGAACGGATCAGCTTCTCTGCACCAGGGATCATGGCCAGCCATCAGCTTGGCGGTAGATTGTTTGGCCACAATATTCCACTGGTGTACTCCTCTTCTGGCTAGCCTGAAAATCCAGCTCACTTCCATCAAGAGAGGGTAGACCAAAAAATTCGGATATGGGACTACTTTGTGTTATTTCATTTTTGAGAGGGTCCCTGCACTTCATCCTAGAGTGCCAGTTTCAATCAGCACCCCACGACTTGATGAAATGTCTAGGAGGTGGGGATGTCCCATGGACTGCATTTGACAATGACTTCTCCTGGTGGGAGCAGCAGATCATCACCGTAGATGACTACCCTTATGCTGGGTTGGATTTCCGAGGAGATCCCGATCTAGTATTACCACCGACCACAGCATGGGGCGACATTGGTAAGTGTTTTTTGATTTTATGATTTTTTTGTTATTTTTCAAATATAATAATGAATTTTGAAAAATGTTTTTGATAGGATTCAAAAGACTAATATGATGATCATGTTCCAGATATTGGGCCGGTACGACCAGATGGGTTCCCACGGCATGGACGTCGCGGCCGAGGGGCCGAAGAGGCAGCTGCAGATACAGAGTGACTACTACACACAATTCAGCGACACTTGGTGAGACTAACTCACCGAGTACCGATGGTAGCCATAGAGGATCTCCCTGAAGATATGCAGTGTCATGTGGTTGGCATGCCACGAGACTGGGTTCGCACTCTTAGGCATGTGGCCAATGCGATAGTTACCTACTTAGCCGCTCATCCTGAGCCGGGGCATTAGATGTGCTGGACATGATTATGGGCATTTGAGTCCTAATTTTTGTATATTATTTTTGACACACTTATGTACACTCGAGATATTTTATGATATATATATAAAATTTGACTTTTTGATGCTTGATTTTATTGTGATGAATGATTGATGTGCCAGTCTAATGCTTGATTAGCGATAAAATCAACTAACCAATTATGAGATCTTGGAATGTGAAAATAATTAATATAAGTAAATGATCTTTGCAACAACCTCACCCTTAAATACTGGCGATATAAACATGGATCCCTTACCCGATAAATGTTATTCAATTGTGACACTATCAATTGTGAATCAAGATAAACTACCAACAAGTCGATTTCATGAGAAATTTCCTCGGATAGTAAATTAATGACAGCAATATACTTAGCCATATTATTTGAAGCGGGACCAATGCATACTCCCCTTGATACCATCAACTGACCAGTTGGATAATAGAGTACCCAAGCTGCGGAAGCGAGGTTCCGAGTGTACAGACTAGCACCATCGACGAATCTAAAATAGACCAAGTCATCCATCAACACCTGCTACAGCAGACCAAAAAGTGTTGATATCCAAAACTCTCGATGAGATATGTACAAATATACATAATGTATAAAGAAGCCATTGCCTAGCTACTAAGCAAAGTACTTCTTAAGGTAGAGCTCGTCACGGGGCTCTGCCCACTTGCTCCTAGGGATGTTTATCGGTACAATTATCGAACCAATCAATATATTTCCTTCGGCGAATAACTGTGTTGGAGCCAAAGGAACTGTACAAACATCGCTAGTCAAACTGGAGGACCTAGATTCAACTTCATGCAAGAGAGGACGAAAACGTGAATGATGATGTAAATCTTCCAAAGGTCGATCTATAGCCATCATTGCTTCGAATATCGCTTTGTTAGATGAAAAAAAAATATTTGAGCAATCCAACACAGAAGTGGAATCAAGGGTCCAAGGATAAGCTACATCACCATCTATCTCTTTCTCAGAGGAAGGAGTAGAATGGTTGTCTATAGAGTTGATGATAGATTCACATCTATGTTCTGCTGCAGACGTAGAAGATTCTATTTCACCCACCTTGCCGTCATCCGATGTGGTCATAGATGAAGATAAGGCTCCAGGATCCGAAAAATAATGAGCTTGAACAAACTCTTTCCGTAAAGGGTCTCTGGAGGATGAAATTATATCTATTCTAGCTGTAGGAGGGGGAAGATCAAATGTACCCATCAATGAAGAGTACATCGCAACTCCTAAATTCTTAGTAGGCGGATGAGGGTTATCCACTAAAGGCACAGTAGAGTCGGAAGTTGCTTGAGGATCGACTGGACAATAATCCAATTAATCAAACTTAATGATTTTCCCTTCACGAGGAAAGAAAATGACATGAAACAGAGTCAAAACAATAGCATTCATTTCATATACCCAGTTCCTTCCTAAGAGGAGATTGTAGTCGAGGTTAGCATCAATGACTTCTACTTCAATATCAATGACTTTCCCTCCAACAGACATAGGAAAGGTCGGGATAATCCCGTATGGCCTATGAGAATGACAATCGAACGCTGCCAAGGGGGTAGGTGAAGGAACAACCGAAGGTGACCCAATGGCCTTCCAACATGACATAGACATGACACACGTGGAAGCTCCCTCATCAATAACTGTCCGAAAAATATTAGTTTTCTGGTAGGTGGATTTTATCTAGAAAGCCATATGATGAGGGAGTCTCTTTTTGACATTATGCATATCAAAAGTGAGATCTAAAGAATTATTTGGATCCACTGCCCCCATTGCTGACAGTAAGGAAATTCTTTGAGCGGGACATGATTGGAGCACCTCTAAAGCAGACATAACACATGGACTCTATGCTAGATCCTCAACAATGGAGTAATTCTGGGCTACTCTAATATTAGGGTTGATAGTCACGCATTTAGTGGAACCTTTCGGTACCCGTGGTATAGTCACGACAGAGGTTCACTCAATATGAAGTGGGTTGTTAGTTTTGGGAACTGTTTTATCCTTGGAAGTTTCACCTTCACCATAATCGCATGACCGTGTGGCCACATTAGCGTGAGAACCCATCATGAAAACATTTGATGATTTATCCCCTTCCTGGTTGCCCCTTGCGGAGGTACCAGGGTTTGAACTCGCACCAGCAAGCATTTGCTGCCCTTGGGGAAAAGGGTTGGTTAACACAGCTTGAGAACTAGAAGTCCCTTGCTTCCCTAACAAGTTCTGAGCATCTTAAATCTTTGGGCAGAGAGGAGTTAACTGGTCTCCACTACATAGCTTGCATGGAAACTTGACTTTCTTTTTAGACTCATTTCTACCACCACCAGCATTATTGCCAGATTTATTTGCGTCAGCCTCCCCATCCTGACTCTTTTTCTTACCTCATCCTTTCTTTTTCCCATTGGAATTTTGATTTCCTTTGGGGTTATCAGATTGGACGGTATTAATCGAAAAGGTTTGGGAAGACGAATGGTTAGACGATGTGACTTGGTTGTTAGGAGCAGTTTGCAAAGACAACTGCTCCAATTGGCTCAACAAGTTCACCACATTTGTGTCTACCAATCCAACAATACCATCCACATGGGGACCTGGCTTCGACTTGGCTATATCAACCTTAGACCCAGGAGCATTTAGCAAGATTTTTTGTAGGATCCCAGACTGAGAGTAAATCAATTCTAATTGTTGGGCCCTAAAAATAGCTTGCTCCTCAAAATAGACTCCGGACATGGAGACATCCTTAGAGATTTCAAGTTGTAAAGATTTCAAAAACCATTCGAGACAGTATTCCGAAGGAATTTCGGCTTTAATGAGCCTCTTTCTCCGTCTGCATTCCTGAATATGGTCAGAAGTGTGAGTTGCCGTGTCCTGACGGAAATTGGCCAGAAGTTCAGTTCCGACATCATAACAGGTGGGCAAATGGAAATGATTTAAGAAAATATTAGCTAAGTCAGCGAAAGATGTAAAGCTGCCCCCCGACAACTCTATATAGCACTTGGCTGCATTACCAGTCAAAGTGCGTTGAAAAAGTCTCAAACTAATCGAGTCATCAGTAAGGGAATTTGATGAGCACCACAGATGGAATGTGGTTACATGGTCGCTTGGGTCTTCACTTCCATTTCTCTCAAACTTTGGAATGTCCGAGGGTAGTTTGGTTGGGATCGGAGGCCAGGCCGAATTGTATTTGATTGGATCATTTGTTAATTTTGTGAGATCTAGCAAATTCAATGTTGCCAGAAAAGGAAGCTTAGGAGGACCTTGGGGATTCCACCCAGACTGGGCAGAGTTCCCAAAGTTTTGAAAAGATTGGCCTGGATTTTGGAAGGCACCAGGCAGCCCAAAGTAACCCGTAGAACCAGCTGAACCAAAAGGTAGACCTTGTGATCTAGCAAAACTCGGAGTTTGACCAACTCCGGCTGAAAAACCTCCATAACCGGTGAAGCTCCCTCCTAAAGGATTATAAGGAATGGATAACCCCTGATAAGGATTCAAAGCAGAAGCTAAGGGAGGAATACTTCAAAACGAACTAACTATGGAGTATGGCCCATTCCCTTGTTGGCCGAAAAACGGATTCCTAGTTCCCATGCCACTAACCGCAAGGTTAGTCCAACCTTGGAAAGGATTGCTGCTCTGTCCTATAGAAGAAAAAGGCATAGATCCTACCGTCAGGTTGGAATCTGGTATATGACCACTTCCAAAAGGAAAACCCTCAAATGAAGCCAATCCACCTGTTGAGTCTTGAAAATGTCATTCATTTGCATTATACTTTCACTATTATGTCCATTATATCACCTCCTGTTATAGACAAATTTGTGCCTTACAGCAACAAGCATGAATTGTCAATAATCCAAGGGATCCAAAGTTCCCTAAACATGATGTTCCTACCCCTAGAGGAACAAGGTCAGCAAACCAATAGCTCTCAGATCAGTTCTCCACCTGAAAACACTCAAAAACAAGCAATCCTGAAATCAAAGCAGGTGCTCCACTAGGCTTCTGCGCTGAAACACAACTCCTCCATGGTGTACCTGCGTTGCAAAGCAGGTAGAACAAAGGCCACCTGCGATTGATTGAGGTAGAACAATGGTTTCACTATAGAACTATTGGGTGATTGTTTGAGAGAGGTGAAGAGGAGAAATTCTTTCTGCTGGGAGGTGTTGCTGGGTTGGAGCCTTCAATGGTTGTAATACTCTCAGAACCTTTACTTCTTCATTAATAAAAGCTATTGAGGTTCTTCTATGTGCTCTTGTTTCAATAATATATTGTGATGATTGCATGTTTGGTTTACACTAATCCATGAACCAGTTATGATTGCATGCCTCTTGTAGTTTCCTTCTTTGTTATTTTGCAGGATCTCATTGTAGCTGGGCAAGCAAAAGAACAGGGAGCTAGGAGCAAGCGGCCAAAGAGAAGAGTTTGGATTCGACATTAAGCGCAAGGCAACGGTTAGTGCATTTCTCCATTCTCTTTTGCTTTCATAAAGAAGTAAACCTTAAGTAGTTTTTGTTTTACAGTTGTTGCTAAGGAACTATCACCCTTAGAGTGGGATAGGGTCATCCGAGTCGGATACTTTTCCCTACAACAAACTGGCGACTCCGCTGGGGATCGTATCCGTTTGATTGTGTTTGTAGTATCTTGCTATTCATTTCCTGAACAAAAGAGTACCAAATCGAAAAGCTTTTGACTATATCGAAAGCGAAGTAGAGGGCAGCTACTCTAGCTCATTTCTGAGCAAGTTCATGATTTGAAGAGCTGATCTACAAGGATCCTTGTAAACTCTTAGTGATAGCTTTTCACCTTCCTAATCATCCCTTTGAGTGTGTTTGACTGATTGCTTCTGATTTGAGCAAAAACTGTGCATTTTTGAGAAAATTATGACCCGGAAACTGTGAAAACACAACTTTCGTTTTCCAAAGCAGGTAGTACACAGGCTACCTGCTTTGCAACGCAGGTCCCGAAGGGGCTACCTGCGCTGAGAGCCAGACTGGCTGTGCAGCACCTGCGTTGGCCCAAATTTGCCTAGTGCATTTGGGGTTTCCTCCCTTTTTCTTGCCTGTTTTCACTATTGATTTGGCTGCCAGTTACCAGTCTTGCACCTGTTCTGAAACCAATATTACTTGCCATCATTCTGCCTCTGTTATATAACAAAATTGTTCTTGTTCTTTGGTATTTCTTACATCATTTACAATTTCCCATAACGAAAGTGAACTAGTCTTACTTTGGCCTCTTAGATCTGAACCTGTGTTAGGCATTTTGCTGGTCTAAAGAGTTAGCTTGTTTGCTGTCCATAGCTGATTAGTCATTTAATTTCGTCATTATGGTTTGATTTCATGCATTTCCAGTGATTAAGCAAGTGAATCTTAAGGTGTCTTTTGATTTTGGACAAACTTGTTTACTTTCGCTTTAAATCGAAATCAAAGTTATATAACAACTTTCTTTTTGTAACCCATCCACATTAAGAAAGAGAAAAGAAAATACATGCATTGTGCATTTTGCATTTGAAAAAGTTTGCATGATGATTTAGGAGAAAGTGCATTAGTTTGTGCTGTATGAACTGTGTGAAAAGATTTGCCTTTCTTCTCCCTCAGTAGTTAAGATTTTCATCAGTCAAAAAGATTTGAAAAAGCTTGCTTCTCATCTTAGGCTGCATTTAGGAATTGTTCATATACATCTCGTGGTGAACCTCGAAAGGCAAACTTTAAAAAGATCAACTTAAAATATACTGAATGAACCTAACAACGCATTTGAAACATAACGCAAACACATAGAGGTCTAGGTAGAGACGTGTTCCGGCGTCGTTAAACATAGTGACCGTCGATCTCTACGAAGGTGGGTGATTCCTCCTGAGAGTCGGTGGCACTAATACGGACTTGTGCTCCCACGTACCGTCGCGTATATATTGGGAGACCCCTATAGGCATTTATCCTTTAT
Source organism: Pinus tabuliformis (assembly GCA_031772625.1). Classification (NCBI taxonomy): domain Eukaryota; kingdom Viridiplantae; phylum Streptophyta; class Pinopsida; order Pinales; family Pinaceae; genus Pinus; species Pinus tabuliformis. The sequence continues at coordinate 239,142,537 of CM062808.1, read as the reverse complement.
CCTTAGGAAGCCGTGTCGGCCGCCCTACTGATCGCGATGCAGTGAACACAGCATTCACGAAGATCGACCACCCGTACCGTAAAACGTATTCTGTGGTTTCGCGAAAGGTTTGGCACACCCTCTGCCTAGATCTCCAGAGCAGTTTCTTTTGGCCCTTTTCAAACTCTATAACTGAAAAGGACCAACCGAGCATTTGTCACTTCGGGCTCGTTAATACATCGAAGGATACTAGAGTCATCTTTAGCTTTTTCTTGACTCTTAAAACATGAAAAAGCAAAGTTATGTTTAAAAACGTCTAATAAAATTCATTCAAATCGGAAACACAAATTTCCCCCTTTATATTTTAGTTGATCGAGTAATCCGCAATCGTGGAAGAAAGTCAATTGAATATCCGTCGTTCTCGGAGGCTTGCGAGTCAACCATCTTTGTCTCCGGAATCGAAAACAATCCGGACAAAGCGAGCTCGTCGAACCAGTTCAAAATCTCCTTTAAAAGTTAGAACAAGTGTTCCGACAACATCTGAGATTCTGGTTACTCCAAACATTTCCAGAAATCCTGCCTCTATAGAAGAAGTTCAACCGCCACAGAAGGACAGTAATACCGATCCTAGTCTGGGGGCAAATACTTGTATAACTGAACCAGTTCCATCTGTAACTGGTCCAGAGAGTTTTGTTCCTCAAACATCTGTCGCTGTTGATACAACCCCTTCTTCGGCACCGGAAATCTTTTACGGACCTGACGGTCTTCCTCTTCCACCTGGTCTGATTGCGATAGAGGAAATTATAGAGGAACCACAAGTATCCACTCCAATTCATTTTGGAGTAGAGGTCACTCTATTTCCTACTACAGCAGAAGTTTGTCCATCACCAGTGGAAGTTCCTGTAGAATCACTAGGCAATCAATTGGACAGACTCAAAATGTCTGAACAACCGTCGACATCTAGGACTGTGTCAAATGACACGGCGACAGCAGAATTACCTGCTGCAAATCCAACAATGTTCGCCGGCATACCATCTGTCCCAACTAGCTCTCAATCGCTAGAAGGAGTCCACCAAGGGACTATCTCGACAGTATGGTCTGTTCCTGTCTGTTCCAGAGTAATGTCTGGTAACTCTTATGGTGAGACTCATCAAATTGACCCTTTTGGGAATCAATTTAGGCCATCCAGTCCTCCAGGACAATCAATTGCCTTGAGTTCTGGATTACCACCGTATGGGGGGCAGTATGCCTTTTCATTACCCCCTCCGGGAGGGTACCCATACGGGAGTTCTCAACCTTACTCAAGTTATGGTGGAATTGCAATGAGTAGTTGGGTACCTATGCTATCCCAGCCACCAAGAGTTGTATATTCTATGCAACAGTGTGTACCTGTGACGAACATCCCAACTACACCGGCTATTGTAACCGTGTCGCAAGTTCAAACGATGCCTGTTGTATGTCAACCTCAGATTTCTCAGGTTCTCATGCAACAGCCCCTTGACCCTGCGACCCAACCACAATCGCCTACTGGTGGGGCAACACAAGTACAATCGGGTACAAGTACCCCACATCTTGGTCCAATGGTTAGTGTAGCACAACAACCCATGGTATCGCAACCATGGATAGTGCAATACCAACAGCCACAATTCCAGCAAGTGTACCAAGGTTCTGAACAGCAAATCTTTGCAAATACTGGACAACCATATATCCAAAATGGTCAAAATCAACGACTTTATAGTGGTCAAGTCCATCAACCGTATCAGTCATACCAACATCAACTCCATTATGCTGGTATGCAAAGACCAACTGTTCAGGCGATTCCATCGTACCCTGGTTACGCTTCACCTAACTTGAATCAACAGTTACCATTCGTGGCGACTTTAGAGTTGCCTGATTTACATCGGTTAACCAATGATCCAATTGCTTACACCCCATGGTGGCCAGTGATCCCACACAAACTTCCATCCGACATTCCTAAATTCAATGGAAATCCAGGTGAAGACCCGTCGAATCATGTGATGACTTTTCATCTGTGGTGTTCGTCGAACACTCTAAATGATGATTCGATAAGGCTTCGCCTCTTTCAGAGGACATTGACAGGTCCAGCAGCAAAATGGTATATAGAATTGCCAAGAGCTTCGTTCGACAATTTTAGCTCCCTTGCCACGACATTCTTAACCCACTTCCAATTACCAATAAGGTATGAAACGGGAACAGAAATATTGACTAACTTCAAACAGACAACCGCAACTCATATATCAAATCATATACATGAGTGGCGACGTCGACGAAGAATGGTTAAAACATACGTTCCTGATCAGCTGTTAGCTGAGTGGTTTATAAAGTCGTTACTTCCGGCCATAACGGAAGATGTGGCGAAGGGGGGAGTCGTAACAGAAGAGCAGGTTATTGCTCGTGCACAATATTTGGATTTAGTATATACTCAGTCCGGCACGCTCTATGACAAAATACCAGACGCCCCTAGACCAGAGTTTTCAATCCCTCCTCCTCCTAAATCAAATAGTGACTCTCGTGCCGGCGATGGCGTGATTGGCACGGCAAACTCGAATCCGAAAAAGGCCAATCAAAAGAAGGCCCGTAAAGATTCGAATCAAAATGCGCATGAAGAAGTTCTTGCTTCGGAAGTAAATGCCGTATCGACAGATAAGGGCAAAGAAACCAATCAACCAGGAAGCAATAAGAAGCAAAACAAAGGGAAGAAGAAAGAACGAGGAGAGTCATCTCCCCGAAAAACTCCCTTCGGAGAAGGGAAACCCCCTTCTGGGTGTCACATATGTGACGAGGATCACTGGACAACAGATTGTCCGTACAAAGCTGAGTTTAAAAGATTCTTGAAGAATTCGCATACTCTAGCTGTGTTAACTGATCCATTTCCCGATCCAAGTCAAAATCTGGTTGATAGTGGAAACACTTCCGGGTGCCAAGTTCTAATGTTGTCAAGTGCTAAGCAACCAAACAATGCTTTAACTTCAACAATGAACAAAAATTACGGGAATCCGCAATTGCTGAATAGCCAAGAAAAAGATCGATCAGGCAGTTCGATGACAACTTCGACAGAAGTTAGGCCGCTATTCACCACGGGAAGCATTCCAATGATCCATGAAGGCAATCATTCTCTCCGAAACATCGGAGTAATTTTCTTAAAAGGCCCTACTTCAATGGGTACTTTTGCCCCACCACCGCCGAGTAATCTAGCGGAAATGGGTGCAGTGGAATATGAAGCCTTCTATTTTTAATGGATCTAAAGAGACGAGGATAGTTCTTATACGATGTCAACCTCGTTAAAAAATGAACTGCCCCTTAAAGTTTAGGGGGGCATATGCCTCGGCTGCATTATTATGCTGGGGGCACCCATATTCGAGCAGTTTTAGCACATAGTTCATGCTCGTTAAAAAATAAACGCAAGATTCGAGCAGTTTAAGCACATAGTTCATGCTCGTTAAAAAATAAACGCAAGATCCGAGCAGTTTTAGCGCATAGTTCATGCTCGTTAAAAAATAAACATAAGTTGTGAGCAATCTTCCCCGAGAGTTCAAGCTCACCCAGAAAAAATGAACAGGTAAATAACCTTGGTAAATGTAACCTTTGACAGCCATATTAAAGCCCTTGGTCGTGTTCTTGCAGTCTCACCTCCATCCGTTCATTTGGCCAATCGTTCATCTCCATATGTTTGTTTACCCATTTTGAGGAACAGCTGCGAAGAGTGATTCCACTAAGCCATCCTTATGACACTGCCGTGATTGGAATATTCCAACCTATACCTGGAATCTGCTGCTGCCCTGTTAATCACTCGTTCCTCGAAAGACGAGTCGTCTTTAAGCTCTTTTCACTGACTCGTAAAAAATGAAAAGATTGCCGAGTTTTGGCCTTCCAGCTCGTTAAAGCGACCGGAAAGCTATCCCTCCTCTAGATTTTAATCTTTTTGGACCTGAGGGATTATTGCACAAAAAGATCGAGCGCTTGTTTTGTTCGGCTCGTTAAAGCAATCGAAAATTCATCCCTTCTGTATTGTTTTATACTTTTTCGGACTTAAGGGATTAGAAGACGAAAAAGGAATTTTGGAGTTAACTTTCCGTACCTTTTCAGACTCTCTAAAAATGAAAAGGACCTTGTCGTTAGACTCGTTAAAATGATTAAATAGCGACAAACTTGTCTTTAGACGAGAACGAGTTTCCCTATCGCTAGGCTCGTTAAAACATAGCGATGGGCTTGCCCGAAGGGCAGGTTATAGAACAAGCATATGTTATCCTCCTCAAGCTTGACAAAAATAAAGAGGTACTGGTTAGCAATGACTGGGGAAAAATTGGGAGAACCTCACAGCATTAATGGTAGCAAGTCACTCTTGAACATGACACTTTGTCCTCCGTATCACATCGGGTTGGGTTGTTTCATTCACCGGTCTCATAACCATGGTCCTCGCCACACCATCCACAATTGGGGTAATGCTACTGATCCATCACATCAGTGTCGTTATATGTTCAAGAGATGTGGTTCTGCAAAGAGTCAACCGTGTCCCATCCACTGCCATACATTATCCTTCATCCACTTCATGACCGCCACCCTGAATCATACATCACAGTTTGTTTTCACCTCATCACAATCACTAGCTCCGTTCCATGTCACTAATGTGGGATTCATTAAGGCCCTCCTTTGACGGATCGCTCCTTGTCGACATCAGCTCATTATCCAAGGAGTTGATCTAGGAATAACCCCTTCAGTACTTTGAAGCTTGCATGTCTCAATGGCAAGTTTCTCACTTCCGGCGACAGGTATACATCAATGACCTTCGACCAGAGGATTTTGCATGGTGGTCGACGCCAAGTCCTTTATTCCCACCATGTGAATTGTACTGCTGTACCTTGAGGGTCATCATCCTTATCGGTGATTCCTCTCGCGCTTGTTAATGGTTTACATCATTGGCCGGTAATCAAGCGATGTCTTTCCATGTTCGACTTCAAGAAATTCTCACATGGATCGACTTGTACATCGAGTGAAGATCGGAAGAGATTGAAGACCCCGGATCTAGTTTCATCCATCCGGGCTGCGATATATATTCAGGATATAAAGACATTTGATATGTACATCATCGCAACAGATGATCATCCTTCTCAAAGGATGATAATTTCAGCAGAGAATTATCAGTCTACAATCAGACGATCGTCTGTTCTATGTACCAAAATGTATTTATAAAGCTGAGCATGGGAATGCCCGCCTCAGCTAGATCATGAAAATGTATGAAAAATAATGTATCGTATTGTATCTTATTACAGGACACTTCTCAGCAGATTGAATGAACTTCGGATCCTCTCAATAAAGCATTTCACCCGATAAACGACCTCATACTTTAGGGGGCATCTGTTATAGACAAATTTGTGCCTTACAGCAACAAGCATGAATTGTCAATAATCCAAGGGATCCAAAGTTCCCTAAACATGATGTTCCTACCCCTAGAGGAACAAGGTCATCAAACCAACAGCTCTCAGATCAGTTCTCCACCTGAAAACACTCAAAAACAAGCAATCTTGAAATCAAAGCAGGTGCTCCACTAGGCTTCTGCGCTGAAACACAACTCCTCCATGGTGTACCTGCGTTGCAAAGCAGGTAGAACAAAGGCCACTTGCGTTGAGCGAGTTTGGACATGTGGCACACTGAGTCATTGCTCTGGAATCTTCCAAAAATGACACTTGGATCAGGGATTTCGCCTTGTGATGAGTCAGAGGCTCTGTTTCTCCAAGTGGAAGCAAGGTTCTCCAAGTGGACTCAAGAACTGAAGATCAACTAAAGATTAACTGAAGAGAGAGAGGACACAAGGCAGCTACCCATCAGTTGCAAGCTGACTCATCCTTTCTCAATTCATCTATATATTGAGCTCTCTCCTATGAGCTCAAGAGGCTGGAATTTTGTGCAAAGTAATGATATGCTGTTGGTTTCACTATAGAACTATTGGGTGATTGTTTGAGAGAGGTGAAGAGGAGAAATTCTTTCTGCTGGGAGGTGTTGCTGGGTTGGAGCCTTCAATGGTTGTAATACTCTCAGAACCTTTACTTCTTCATTAATAAAAGCTATTGAGGTTCTTCTATGTGCTCTTGTTTCAATAATATATTGTGATGATTGCATGTTTGGTTTACACTAATCCATGAACCAGTTATGATTGCATGCCTCTTGTAGTTTCCTTCTTTGTTATTTTGCAGGATCTCATTGTAGCTGGGCAAGCAAAAGAACAGGGAGCTAGGAGCAAGCAGCCAAAGAGAAGAGTTTGGATTCGACATTAAGCGCAAGGCAATGGCTAGTGCATTTCTCCATTCTCTTTTGCTTTCATAAAGAAGTAAACCTTAAGTAGTTTTTGTTTTACAGTTGTTGCTAAGGAACTATCACCCTTAGAGTGGGATAGGGTCATCCGAGTCGGATACTTTTCCCTACAACACCTCCATTTCACCTCCATTTCACTACTATGTCACCACATTCATCCCACTTTCATTATCATTGGGCCACCTTTATGTTTTTCCAATATTTATTATTTCTAAGCCTTTTAAGTGAATTTGTAGTTAAACATTAGAAAATAATGTGCATATGCTTATACCTAACAAATGGGTTGAGGTTGTTGACATGTGTAGGTTGAAAGGAGACTTCTAGAAGACCCTTATGTGGCACCCCAAGGCCAAATTCGAATTTGGTTGGAAAGAATCATGGGATCATGAGGATATGTGTCACATCTCCTAATTGTATTGTAACTCTAAGAAGACATGTGTCTTATCAGTTCCTATTTTGATTAGGACTTTAGAGGTAGAGGGAGAGATTCATGGATTCTCATTAATGAGATGGCTCTCATCTTTTTGTATAAATAGGAGATCTCTCTCCTTCATTTGTTAGTCTTTCCTTTAGTCTTTTTCTTAGTTCTTTTAGCTTGTTAGTCCCATGGCTTTTGAAAGCTTTGGAGAGCTTTGTTGTACTTTGCACTTTTGAAGAAATTGAATAAAGCTTTGATGTTCTCAACATGGAAGGAGATGTGAAGTAGATGTCATGGAGCATATTAGGATGTAAGTAGAGTAGATTTCATTTTGTAAATATTGTTTTGTAGAATGTAAGGTAGATTAGATTTTTCATTCATGCAATTTTAATTCATGCAAGTGTGTTTAATTTTGCTTTGATTTCATGACTAATGGCATATGTGATCATCTTGTCTATGTTGCTGACCTTTATTTTTCTAGTTTGATTTTCATTAGTATTATTTCTTTAACTTGCACTTTACTTTCTGCTCTTAGATATCAAGTTGTTCATCTATTGATGGTTCTTTTTTCCATAATCAAATAACTTTATTGGAGCCAAAATATCACTTAGTACAACTTGGTTTAGTTTGCTTTAAGACTCACATTGCTAACTTGTTCATAACTAGCTGAAAGACAAAAAGGTTAAGAAAAGGTTAAAGTAGTGTGATTTGTCTCCTTTATGTAGTGTCACTTAGATTTCACATTTCATTTTCATTTTAAATCAGCAACAGAGATACTGGGCCGATGTCATTTAGTCCTTTATTTGATGTTTTTATTTTCCTTTAAGCATTTGATTTCATAGGTGGAAGGGGGCCCCTGCCTTGTATAGTTGTCACTTTAATTTCTTGCATTTCTTTTTCTGATTTTCATGTATATTAATGTACAGTTTGAATTACTGCATTTTATTTTCTTTTTAACATGTATATTATTGTACATAAATTGCTTTCAGGTTGATTGTAGATTAGTGATGCACATAGCCTTTTAATGAACTAATGACGTGATAGAATCATCTTGTCCTTTTGCTGAAGCAGCAAGGATACTGGGTCTCATAGTCATTCTCTCATTATTTGATTATTGCATTTTATTTTGATTGAACTAGTTGCATTAAAACACTTTAGAAAACCAACAAGAACAAAACCCCAAAAACAACATAAACTATAAAACAACGAAGTAAGAGAAAGGTTAACTAAGCACATATAGTGCACCACACTTCATCAGTTTACGATCCCCGGATTGATAATTTATGTAGAGCAATTTAAGACGTTAAATTGACTAGACATTTTGGCGCCGTTGCCGGGGAAGTGTAATTAGGAGACCTTATTTCTTACATTTGAAAAAAATTAACAATTCTTGAGTATGCTCTCCTCCTGCACTTTGTGTGATCTAGAGGATCAGAAAAAGGATTGTTAAGTAAAAAAAATAATAATAATTCTTGAGTATGCTCTCCTCCTGCACTTTGTGTGATCTGGAGGATCAGAAAAAGAATTGTTAAGAAAAAAATAGGAGACAAAATAAACTTCAACATTTCAATTGATTCAAAAAAAAAAAAAAAATGATGAAAAAAAAATGAAACTCAACTGCTTTGATAGGTTCAAATTGTCCAAAATTGTCTGGTTATGGTTTGTAGTGGTCTTCAAAACACTGTATCCTGTTTTAATAAGGTTTTGCAACTTAGCTGCGGAAACTGCCCTGATTCCGCAGCTAGCTGTGAATTCCGCAGCTGTTTCAAGGTTTAGCAGGTTACAGGCATCCAATGAAAAAACCAACCACATGGGCATCTCCAGAATTGTCCCGACATGGATCCTATCCTAGTCACCCAGCTCAGATCGATGAAAAACCAGCCTAGGACCTCAGTCAAAGTCTTGTTTTTAGCATATTTTTCTTGAAGTATTTGCTGCCTGAAATTGAAAATCATTAATCCTTTTTATAAAATTTTACAATTTCAGAGAAGAAAAAAAAGAGAAAAACAATCTATGGCTATCTCCATTCCTAGTTTTCGCTGTGGCTTCAATAAAAAAATCTGCCTCCCTGATCAAGCTTTGGCCTGAAACAAACCTGCAACATAAAAAAAAATAAAAATAAAATTTTTTGCACTGTATATATGAAAAATATTAGATTGAAGCAAGGACTTTTTAGAAAAATCTAGTGTCATGCTTCAAAGGGGTATTAAGTGTCTCTGCCATGGTGTATCATCATACCAAGTTCTGCTGACATCTGAATCTTCAACTGGTGAAAGAGATTGTCCTCCTACATTCAATCTAATCATGGTCTCCAATGTGATGCTCGAGTCAATATTGTATGGTACATTCAGTCCAGCAAGCATTGGCTGCGTCATGTTGATCAAGTCAGGAATAGATACAATCTCAATCCCATTCACAAATGCATAAGATTTGTTGCCCTTCTCTGGAACAAAGGTGGTGTTAAGCAGACCTGGAGAATTAGCGAAGGAAAACTCCTTAATGATGTATGCTTGGGTAAGGGCTTGAGCAGTGATCGATGCACTGAAATTCTTCAGCATGGTGTAGCCTCCGGCACGAACAGTGAAGAAGGCATCTTCAGGGGCAAGACCATTATAAGAAGATGGGTAGAAGTAAAGCCTCACCCAATGCCTGCCACCCGATACTGAAAAACTGTAGGTGGATTGACATAGGATCCAGATTTGCTCCATCTTCAAAGAATACCCAGCAGGCTACTGCTACTAATTAGGATCCTAACCTTCCTTCTGTGACTCCATACAGGCCGAATACAAATTCATAAAAGGCAGAACAGAAAACAGTTAACTCAGAAAAATGCGTAAACAACAAAAAATGTCAAACTTCACACCTTCGATTCTCCCAAACAGAGACGAATTAAAAAAAAATAAAACATGAGTTTTTTTGCCAGGTGGGTTAATTAGATAACCCAGAAACCGTTTGAGAAAATTCGTGGCGGTCTGGGAGAAATCCTCGGTTCTTCGGAGCCTCTTTTTGCCTTCCGCGTGTGAAAAAAACAGTGTTTTTTTTAAACAGTTGCGGCCACATTCCAATTTCTTCAGAAATCCGCTCAGATCCGATTTCCTTGGCTGCCAGGTCACCCACCGTGTCATTGAATGCATGAGAGGAAAAGATTTTTAGGTCTCTTCTCCACCACGATCTCCGCAGCAAAAAAAAAAAAACTGAAACGTGTATGCAGCCACCCGACGTTCAGGGATTTGGCCATTGTATCCTCTACTCATAACTCCACTTCTCGCATGCATAACCTCATCTTCGTATTGTTATCTACTCCCTCAATCCACCGTTTTCACTCTCGTTTCCATACACCACTCTCGTTTTACCGTAAACCTCTCTGTTTTATTTTCCTCACCGCTCCACTCAAAACCCCGATCACCAGTCCTGCACCTTATAGTTCATTGCATCACGACTACTCTGTTATAGCCGTAATTCCCACTGTTGAGCACTGTTTTCCCATGAATCTTTCTCCTCCAGCGTTCAAACACCACTGTCATAGCTGCAAGTGAACTGATAACCGAAATGGAAAATTTTTAAGAGCAGAACCGGAGGGTTTGAAATTTTTAGAGGGTTAACCACAGACAAAGGAATGGTTGAAGTTCATCCAAAAATTTAAAGGGTACGATAAAGAGGTGACAAAGGCATTTGCCCGGTCATTTAATGGAAATACCGTGGAGGTAGGAGACCAGCAGTTCACCATAACAGAGAGCACCTTGGCCACAGCAACCGGTTTGCCTCAAAAAGGGTGGTTCCTTTGCTATTTCCATGGAAAAGGCTATATGGAAGATCAATTTGTTACAGCCTTCACTCCTCCACATTTTTTTTTCTCTTCCACGCACACAGCCACTCCATTTCACAGTACTTTCTACACTCTGCACTTTCCGCAGCCAATACAGCGTTTCCGCAGCCAATCCCAGATTCCGCAGCTGTTTTGTTAAACTCTAGGTTGCAGGTGTCATCAAGCAAAACAAGTCACATGGGTAGCTGGGGAAATGTTGGTACATGGATGGTGTCCTATTCATTCGATCAAATTTGATGAAAAAGACCCCGGTCAAAGGGAAGTCAAATTGTGTGTTATCACTGAGTCGCCACACTGAGTCGCTGCATGTCAAGAAAAAATAATAATTTTGAATCAATGAAATGAACAAGTTATTTTCTCACTTTTCTGAAGGTATTGATTAATTTTGGACTGATAATGAAAGATGAATGGCTAACTTTTTATTCAAGATTTTTAGCTACATAGCTGTTCCCCAATTCCGCAGCCAGAAAAACCTCAATGTTCAAATCAGCCTATCTTTCTCATACAAAATCAGATTTTGATGATTTAAGTACCATTGGAAAGATCTCAACAAGATCTATACAATGAGAAATATATCATTAGAGTTTGAAATGGCAAATAATAAAATAAATTTCTGAAAAGAAGCAACATCAACTTGAGGCACTAATTCCAAAGCAGGTATAAATTCTTCTGATTTTTCCTTTGAGAACTTGTTTCATTAATACAAATTCTTTGTTTTGTGTGTGAATATCATAACTAGAGAGATTGATCACCTCTCTCCTTTGATAATCTTACATTCCATTGCAGAAGAAGTATTAGTTTTTTTTGCAGGTTTCAGGAGGAAGGACAAATGACTATAAGAGAATGGTGTCTCTCTAAGAGACCAATTTATTTCATAAGAGGATGATCAGCAACAAAGAGGAAATATGCTGATGCAAAATCAGATCCAAACACTTGAAAAACTTTCAGATACTATTGTCTCCATCACATCCATCCATCACATCCATACTTCATAATAAACCATTCACCTCATTTTCCTCCATATTTTCCATTTTCATTCACATACACTTTCCATCTCTTTTTGTCCATTCATAACCCACAAATAAAAGCAAGAGGCTCATTCACATGCTTATTGCCATTGCCATTTCTGTTCTCCATTACCATTTTCCATTTTCATTTTTCATTCCCTGTCATTTTCATTCCGCAAATAAGCCATGCTTCAATGCAAATTATTGAGTCCATAGTCCTTTGAGTCTAAGTTCTTTGTAAAAACACCTTGAGGCTTGCATGCCTTAATGGCAAGTCCTCATGCTGACAAACAATGGGAATACATTAATGTCCCTTGTTCGTTAGATCTTCTAGGTGACTCGACATCAGCAAATTCATTCGTACCTAGCAAGATGTGTTTGGGCATCTTGACTCTCATTGTCATCAATGGTGAGAGTTCTCGTGTTGACTAGTGGCATCCATTAATGGCCACTAAGCCAACAATTTCCTACTATGTTCAACATCAGAACATCTTTTCACATAGTAGGAATTGTGCCAAAATCGTTTTGAAGACATGAAGACTATTATTTTCAGCATTTTGGAGCAGATTCAGCAAGTTTTAGTAGAAGCAATAAAAAGCCATCTTATCTCTCTATCCATGACTCCTCTTGTTCAGCCACTTGAAGAAGAATATGATCAGAATTTTTCAGCCACCACACATACAACTCATCCATTCCAAAGGGTAAGTGAAGGTACGACATTTTCTAACTTTTAACCATAGAATTCCATAAAACGCTAGAATGATAATTGTTGGAAAAACATTTCTCTTCCTCATTTCATAAAATTGCCAATACCATCAGTTGGGGGGGGGGGATAATTCATATTCATATCTTGCCATGTCCATATCATATTCAAGAGCTCACATACTTCCAACATATATTAATTATTACATTGCTATTATGAGCATACAATGGCTTTTGAAAAAGTGCTTAAAGGATAAATTGGATACAAACAAAATCATGGTTGTCACACAAGAACCAACCATCATGTAATCCAATAAAGATATACTTTGCAACAATAATCAAAATATCATTATGCAAAGTTCAAATATCAAAGTAGAAGGCAACAACAAAGAAAAAAAATGGTTGTAACACAAGAACCAACCATGTTGCAATTCAAGTAAAACACTTTGCAGAAATATGAAGTTATCAAATGATATCATGCAAAGTTAAGCCAAAGCTCAAGGATCAAAAGAGTTAATGTAATATATATTGCATGAGGACATGCAATAGCTTCAGTTGGGGGGTATGTTGAGTCTTGAAAATGTCATTCATTTGCATTATACTTTCACTATTATGTCCATTATATCACCTCCATTTCACCTCCATTTCACTACTATGTCACCACATTCATCCCACTTTCATTATCATTGGGCCACCTTTATGTTTTTCCAATATTTATTATTTCTAAGCCTTTTAAGTGAATTTGTGGTTAAACATTAGAAAATAATGTGCATATGCTTATACCTAACAAATGGGTTGAGGTTGTTGACATGTGTAGGTTGAAAGGAGACTTCTAAAAGACCCTTATGTGGCACCCCAAGGCCAAATTCGAATTTGGTTGGAAAGAATCATGGGATCATGAGGATATGTGTCACATCTCCTAATTGTATTGTAACTCTAAGAAGACATGTGTCTTATCAGTTCCTATTTTGATTAGGACTCTAGAGGTAGAGGGAGAGATTCATGGATTCTCATTAATGAGATGGCTCTCATCTTTTTGTATAAATAGGAGATCTCTCTCCTTCATTTGTTAGTCTTTCCTTTAGTCTTTTTCTTAGTCCTTTTAGCTTGTTAGTCCCATGGCTTTTGAAAGCTTTGGAGAGCTTTGTTGTACTTTGCACTTTTGAAGAAATTGAATAAAGCTTTGATGTTCTCAACATGGAAGGAGATGTGAAGTAGATGTCATGGAGCATATTAGGATGTAAGTAGAGTAGATTTCATTTTGTAAATATTGTTTTGTAGAATGTAAGGTAGATTAGATTTTTCATTCATGCAATTTTAATTCATGCAAGTGTGTTTAATTTTGCTTTGATTTCATGACTAATGGCATATGTGATCATCTTGTCTATGTTGCTGACCTTTATTTTTCTAGTTTGATTTTCATTAGTATCATTTCTTTAACTTGCACTTTACTTTCTGCTCTTAGATATCAAGTTGTTCATCTATTGATGGTTCTTTTTTCCATAATCAAATAACTTTATTGGAGCCAAAATATCACTTAGTACAACTTGGTTTAGTTTGCTTTAAGACTCACATTGCTAACTTGTTCATAACTAGCTGAAAGACAAAAAGGTTAAGAAAAGGTTAAAGTAGTGTGATTTGTCTCCTTTATGTAGTGTCACTTAGATTTCACATTTCATTTTCATTTTAAATCAGCAACAGAGATACTGGGCCGATGTCATTTAGTCCTTTATTTGATGTTTTTATTTTCCTTTAAGCATTTGATTTCATAGGTGGAAGGGGGCCCCTGCCTTGTATAGTTGTCACTTTAATTTCTTGCATTTCTTTTTCTGATTTTCATGTATATTAATGTACAGTTTGAATTACTGCATTTTATTTTCTTTTTAACATGTATATTATTGTACATAAATTGCTTTCAAGTTGATTGTAGATTAGTGATGCACATAGCGTTTTAATGAACTAATGACGTGATAGAATCATCTTGTCCTTTTGCTGAAGCAGCAAGGATACTGGGTCTCATAGTCATTCTCTCATTATTTGATTATTGCATTTTATTTTGATTGAACTAGTTGCATTAAAACACTTTAGAAAACCAACAAGAACAAAACCCCAAAAACAACATAAACTATAAAACAACGAAATAAGAGAAAGGTTAACTAAGCACATATAGTGCACCACACTTCATCAGTTTACGATCCCCGGATTAATAATTTATGTAGAGCAATTTAAGACGTTAAATTGACTAGACACCACCCATCATGGATGTGGAGACACTAAACGGAATTGACAGAATACCCTGTGAATGGGTGCCAAATGGGAAGAATCCAGTACTAAAAGCATTGTCTTGGGAATTTCCACTAGTAGAAGGAATGGAGGTAGACCCAACTAAAGATGTGCTAGAAAAAGACCCAAATAAAGATGCAGAGGGGATGGAGATGGTTCCTCCCCCTTGTACTGATGTTGGAGTCTGCATAGTTGTAGCACTTGTGGTAGAAGCCATGCTTCCAGTAGTAGCCATCGATGGTAAGTGCGTAATATGACCTGAACTTGATGGTCTATGCATCAGAGACCCAATGTATTGTAATACTTCTAGATAACTAGAAGGTAAGGGAGAATTCGGAGCCGCTAATGACTCTGGGAGTTCTTCTACCTCTATGTTATCTTCCGTCTGAAAGAGAACTCGAGAAATAATTGGAGTGTTCCTCTCTTGTTCTGTGGAAGTACCAGGCCTATTCTGAACACTAATGCCCCCGAGAGGAGGATCAATCCCCGATGCGTTAGCTGCCATGGTATGAAACCCACCGGCAGTATTACCTCTGCGCCTTCTAGGAGAAGGCTCTAAACTTGGTGGTGAAAGACAACGAAGTCTTTGAGACCATCTAGGTAATCGGTCAGCCACTTTGAATTTTTTATTAATTTCTAGCTAAAGACTCAAGAAAAAATAAAAGCTAGGCCAGCTAAGAGCATAAAGCACACACTACAAAGTCCCCAAAAGATATCAGCTATTCAAACAACTTTCGAGTATTTCCACTCCGGGTGATGAGGACCGGACACCAAAATACAAGAAAGTGAAGTAAGGGGCCTTCCGAAGATAGTCTGGGATAATGACAGCCCAGTCCTATCAGCGAAGGTAATAGAGGAAGTTACGCTAACCTCCTAACAACAGCCTGTGCCAGTGCAAGCCCCCAAGATTCGCAAGGGTGCCCTCCAGTAGTACCATTGAGAGTGATACAACGCCGACCTCAGGTGCCACGAGATTCCCCTCCACAGCCACCTGTGTAGATCCCTAAGAGTAGCAACTAAGGTTACCAACTCATATTAAAATCTAGGCAGAACAATCTTGAGGTAAGATCCGACAAGTAGGAGAGGGGGTATCTCTCTTCCCTGTCTTCAAAAACCCTTGTGCTTAACTCCCAGATCTGGAGCTTTCCTGGTCTCCCTAATGCTATTGGATTTTAACTCACTATTCAGACTCCTATGTTTGATAGTTTAAATGGCCTTGGAGAGTTATCTCTCCACTCGCCTAATCCAAGGCCCTAAAATATCCTAAAACTTGTTGGTGTGTTTAAGTTGACAATTATAAAAAGTCCTATTATATTTTAGTTAGTGCTTGTTTTTAAATGGACTGTTCTTTAAGTCAAGGGATAAGCGGAAGTGAAACTAGTGGTGTTTTGACGCAAAAGAAATTAATAAAAACCAAACTATATGCAAAGGCACTTGTTTTCGTTTTTCGATGAAAGAAATTTCTATTAGGTTTAGAGGAACTTCAAAGAAAGCAACAAATTTTTCTTTTTCTTTTACTCACACTTCACACTCACAAAAGTTAACAAAACTATGGATGTCCTAAAAAGATGTGTAGATTTATCCTAATGTAATGAGTACATGCTGATGCAAGACTTAAGACTACTCTAAATCAAGAAATGAAAGTAACTTGTTTATCAATATGATTTGCCACTTAAAATGTTTAGATGGAATATGAGTTGCTAATGCTCATTTTTGTCTCTACACTAAAAGCAAGTTTCAAGACAAACAAAAATGCACTTTCATTCACTAAAAGGAAACTAAATCAAAACAAAGTTCAAGAAAGCAAAATCGAGTTTTTCAAAAGTTTTCTTCAAAAGCAAAACAAAAATGACTTTTCAAAAGTGCTCTAAACAAGACTGAAACTTTATGATCGAAGAATAGGCAATGAAACACTTTGTGAGTTTGCAACACAAAACAAGTGAGAACTCAACAAAAATGTGTTTCAAAATGCTCTTAACAATCAAAAAGCAGCAACAAGAGCTTGGCAATAAAGACCAAAAGATTGAAAAGACAACTTTCAAGAAAGTGTGAACCAACAACTTTCGGAAAGCAAGAAAAGTAGATGGTCATAAAGATATAGTTTTGACATGCAAACCAAAAAGTCACCAAAACAAAACTTGACACAAAGATTGAAATCAATCTTTCTACCCTGAAAACACAGAGCAACCAAGATTCCTAGCAAGAAATCTTGTGTGCTTAAGCAAAAACGATGACGTTTGCAAGAAAAACAAATAAGACCAACACTTTCCACAATCAGAGAGAATTTGAAATCAGATACTTGCTGTAAAACTAAAGACTAAAATAGAAAAGTAACTGTTCAAGACTGAATCAAACCAGCAAGCAGACCTTCAGAAATAGAAACATTTGAAAAATCTTGAAAATTACAAGATATATGCGACTGTATTGATGTACAGCTATGTGTATACGCGATTGAGCCTAAGGAAACCTACATATATGTGGGTTTACTTAAGGAAACATGCATATATATGCTTCTGTAAACAAGAAAAACAACGTATATAAAATATTTCAAGAAAAAACAAACAACAGTCTGAAGAAACTGACCAAACTTACAATTCAAGTTCCTACAGGAACAGACTACACAGTACCAGCAAGAAAACAGACAGTTGAGCCTTGATTGGCTTGAATAAACACAAACTAGGAACAAAAATATTGTTGTCCCCAGTGGAGTCACCAATTCTGTTAAGGGATAAATTCCCCTAGGGTCCTTGGTTGATACCCTAGCAGATCAGAGGTTGTCTATATAGAGAAACACACACTCCATACAACCATAATGCTAATATAAGCAAACTATACGATAAGGGGCGTACTTGGGGGTCCTTTGTTTGAGAAGATCTTGCCAGGGTCCAAACCCTCTTGGAGTTCCTTTTGCTCCTTCAACCTACAAAACAATCAATTCAAGAAAGTACAACAGTATATGGACTAAACATCATAAAGAAATCATCTTCATAATATATTGAAAGGTAGTTAGTTATGCAATTAAACAACCATTCATATATGAATCATAACATGGATATCATAAGCATGAAGAAGATTTATATCAGGAACAAAGACAAGTGTTTCTTTTATTATAGACAAATAAAGTACATGTTAGAGTCGGTCTTTACATCCCTCCATCAAAGATCAGTTCTCTTATTGCATTTCATTTTTAGGTGTCTCATTCAGTTCTTTTATTTGCATTCCGCTAGGGGCATGCCATAATCTAACGGGAGGGTCTTGTTATTCATTAACCCTCATGCCTTATACCTGCTGCCTCAGCTCTTTTAATCAAGCTTTTAAAGTCACTTACAATCCTGTTTTAGTCTTTTGATCAACAGAGTCATTTCAGTCACTAGGTCTAGGGTTTCACAAATTGTGTCTTCAAAGTGTCCAATAATGCCAGTAGGTCAGAGGGAGGTTTTATTTCACAGAGTTTTATCTTCATATGGATGGATTATGACTTTTCTTCAAAACTCTGTTTTGAAGAAAATTTTTCATTTCGTTTTGTAATAAATTTCCATGTAATTTTCAAAAAAAAATTAGTTGTTGAAATCTCTAGGTGCAGCTCTGGTCTTCCTTTATCAAGACATGCCACTATCCCTGCAAAAATAGCCAAAAGATTCATTATTCAAGTCAGATAATCAAAGAAGAAACAGAAGAACAGGATTTGTATTAAAGTGGAAAAGTGCCAAAAGCTAAAACATTACAAAGATGGGTTTTTGAGAACCAAAAACCAAATCCATGTCTTTATAAAGATATTTCTGTGTGTATAATATCATTTGCATCCAAGAAGATCAAGGAAAGTCGAAGTTAGTGGTGAGAAGGTGATTTTCAAAGCCAAGACTGTGTTTATTAGCTGCGCAACGCATTGGGTTAGAGCGCGGCGCACATAGGCTGCGCAACGCATTGGGCCTCCTGCCACAATGCTTTTCTCCACTGGCGTGGCGCATCCACGAGGCACGACACACAAAACCTCCAAGACAAAAAATCATTGTGGCTTCAATAAAAATCAAACCCATCATTCCATTAGACATGTTCATTGCTTGAAACATCCATTTCTATGCCAAGAAGTCAAAGGATATCGACTTGAGGGTTAGAGGAGCGAATTTTGTGTTTGAAAGGCTGCGCGGCGCATTGGAGGAGGTCGCGGCATACATAGGCTGGGTGGCACATTGGGTACAAATTCTCAGTGTAAAATTACACTGTCGTGGCGCATCCAGGAGGTGCAGCGCACTGGGTTTGTGCACGACACACAGAGCCGACAGGCTAGTTTTTTATCCCTGCAGTTATCAAAACTCAAATAGCGCCATGTCTTTTTCTCCAAGTAAGTCTGAGCATTCTTGCTATTGAATTTAGCTTGGTTGGGTATTGTTTGTAGGGAAGCTTTAAAGGTTTGAAGTTTGAAAATATAAACCCTACATTTATATCAAAAGTTGCTCCATTGGGTTTTGTAATTGGTGTTTTCAAATGATGATTTTGGTGCTAAGTCTCCTCTCCAATTTTTGATCCCTTCCCTTATAATTTAAATTCCCAAAATCACTCATATCCCTCCTTCCCATTTTCCCTATACTAAACTCCTATCATTCCCTATCATTCTCCCTCTCTTGTATCATTCAAAAAATCCCTAAATCCCCACTCCCTAAACACAGTCAAGTGACAGTTTGCTCATTTTAAAGGTTTCACTTGACAATTTTCACCATCCACTTTTCCCCCTGTCCCATATTCCTCACAACCCCTCATTTTTTTGTGGCACAATGGCATTGAAAACAAAACATCTGATTTTAAAACCCAACCAAACACCTACTTGATATAAAAATCGCAGCACCATGACAAAGACAAATTCATCATATGAGCAAGAATATGAGCAAAACAGTGACTCAACTACTGATCTTAATGTGCCGAGAAGGCCTCGAAAAGGTGGCAGACATGTTAGAGAAGAGCCTACTTCCTTAACTCAATTGTAGACCTGCCCACTTGCAATGACATGCTTTCAGCAAATGTCATGCTTTCAGTATTGTGAGATGATTTCTCAGATCCAACATCATCAGGAGTTAGTTCAATTGTTTGTTTTACATTTGCATGATAGCCATGTTACTCTTGCTGGAGTGAACTTCACCTTGACACCAGAAGCCATCTCTCAGGCCACCGGGATACCAAATATAGGGGAAGAGTGGAACAAGAGGTAGCAGCTGGATAGATCATATTATGAACATTATATCAGGCCTAGCTATTTGAGGTAGCTCAGGAGAGTATTCCCATTTTAGTTTCTGAAGGAATCTTATGCACCGTTGATGAGACTCGTTATCAGAGACTTCAGTTGTGAAGGTTGCTTCTCACGCCTCTATGCATACCATATCAGGTTATTGATGCATTTCACGAGAGTGAGGTTGATGTTCATTCCATATTTCATGTGCCGAAACATCGAGAGGATGACTACTCTTGTGCATAAGAAGACTCCTGAACAGCAGTACAACAACATTTACCACCATGCGCTCATCAAAATTTTGGTGGTTCATTAGCTTGGATTACAGGGCATCACTTGGGATGATTTCATCTCCCGTGATTTTTTCAGAGCTTCACAGGAGCTTTCAGAGGTTGGGCATGAGACAGGCGGACCTTCTCATCAGTATGAGCACCATGAGACCGTTAGTGTGCGGGTATTCATCACATATCAAAGGGGCACTAGACATTTGTTTGTGGCAGCAAAGCGAGTGTTATCTCCACCCGGTGTGGAAGGGGCCTCATTTTTCGACATCAGCATCACAGGTACAGGACAGAGGCAAGAGGCCAATGCAAGACGAGGGGCCTTCAGGTGAGCGAGACTTTATTCTTATTCAGGATGAAAATACAGACATGGGCTCGGAAAGTGCCAAACTTAGAGAGATCATCCAGGAGCAGCAAATAGAGATCAAAGCCTTATCCCTTGAAATGGAGAGGGCTAAGTGGACTATGAAATACTTGGAACAGAGGAACAAACAACTTGAAGATCAGCAAGCAATCATGGAGTTACAAAACATCTGTGAGAATTGCCAAGCTGCACAAAGGAGGAGGATTGAGCTCACTTCATTGGAGCAAGAGATTAATGATGATCGAGAGTCTTGGCTTGAAAGAATCAAAATCCACTTGGAGAGACTTTTGGAAAAGGCCAATAGGGATAAGGCATTGTTGAGACACATGTTTTTCCATTAGACGGCACGAAATATGAGTTCCAAGGCACGAATAAGGAATCTAAAGGCAAAATTGAAGAAGGCGACAAAGAAGCAAAAGAGGCAAAAGGAGAATGATCGACTCCAAATATTGGCTGAAGCTTCTTTAGCTGAGCATGATACTTGATGATGGACCTTCAGTCCAAATTTTAGCGAATTTGGAGAAAATTTTGTCAATTTTGAATTTTTTTGGCTTTAAAACAGGTTTTTCTGCCCAACGCGTAGCGCCACTTGGCGCGCGCTTATAATTGGGAGATCTCCAGGAGGAAAAATTTAAATTTTTGGATTTTTCGTGAAAATTTGTGTATGCTCATGGGTTACCTAAGGATTTCATCAAGTTCTGGGTTGCCTAAAGGGTCAAAAACACCCTAAAAATGACCTCTCTGCCACCTTTTGCACCCACAAGAAGCAGTCTTGGGAGATTGAAGTTTTGGAGGGGCAAATGACATCCAAATCTAGAAATTCCACTTGGGTTGGAAATCAGATAGGTAGGGATTTCCAATGAGCTATCTTGGACTCAATTTGGACTTCAGAAAGTGCCTCAAAATCAGCTCCAAAGTTGTGCTATGCATGCAGATTTTGGCGCGGCACATAGAGAATTTTGGCCTGTTTTTCACTCAGTAGCTTAGAATTTCACCCAGTTTTGACTAGTTTTACTTTTTGATGTAATTATTGATCTATCTTGATGTAACTTGATGACTAGGATGTAATTTTGGCACATATTTACTTGTTCTAGAAGATTCATTCACTAAAAAGTGAAAATTTAATGAATGAA
The DNA here is from genome assembly GCA_031772625.1 of Pinus tabuliformis. NCBI lineage: Eukaryota > Viridiplantae > Streptophyta > Pinopsida > Pinales > Pinaceae > Pinus > Pinus tabuliformis. The sequence continues at coordinate 239,120,993 of CM062808.1, read as the reverse complement.
TCAGTTTCCTAGCATGTAGGGGTAAGTTGTTTGACTACCTAGATTTCAGTTCCTTATTTAGAATTAGTCCAAACAGCTCCTAGAATGATGAGATCGATCCCTAGAGGCAATGGAATAGGTTTGGATTGTCTATATTATGTAATTTCTAAGTCATTTTTAGGGTTGGATACTTGGGATTGCTTGGCACTATTGTACATTTCATTTCTACAATTTTGGCAAAGGAAAGACCAGGGTTTTGCAGCACTTGTTGGGATCCTTGTGGCTCTGTGTTTTGATGGTGTGTTTCTTCATGAAATTTTAAGTTCACTGATGTTTATGTGTATCATTTTCCCTTCTCTTTTCTTCTGAAATTAAACAAATGAGTGATTGAGGTAGAATTCATTGGACTGCTCTACTCTGCCTTGAAATTTTGTTTAATTTTTCATGTTTTCATCTGTTTTACGAGACTCTTGAAACCCTATTTCCCTCCTTAGATCCTCACCAGTCTGATACATCCATTCACTCAATCAAAAGCATCAAAATTACTGCCTTCCTTGCCCCAATCAGAACTCTGCGAAAATCTGGCCTCATCCCCGGACCCAAAATTTGCCTGTCCCTCTTTTCCAAAAAAACCCTCAAAAACTCAAAACAAATCCTTGCACTTCATACCTAGCCTAAGATCAGTTGTTAAATCAATCATCTCAAGCCCCATTGATTATATTTCACTGAGATTGACTGGGAGAGAGCACTCTCCTATCCTCGTAGGGCTAGCTACGAGGCTGAGCGTGGTTTGATGTGGACCTAGAACCTTGCCTTTTTAGCCTGAGGCAAAAACTAGGCTCTAACATAGTGGCGACCATATTGGGGAAGAAAATGGTTTTCTTGTTGATGTCATTCATTTTATAAGCTATAGACAGAGCCTGAAGTTATGCCAGGTAGCCTTCGAAATGCTTTTTCTTTGTATTAGCGCAAGTAGATAAACGCTGCTTCAGTTAATCTCCAGTCTAGCTTGTAATCATGACACTTGACTTGTAAATCGCCCTAGTACATCTGAGAATTCTAAGCTTTTGGATGATAAGTTTAGAATTTGAAAGGTTTAACAAGTTGTTTATGTCCCTTTGATTTCTTGAAATAATAACACACTGGCTTCCAGAAGATATACCAGAGTAATCCAGATCCAAATCCTCCCCCTGTCTATGGAAATCCCAATTTGATTCCAAGACTCCTTCGTTAAGAGAGCTCTGTGACTCCCGTGTTTAAATATCGTTCATGTCCTGCAATTTTTAAGTATCTTGAAGAGCTTGATTTTGATGAAAAGTTTGAATTGTCATTGTTTGAAACCAAATCCGAAAGTGCTCTTGGTTCTATAGTCCCAACTCCTGACTTTGCTGCAGCTCTTGAAGTTGAAAGAAATAATAAATCAATTGAGAATTTTATCTTGAAGCACCTTTAGAGTGAAATTCATGCTTCAAAACACCGATTTCCTAGAAGCTGCATCTGCATCCCTCGGATCTTCCGTAACGGCATCCACCTCAAGAATTCCTACCGAACCTCCCTTCATATCCACCCTTCCCCCGTAGCCTACTATTTCTGATAAAAAATCTGTTGTAAATTCACCTCCATCTACTCCTTCTTCATCCAAAATTGCTTCACCTCCCCATAAACCTCTTCACACACCTCACACATCAGCTGCACCCACTCCTCCAACTTCACCAATACCGATTTCAAATCCACCAAGAGCAATGGCTACTCGGTTTGCACCTCTCGCGCTGCCTCAAGTTTTGGGTGACATGCACGCAGATTGTCAGAGTAAAATTCCGTTGTTTGATGGCACTCCTCAAGGTACCACGGCTCAGCAACATGTGGACAAAATGACAGATTTCTTCGAGCTTCATGATATTGTTGTAGAAAACTTGACCATGAGATTATTCGTGCAGACTTTCGCAGGTGAGGTAAGAAAATGGTTCAGAGCTTTGACAACTAGAAGTATTCCCACATTAGAAGAGCTTCAAAGACGGTTTTTGGATCGCTGGGAAGTAAAGAAAGATCCCCTTCAAATCACTTCTGAATATACCAAGATTAAGTGGAATGCTGGTGAGTCCGTGCAAGACTATTGTATTAGATTTAATGCGGTTTATAATGCAATTCCTGATGATTTGAGGCCATCTAGAAAGTCAGCTTTGCTTAAGTTCCCAGATGGTTTTGATCCGGACATGGCTTATCAATTAAGAGAGAGAGATCCAGCTACCTTAGAAGAAATGCAGAAAATTGCCATTAGTGTTGAGGCAAATTTGAATGACAAGAGAGCTAGATTGAAAGTCGAAAAGAGAGTCTCGATAAAGGAAGAAGCTTCTAACTCAGATCAGGTACTCCGCAAGGTAGAAAATATGATTGAAAGGTTAGCACTTGATAAGCTTGAACCACAAATCTGGAATCCTAATTTCCATGGCCAGCAGAAACCTCAATTCAGGATCAAACAGCGTGAGCAGCGAGCACAAGAATCGACATCACAACAACAGCAAGTAAAGACACCTCTTTAGCAGAATTTTGTTGGTCCCGAATTTGATGATGAAGACAATGTAATAGGAGAAGAAAATCACTTCTTTACTCCTGATGATATGTCCACCTTTATCACCGAAGATGATGAGTATGCAGAAAGTTCAGCTATGCAACAGGATGTAGATTTTATCTTGGCAAATGACACAACTCTTGAAGAGGAGTCAGATGAGTATTAGAGAGGTTATATGCATGCTTTGTTCACCCAACAATGTTAGTATTCACTAAGAAACAGAAATGTCCCCATCAATCCAATCCAAAAGAGAAAGGAAGTTCCAGCATCTAAGAATGAGCCACTTGTTGTACCAAATAAAGGAAAAGAAGTTGCTGATCCTACTCCTAGCAAATCTCCACCAGAAAATGAAAGAGTCAATCAGCCAATTGTATCAAAAGATAAAGTTGAAAAGAAAGATGTTCTAGCCAAAGAGGTAGAAAAGACTTCTGCTTTTAGTTTTAAAAATGAAATTTCCAAATTAAAGGTATCCATTCCCTTGACTGAACTAATGAGGAACAATAGTTATAGAGGTCAAGTCTCCAAAATTTTAAATTTTGATGCAATGTATGATATGGAGAGTGTGGAAGATGATCAACCTGAACTAATTTTTGGACCAGCATTGAATGGTGAGTCTCCAGACAGTGATGTGCCTCCTTTTTATATCAGTTTGAGAGTGCATGAGTTTGTGTTGCATAATGCTATGTTTGATTCTGACGCCTCCCACAATCTTATGCCGAAGGCTATCATGGAGAAGTTGGGTTTGGACATCACCAGGAAATACCATGATCTTTATTCATTTGATTCTAGTAGGGGGGGATGTATTGGGCTCATTAAAGACTTGGTGGTCAGTTTGGATCAGATTCCGGCCAAAAATGTTTTGATGGATGTGGTGGTGGTGGATATAGCTCCTAGATTTGGCATGCTTCTTTCCAGATCTTGGGGAGCAAATATTAAAGGAACAATGCAACTTGATTTCTCCTATGCAACGATTCTTGTGTTTGGCCAAATGAGAAAACTTTATCGGGAGAAAAAAATGAAATACACGATTACAAGCAAGGAGAAACCAATTAATCATTCGATTAATTATGTACATACATATTTAGAGTCTTTTGTTTTGTATTCAAACAGTTTCAATGAGATTGATAGTCATTTAGTTGCAACAGATGATATTCCAGAAATAGCACAAAATTTCAGAGAAGTTTTGAAGAAAGAAAGTCAAGAACAAGACAATACCATTTAGCGATCAGGAAAAGATAATGGACAGCAAACAGAGTTTTAGCACTTAGAAGAAGAGGAAGATGGGCTATGGACCATGGATTTCGATGGAGCAGTGGGAAACGATGGTGCTAGAATTGGTATTTGGGTACACAGTCCTTTTTCTTCTCCGAACAAAGTGCCTAGTAATGTGCGGGTATGTTCTTACAAGCTTGCTTTTGATTGCTCAAACAATGAGGTTGAGTACGAAGCTTTGATTGCTGGCCTAAAAATTCTAAGAAAGCTGAAGGTTAAGAGGATTGCTGTATATGGAAACTCTGAATTGGTGATTGAGCAAGTTAAAGGCGAATATCAAGCAAAGTTCCTCGGATGCAGGCATATCGGAATGTTGTTCTAGACATCTTGAAGTTGTTTTCAGATTATACCTTGACGTGTGTGCCTTGTATTCAAAATAGTATTGCTAATGCACTTGCTAAGGCAGTGAGTAATTTGAAGATTCCTATGAACTCAAATAATAAATTTGAAATTCGTGTGAAACGTCGGCCCACTGTCCCAGACAATCAGAGATATTGGCAAGTTTTTCAAGATGATGAGGACATTGATGATTTTCTGCAAAACAAAGGTAAGTTCAAAGATACCTCAATTGATGTAGAATATGATGATGGTAAAGATGATGTGCAGATCAATCAAATGGAAGTGTTGCAACTCAAGGATAATGTTATTCCTAAAGGCTTGATACCTTTAGAAGAACTCTTTGATCATGATGACGTAGCCCACAAACGAACATTGCAGCCAACAGAGAAAGGAGTTGAAGAGGTGAATATTGGAACAATTGAACATCCGAAGATGGTAAAGCTATCCAAAACATTGCCACAAAAGGTAAAGGCAAAATATATCAGTTTTTTGTCATCCTTTGTTGATGTGTTTGCTTGGGACTATTCCGACTTGAAGACATATGATACCAATATAATTCAGCACATAATTCCTATTAAGCCTAATCAGAAACCTTTCAGACAGAAGTTAAGAAGGCTTAGTCCAAAATTACTGCCATCAATTGAGAAGGAGGTAAACAGGTTGTACAAATTAGGAATCATCATTCCCATCAGATTTTCCGATTGGATATCTAATTTGGTGCCCGTACGAAAGAAGACAGGTGAGATTCGCTTGTGCATTGATTTTAGGAATCTCAACAAAGTTTCATTGAAGGATAATTATCCGCTGCCCAAAATGGATCACATACTTCAACGAGTAGTTGGAGAATCTCGTATGTCACTACTCGATGGTTATTCTGGATATAACCAAATTTTGGTCCATGAAGATGATAGAGACAAAACCACGTTCACCACTCCGTGGGGGACTTTTCATTACCCTAAAATGCCTTTCGGTTTGAAGAACACAGGTGCCACATTTCAGCGGGCAATGGATATGGCTTTTTCAAATGAGAAGGATGTCTTCTTGGTTGTGTACCTTGATAATTTGACGGTGTTTTCTAATTCAGATGAAGAACACATGTATCATTTGAAAATTGTATTTCAAAAGTGCAGAAAATATGGTGTGTCGTTGAATCCGAAGAAGAGCTTGTTCGCCATGGATGAAGGCAAAATACTTGGAAACATCATATCAAAAGATGGCATTCATATTGATCCAGCACGTGTAGAAGCGATTCAGCAAATTGACCTTCCCCGGAATAAGAACAAGATTCAATCTTTTAATGGTAAGATGAATTTTTTACGCTGCTTTATACCTAATCTTGCTAAACACCTAAGATAAATTAAAAACATGCTTAAGAAGGACAACCAAGTGAAATGGACCGAAGAGGCTATAAAATCTTTCAATCTAGTAAAATTGGCTCTTTCTTCAACTCCGATCCTAATCAGCCCGGATTACACTCAGGATTTTATATTGTTTTCATTTGCTTCAGAGCATACTATGGCAGATGTATTAATGCAGAAAAAATATGAGCATGAAAGACCCATCGCTTTCTTCAACCAAACTATAAGAGATGCAGCCTTGAAGTACAACATTATTGAGAAGCAAGCCCTTGCACTTGTAAAAGCATTGAAATATTTTCGTGTATATATTCTGCATTCCCATATTTTGGCTTATGTTACTAACGTTGTTGTCACAGATATTTTGGTCCAAATAGATCCAGAAGGAAGACGTGGCAAGTGGATTGCAGCTTTGCTGGAGTATGATGTGGAGATAAAGCCCACAAAGCTTGTTAAAGGACAGGGATTGTCAAAGTTAATGGCTGAATCAAATATGCACGTATTAGACATAAATCTGATTGCTGCTATGTCCGATGAAAATGAGCAAGGTCCGTCAATTCAGGTAGCTAAAATCTTTGTTATTTCTCCATGGTATTCAAATATCATATATGTGCTTCAGAATTTGTCCTCACCACCTGGTATGGCTAGAAACAAAGCTAGAACTCTTAAGTTAAAGGCTTCTAAGTTTTGTATTTTGAATTCTGCACTTTATTGGAAAGATCTCGGTGGTGTTTTGTTAAATTGTTTGGTGGAAGAAGAAGCGAAACAGGTCATGGAAGATTTCCATAGAGGAGAATGTGTCGGTCACCTTTTTTTGAAAACAACAGCAAATAAAATTCTGAGAGTTGGATACTATTGGCCGACATTGTTTGCTGGTGTGTTCAAGACTATCAGGAGCTGTCATAACTGTTAGATTTTTGAAGGAAAGCAGAAATTACAGCCTTTTCCGCTTAAGCCCATTGAGGTGAGTGCTCCTTTTAGCAGTGGGGGTTGGATTTCATTGGTGAAATTCATCCTACTTCTTTAGGTCAGCATAGATGGGTCCTCACGGTGACAGATTATTTCACGAAGTGGATCGAAGCAATTCCCACTAAGCAAGCTACGGATGTGGTAATAATTTCATTCCTTGAGAATAATATTTTGTCTCGTTTTGTTTGCCCGAATAAGCTAATCACTGATAACGCAGAAGCTTTCAAGTCAAAAAGGATGGTTGAGTTTTGTAATAAGTATTACATTACTTTGGGGCACTCAACCGCTTATCATCCACAAGGCAATGGATTGGCGGAGTCTTCCAACAAATCTTTGGTTAACATCATTAAAAAGTTGTTGGAAATAAACAAGAAAAGTTGGCATAAGAAGTTGGTCCATGCACTTTGGGCAGATTGAGTGAGTTAGAAGAAATCCATCGGTATGTCCCCCTTTGAGCTAGTTTATGGAGTTGATACAGTGTTCCCTACCTCTCTCGTAGCTCCGGTAGTCAAACTTCTTCAGGAGGCTAGTAGTGAAGATGATCCAATGCAGAGAAGACTAAATCAAATGATCCATTTGCAGCAGACACAAGAAGAAGTTTTTAAAAACACGTTCAAATTGCAGGAGAGAATTAAGAAAATTTATGACAAAAAAGCAAAGGCGGACAAATTTCAGTTGGATGATGTGGTGCTGAAGTGGGATGCAAGGCATGAGGAAAAGGGAAAGCATGGTAAGTTTGAAAATATCTTGAAAGGTCCTTTTAAGATTGCATCATATCGAGGTCAGAATGCCTTTCTTCTGAAGGAGATGAACGGTGAAGATTGTCTAGGAGGGCCGGTCAATGGTCGGCTGCTCAAGAGATATCATTTTTGAGTTATTTCTGTTGTTTACATTGTCACTGTAAATACCATTTTATTTCAGTTTCATTACAAGAGTGTGCTGTGATCTTTTCTTCAGTCTGGGGCCCGAAGTGAAGGCTATAATTCTGAAGAAAGATTTCAGTTTTGAGTTCAGTTTGTCGAGTCAGTTTTTCACTCATTTCATTTTCATAATTGAGTCAGTTTGAGTCAAGTTTTAGTCAATAAATGAGTCAAAGTCTTGTGTTGTTTGTCGAAATAATGACTCCATAGCCCAATGGATGAAGGCACTGTCTAGCTCTCCCAGAGATCTGCCGTTCTTGGCACCTCCCAGGAGCTACCATCCCCATTGGAGCCAATGTTAGAGTCAGTCTTTACATCCATCTGTCAGAGATCAGTCCTCTTATTGCATTTCATTTTTAGGTGTCTCATTCAGTTCTTTTATTTGCATTCCGCTAGGGGCATGCCATAATCTAACGGGAGGGTCTTGTTATTCATTACCCCTCATGCCTTATACTTGTTGGCTCAGGTCTTTTAATCAAGCTTTTAAAGTCACTTACAGTCCTGTTTTAGTCATTTGATCGGCAGAGTCATTTCAGTCACTAGGTCTAGGGTTTCACAAATTGTGTCTTCAAAGTGTCCAATAATGCCGGCAGACCAGAGGGAGGTTTTATTTCACAGAATTTTATCGTCATATGGATGGATTATGACTTTTCTTCAAAACTATGTTTTGAAGAAAATTCGTCATTTCATTTTGTAATAAATTGCCATGTAATTTTCAAAAAAAAATTAGTTGTTGAAATCTCCAGGCGCAACCCTGGTCTTCCTTTGTCAAGACATGCCACTATCCCTGCAAAAACAACCAAAAGATTCATTATTCAAGTCAGATAATCAAAGAAGAAATAGAAGAACAGGGTTTGTATTAAAGTGAAAAAGTGCCAAAAGCTAAAACATTACAAAGATGGGTTTTTGAGAACCAAAAATCAAAGCCATGTCTTTATAAAGATATTTCTGTGTGTATAATGTCATTTGCATCCAAGAAGATCAAGGAAAGTCGAAGTTAGTGGTGAGAAGGTGATTTTCAAAGCCAAGACTGTGTTTATTGGCTGCGCGATGCACATAGGCTGCGCGATGCATTGGGCCTCCTGCCACAGTGCTTTTCTCCATTGGCGCGGTGCATCCACGAGGCACAGCACACTGGGCTTGCGCGTGACGCACAGAACCTCCAAGACAAAAAATCATTGTCGCTTCAATAAAAATCAAACCCATCATTCCATTAGACATGTTCATTGCTTGAAATATCCATTACTGTGCCAAGAGGTAAAAGGATATAGACTTGAGGGTTAGAGGAGAGAATTTTGTGTTTGAAAGTTTGCGCAGCGCACACAGGCTGCGCAGCGCATTGGGCGCAAATTTTCAGTGTAAAATTACACTGTCACGGTACATCCAGGAGGTGCGGTGCACTAGGTTTGTGTGTGACGCACAGAGCTGACAGGCCAGTTTTTTATCCCTACAGTTATCAAAACTCAAATAGCGCCATGTCTTTTGCTCCAAGTAAGTCTGAGCATTCTTGCTATTGAATTTAGTTTGGTTGGATATTTCTTGGAGGGAAGCTTTAAAGGTTTGAAGTTTGAAAATATAAACCCTACATTTATATCAAAATCTGCTCCATTGGGTTTTGTAATTGGTGTTTTCAAATGATGATTTTGGTGCCAATTCTCCTCTCCCACTTGTGATCCCTTCCCTTATACTTTAAATTCCCAAAATTACTCATATCCCTGCTTCCCATTTTCCCTATACTAAACTCCTATCATTCCCTATCATTCTCCCTCTCTCGTATCGTTCACAAAATCCCTAAATCCCCACTCCCTAAACACAGTCAAGTGACAGTTTGCTCATTTTAAAGGTTTCACTTGACAATTTTCACCATCCACTTTTCCCCCTATCCCATATTCCTCACAATCCCTCATTTTTCTGTGGAACATTGGCATTGAAAAAAAAACATATGATTTTCAAACCCAACCAAACACCTACTTGATATACACATTGCAACACTATGACAGAGATAGATTCATCATATGAGCAAAACAGTGACTCAACCACTGAGCTTAATGTGCTAAGAAAGCCTCAATAAGGTGGCAGACATGTCAGAGAAGAGCCTACTTCCTTAACTCAATTGCAGGCTTGCCCGCTTGCAATGACATGCTTTTAGCAAATGTCATGTTTTCAGTATTGTGAGATGATTGCTCAGATCCAGCATCATCAAGAGTTAGTTCGGTTGTTTGTTTTACATTTGCATGATAGCCATGTTACTCTTGCTGGAGTGAACTTCACCTTGACATCAGAAACCATCTCTCAGGCCACCAGGATACCAAATATAGGGGAAGAGTGGAATAAGAGGCAGTAGCTGGATAGATCATATTATGAACCTTATATCAGGCCTAGCTATTTGAGGCAGCTCAAGCGAGTATTCCCATTTCAGTTTCTGAAGGAATCTTATGCGTCGTTGATGAGACTCATTATCAGATACTTTAGTTGTGAAGGTCGCTTCTCACGCCTCTATGCATGCAATATCAAGTTATTGATGCATTTCACGAGAGCGAGGTTGATGAACATTCCATATTTCATGTGCCGAAACATCGAGAGGATGACTACTCTTGTGTAGAAGAAGACTCCTGAACAGCAGTGCAACAACATTTACCACTATGCGCTCATCAAAATTCTGGTGGTTCATCAGCTTGGATTACAGGGCATCACTTGGGATGATTTCATCTCCCATGATTTTTTCAGAGCTTCACAGGGGCTTTCAGAGGTTGTGCATGAGACAGGTGGACCTTCTCATCAGTATGAGTGCCATGAGACCGTTAGTGTGCTGGTATTCATCACATATCAGAGGGGCACTAGACATTTGTTTGCGGTAGCAAAGCAAGTGTTATCTCCACCCGGTGTGGAAGGGACCTTGTTTCCAACATCACCATCATAGGTACAGGATAGAGGTAAGAGGCCAATGCAGGACGAGGGGCCTTCAGGTGAGCAGGACTTTATTCTTATTCAGGATGACGATATAGATGTGGGCTCAGAAAGTGCCAAACTTAGAGAGATCATCCAGGAGCAGCAAATAGAGATCAAAGCCTTATCCCTTGACTTGGAGAGGGCTAAGTGGACTATGAAATACTTGGAGCAGAGGAACAAATAGCTTGAAGATCAACAAGCAATCATGGAGTTACAAAACATCCGCAAGAATCACCAAGTTGCACAAAGGAGGAGGATTGAGCTCACTTCATTGGAGCAAGAGATTAATGATGATCGGGTGTCTTGGCTCGAAAGAATCAACATCCACTTGGAGAGACTGCTGGACAAGTCCGATAGGGATAAAGCATTATTGAGACACATGGTTTTCCATTACAGGGCGCGAAATATGAGTTCCAAGGCACGAATAAGGAATCTAAAGGCAAAATTGAAGAAGGCGACAAAGAAGGAAAAGAGGCAAAAGGAGCATGGTCGACTCCAAATAGTGGCTGAAGCTTCTTTGGCTAAGCATGATACTTGATGATGGACCTTCAGTCCAAATTTCAGTGAATTTGGAGAAAATTTTGTCAATTTTGAATTTTTTTGGCTTTAAAACAGGTTTTTCTGCCCAACGCGTAGCGCCACTTGGCGCATGCTTATAATTGGGAGATATCCAGGAGGAAAACTTTACATTTTTGGATTTTTCATCAAAATTTATGTATGCTCATGGATTACCTAATGATTTTATCAAGTTATGGGTTTCCTAAAGGGTCAAAAACACCCTAAAAATGACCTCTCTGCTACCTTTTGCACCCACAGGAAGCAGTCTTGGGAGATTGAAGTTTTGGAGGCCCAAATGACATCCAAATCTAGAACTTCCACTTGGGATGGAAAAAAGACAGGAAGGGCTTTCCAACGAGTTATCTTGGGCTCAATTTGGTCTTCAGTAAGTGCCTCAAAATCAGCTCCAAATTTGTGCTACGGATATAGATTTTAGTGCGGCGCATAGAGAATTTTGGCCTGTTTTTCACTCAGCAGCTCAGAATTTCGCCCGGTTTTGACCAGTTTTACTTTTTGATGTAATTATTGATCTATCTTGATGTAACTTGATTACTATGATGTAATTTTGGCACATATTTACTTGTTCTAGAAAATTCATTCACTAAAAAGTGAAAATTTAATGAATGAATCAGTTTCCTAGCATATAGGGGTAAGTTGTTTGACTACCTAGATTTCAGTTCCTTGTTTAGAATTAGTTCAAACATCTCCTAGAATGATGAGCTCGACCCCTAGAGGTAAGGGAATAGGTTTGGCTTGTCTATATTATGTAATTTCTAAGTCATTTTCAAGGTTGGATACTTGGGATTGCTTGGCACTCTATTGTACATTTCATTTCTGCAATTTTGGCAAAGGAAAGACCAAGGTTTTGCAGCACTTGTTGGGATCCTTGTGGCTCTGTGTTTTGATGTTGTATTTCTTCATGAAATTGTAAGTTCACTGATGTTTATGAGTATCGTTTTCCCTTCTCTTTTCTTCTGAAATTAAACAAATGAGTGATTGAGGTAGAATTCATTGGACTGCTCTGCTCTGCCTTGAAATTTTGTTTAATTTTTCATGTTTTCATCTGTTTGAGGAGGACTCTTGAAACCCTCTTGCCCTCCTTAGCTCCTCACCAGCCTAATCCATCCATTCATTCAATCCAAAGCATCAAAACGATTTCCTTCCTTGCCACAATCAAAACTCTGCGAAAATCTGGCCTCATCCCCTGACCCAAAATTTGCCTGTCCCTTTTTTCCAACAAAACCCTCAAAAACTCAAAAAAAATCCTTTCACATCATACCTAGCCTAAGATCAGTTGTTAAATCAATCATCTCAAGCCCCATTGATTATCTTTCGCTGAGATTGACCTGGAGAGAGCTCTCTCCTGTCCTCGTAGGGCTAGCTACGAGGCTGAGCGTGGTTTGATGTGGACCTAGAACCTTGCCTTTTGCCTGAGGCAAATCTAGGCTCTAACAGTACAGAAAGGAATAATTTCACCTGATTCATCCTTTTGCAGGCTCCAAGTGGAACTTTCCTCCGGATTCGTCCAGTCTCAAGCCTTTAACAAACTCCTTCCATGACTTACTCCATGATATCTCAAGTAGTAGATAGACATCATCACAAAAGGAAACAAGGGTTTCCTATAAATGGGGGAAGTGCAAGAGGCACTAGGATCTTCAGACCTGGCCAGGTAAATCTCAGCATAGTAACCTTTCTCTCTCTTCTCCCCTCCTTTAGGCCTTCCCATTGAAGCCTTTTTATACTTCTCCCAAAGTAGTTTTTTAGTTGGGAATTCGTTCGGAACAGTTGGGCCACGGGCACTAATAGGTAATCAGCAGGTAAAACCCACGATCTCCGCCCAAATTAAGGAGATTTATTTTTTTTAAGTGTTTTAAGACATATATGCGGGTTGGGTATACATAGAGTGCGTACACATTCGTTTAGCTCAGGGAAATGTCGCATATAGGGAATAAAACACTATTTTTTAAATTTTGGACCAGGTCTGGAAGGAGGGGTTTCCTTAGGCCATGAGTACAGCATCACAAACATCAAGAGTGAGGTTTGGAGCTATAACACTACTTTACTTGGGAAAATATGTAAGGTCACCTCAAAAGCCCTTTTTTTCATCCTAAGCCTAAGTTTATAACTTAGCGCTTTTTATTTTCATAAATTCATATTAACAATGAACATGTATTATTATTTAAATCCCCAAATATTAAATTCCCACCCCCAGTTAAGTATAACCATATTCGGTGTATAGAAAGAAAAGAGTTTGATAAGTTTTATTTTAAATTTATTGTAAACCTCCTCGCCGCGCAACAATGGGATTTATTAACCATCCGGGTTAATTTATAACCAACACCGCGACCCAATCAAATATGCATGAAAACCATTAAAAACATTGGTTTATTATGCCGGCCCCGTTGTTTAAACCACCACCATGTTCAAAACCCATCCACCGTCCAATCAACCCTTTCCCATCCAACGGTTGATAAACCATATCGCAACCGCCTTTCGGCTGATGTTTTAACTCGCGGGGATTCGGCGGTTTTGGTGCTCGTACTTTGCCATGCGTCGCGCTCCCAACATGATCGCTTGCCCTATATCCGAAACAACCTAGCCCCAAAAGCGATGTGGGAAAAACCACTCACCACCACCCTTCATTGATGTCATACGTATTGCTTACATCATCTGTCCAATAAAATCAAAAATTCCTGCCAAAACTTCATTTTTTCAATTAAAAGGGTAAAATTGTCATGCTATATTTTTCTGCATACAATGTTCTAGGCATTAAAAACTTCTGAGTTCACAGTTCCATGTTTTCAACTATCATCTGACCAGAAAAGCTACAACATCGAGCTCGCAGCCATTCAAACCCGCCATTAGACAATTTCTATACCTTTTCAGCTATTTCAAAAGCCATGAATTGGTGCGCCGACTACTGGAACTTCTCAGCGTACCAGCCACTGAAAGGTCTAAAGGAAAGGAATTGGAAGGCGCAGAATAACCTCCAGTGTCCCAACAACAGGTGTTCATCTATAACTACACTGTTATCCTTGGAAAAAGGGAAATTTTGGGTGTTTTACCAGACAACGATGAGCAGGAGTCAAAACATAGTTAAAGAGTATCAGTTCAGCATGAAAGTGTGTCAGAGAAGAATTAAAATTAGCAGAGAAGAATTAAAAGCGGCAGATTAGAGTTAAAGGTATCAGTTAAGATAGGCAGCCAGCACAGAGTACTGAAGAAGACCAGCTGTTTCTATTTTTCTTGTAAATTATTATCAGTCATCCTAGATATTATCTCACAGCTGTTATGAGATTTTTTTTGTATATTTTGAGCATAAATACGCCCTGCATTGGAGTATTGAGGGGTGGATTGTGGATTTTCTAGACCTTGTTGTAATATTGAAATTTTGGAATAAAGAGTTGTTGGAAAAACTATTGTCTGGCCTACTGGATGAAGAATTGAAGCAGAGGACTTGTCACAGACTCCTTGAATCAACCACTGGATCAATAAGTCCTCTATATCTATTGTTTTAAAGTTTTCTTGTTTATTATATCATCTGTGTCTCATAATCTGAATGATAAAGAAAAGATTAATTTTAGAACTTGCTTGATTGCACTCTGTTTTCAGTCTTCATTGTTCTCTGTGTTTTTCTTCAGAATTTGGATAAGCTGTGAACTCTTATTTGCTCCTGTTTTCCTAATTCTTTCATGTTGATAATTTGCTAAGGAATACTTAACTGCTCCTTATTAGTGATCATCCATTTTCCCTCTTTAAATAGGTAGAAGGATTCTTAACTTCCCTTCACCCATTTGAACCCATTCCATCTGTTTCAAATATCTATTTGTTCCCTGTTTGACTACCTTGCTCTGTGAAGCCATCCTCTGCTAAGAAACCAAATACAGGAAACCATCTTTTTTGACTCCATCCTGCCCAATGGACTGAACTTTTCTGTCTTACCTCTTTGTTCTATTGAATCTCACCACCCAAACTCAAACAAATCCCTCGAACTTCATAACTAGCCTAATACCTTTAAAAAACAAATCTAAATCATAAAGAGAGAGCCCTCTCTGGATACAGATTGGCTAGTTTCTGTATCTAAAAGATTGGTCTATGGTTACCTCGCCAACCTTCCCTTTCTTACAACTTTTAGGAAAACCTGAGTGATAACATCATTGGCGACTCCACTGGGGACCTGAATAATGGTTTGTTTTACTGTTTTCTGTATAAGCTACAGATGGAGCCTAAAGTTAGCCAGGTATCCTTTGAAATGATTTTGCTTTGCAATTGAAGAAGTAAATGAATGCTACTTCAGTCTATCTCCGGTCTAGCTTATATATTGGACAATTGGTCTCAAATACTTGATCAGTTCCTTTTCTCAAATAAGTCTTTAAGAAAGTTCAAAACTCTCACATTTAAAACCTTCTTAAAGTGACTGTTAAAGTTGTATTGTCAAATCTATTTCATGAAAAAACCAAAAACACACCTAGAAACTGGCTCCAAAAAGGATTCATTACACCAGATCAAATCCTGATCCTAATCCCCCACCTGTATTTGAAAATCCTAATATGATTCCTAGGATTCTTAGAAGACAGGGGAGCCAAGAAAATTATGCCAGTTATCGGCCTCTATACAGATCAAAATCCTGTCCTGTGAGATGGATCTACCCTCAGGACGAACTTGTTGATAAGTATTTTGAAAACTCTTTACTTGAGACCTTTTCAGAATCTGGGTTAACCCACACAGTTCAAAATCCAACATTCATTGAAAATTTGCAGATTGAAGGTGTTACTTCACACCTTGATAGATATTTGCAACACTCCATTCAATCTGAGCTTACCTTTGAAAGAACACCAAACCTTTCTGTGATTACTATAGCTTCTCCAAGTTCACCATCAGCACCTCAAACTACCCTTTCCACTCCTCCATCCACAACACACATTCCCATTGTTATCCGTACTCCTCCAGTTGTCACATCTATTTCTGCAACCATGGAAAACTGATATACTCCCCTAAACTTACCTGCCAATCTAGGGGCTATGCCCCAAGACTATCAAAGTAATATCCCTTCTTTTGAAGGTACTGACACTTACACATCTCAAAAACATACGAATAAAATGACCAACTATTTTGAAAGTTATGAGATTGATGTTGATGATGTTAGAATGAAAGTATTTGTTCAAAGTTTAACTGGAGATGTTAGAACATGGTTTAGAGCCGATCCTGCAAACATTATCAATGACCAACAAGCTCTTTATTAGACCTTCTTGAATGGATGGGAAAATAAGAAAGATCCTCTCCACATTTTATCAGAGTATGAAAACCTAAGAAGAGGCACACAAGAAACTGTCCAAGATTCAATAATGTCTACAATGCTATTCCTCAAAATCTCAGACCTCCTCCAGATTTGGCCTTGATGAAATTCCCTGATGCATTTTATTCTGATATGGCATACCAACTTAGGGAAAGAGCTCCTCGAAACTTAGAATAGATGCAGAGTATAGCTGTCAGTGTTGAGGCCAACTTGATATCTAAACGATCTAGAGCCAGAGCTGAAAGGAGGACACCTTTCAAAGAAGAACCTTCTGCCTTTGAACAGAAATTAGATTCCATCATTAAAGGAATGGATAGACTTGGAGATAGAGTAGAAACAATCGAGAGAAAATCCCCTTGGGATGGTCAACCAAGAAATACTCGGAGAAATCCAAATTTCAGGAAGAACCAAAATCCTAACACTGGAAAGACAGGGCCTGACCAAAATATTAGGCCCCCATTTCAAGAAAATTATGCTGAAGCCTCAACTTTTGATGAACCAACAGAATACACTCAAATTAATTTGATGGTACTCAACAATGAACAACAAGTTTTCTTGACCCAAGAGGATCACGAAGCTCACATTCTTAAACAATTCCAAATTCAGTGAGGTGAAACATTTGAATTTAGGGAGGGATATGATAAAACCATGTATGAAGTCCACAAACAATATAATCTGAGGAGTAGAAGAATAGATGTCCCTAGAACCAATAAACAGAAAGATACCAAGCAGCCTAAAAAAGGTAATATCAGTGCCCCCCCTGTACATATTCTTTCTAAAGCAGGTCCTAACCCTGATAACCAAATTGTTGAAGATGTATCAGATAATCAACCACATAACAAAAAACCTTCCACTACTATTCCTTCTAAAGGAAACATAAAAGAGCCTCTAGAACTTGATTTAAAAACAACTTCAGCCCATAATCCCACTCCTGAAGAGGAGAGAAATGCAGAAAATACATCTGTCCGAAATACAAGAACTCAGACCGAAAAACCTTTCAATCTTGAGGCAGAAGTAGGCAAACTAAAGATAGCTATTCCATTATCAGAATTAGCTAAACATAATATCTACAGAAGTCAAATCAGCAGATCACTCAAAATTTTTGTGAATGATGATTCAGTAAATGTTTTTGATGACCAACCTGAATTGATATTTGGCCCTGGAATAAACAGAAAAACAGTAGAGGGAGAAGTTCCTCCTTTCTATGTAGGTTTAAACATACATGATAAAATACTTCATAATGCCATGTTTGATTCTGGTGCTTCCCATAACTTAATGCCTAAATCTGTAATGGAGAGGTTAGACCTTGACATCACCAGGCCATATAAAGACCTTTTCTCTTTTGATTCAAGTCAGGTCAAATGTTTGGGTTTAATCAAAGACATATGTGTGTCACTAGTCCAATATCCTGTCAAAACCATCTTAATGGACATAGTAGTAGCTGATATTCCACCAAAGTATGGCATGTTATTGTCTAGATATTGGGGTGTAAAGCTTCAAGGATCTCTATAGTTAGACATGTCTTACGCTACTATCTCAGTGTTTGGTCAACCCAAGAGACTATATAGAGAAACCTTAATGAAGTATGTAGTAAGTAGTCAAGAGAAACCTCAAAATTTCCCTATCTACTCAGTACATTCAGATATGGATTCTTTTATCCTTTACAATGTTGAAATTGATCCCCCACATGGAATAAAAGTTCTAGCAGATGAAACAGAAAAAAATTGCAAATGAAAGGTCTAGGGTCCGAATCCAAAAAATTCTGAAAATCATGAAACATCAGATAAACTAGAAGAAACTGGAAAACCACATCTCCCTATTAAATAGATCCCTAAAACTCTAGATACTAATTATGAACATAAAATCCTTTGGTACTTAGAATTTGATGGTTCTATGAACAAATTAGGACCAGGAGTAGGAGTCTGGTTGCACAATCTTGAAAACAATCATGTTGAGGGCCATGCCTATAGGTTAAACTTTAGGTGCACTAATAATATGGCTGAATATGAAGCTCTACTGCTAGGTCTTAAACTGGTCAAGAAATTGGGAGCAACTAGGGTGTCAGTCCTAGGGGATTCTGGTTTAATCATTCAACAGATAAAAGGGAAGTTCTTAACAAATGATCCCAGATTAAGAGAGTACAGAGGAATAACTATAGAGATCCTCAATACATTTCTAGAAACTCAACTTGCCAAAATCCCGAGAAAACATAACTTGCAAGCTCATAGCCTAGAAATGTTTTCCAGCACCTGTAAATTACCATTTGAACCAAATCATCAATTCACAACAGAAATTAGACACAGGCCAGCCATACCTGATAATGTAAAGAACTGGAAAGTGTTTGACAGTGATAATCAGATCAACGATTTCTTAACTGTAGAAGAGGAATTTTCTAGCACTAACGTAGATGGAGATACAATTAGTGAGTTTGATCCAACAAACTAGATGGAAACAGACATTTCAGAAGAAAATGCAACTCAAATGCTTCATCCATGAAATTTACCAAAAAGGAAATACAGGATCTTAAAGAAATAGACGTTGATGAGATTATTGAAGGAGAATCTGAAATTATCAATTTAAAAGACAATCATTTGCCCAAAAGATTGACTCCTTTAGAAAATCTCTTCAATTTCAACGATATTCCAAAGAAACCCCAATGGAACCTCTAAAAGCAGACATTGAAGACTACAACATAGGAACTGAAGAGAATCCAAAAATGGTAAAATTGTCCAAATCTTTGCCCCTTGATCAAAAACTTAAGTATGTCGAATTGATCAAAGAATTCCAGGATGTTTTTGCCTGGAGCTATGAAGACCTGAAATCTTATGACACCTTTGTAATTCGACATACAATACCCCTCAAGGAAAATAAAAAACCATTCAAACAAAAGCTCAGAAGAATCAACCCTACACTGCTTCCTTTAATAGAAAAAGAAATCAAACGAATGCATGATGCATGGATAATCACTCTAATTACTTTTTCAGAGTGGGTATCTAATTTAGTGCCTACCAGGAAGAAAACAGGAGAAATCAGATTATGTGTTGACTTAAGAAATGTAAACAAGGTTTCTTTGAAAGACAATTACCCTTTACCTAAGATGGATCATATTTTACAAAGAGTAGTAGGTGCTTCTAGGATTTCACTTTTGGATGGGTTTTTAGGTTATAATCAGATTATGGTTCATCTTGATGAACAAGAAAAAACTGCATTTACAACACCATGGGATACATTCAAATATGTTAAAATGCCATTCGGACTTAAGAATGTAGGGGAAACCTTTCAACGAGCAATGGACATAGCTTTTTCAAAAGAAATTCATGATTTTCTGGTCATATATCTAGATGACCTCACTGTGTTTTCTAGATCAGATCAACAACATTTAGATCATTTGAGACAAGTGTTTTTAAAATGCAGAAACTATGGTATTTCAAATCCTAAAAAGACTTTGTTTGGTCTAGAAGAAGGAAAACTGTTAGGCCATATCATCTCTAAGGATGGAATCAGAATTGATCCTGCTAGAGTAGAAGCTATTTTGCAAATACCCCACCCCAGAAATGTCAAAGAACTTCAAGCTTTCCTAGGGAAGATCAACTTTTTGAGAAGATTCATATCTAATTTGGCTGAATTAATTAGATTACTGAATAATATGTTAAAAAAGGATTCAAAGGTTAAATGGACAATAGAAGCCAAACAAGAATTTGAAGAGATTAAAATGGCTTTGACCAGAACACCAGTCCTTACAAGTCCAAAGTTTGATAGAGACTTCATAATTTTCTCATTTGCATCAGAACACACTATAGCAGTTGTTTTACTACAAAAAGATGATCAAGGATGTGAAAAACCCATAGCCTTTTTCAGCAAAACACTTAGAGATGCACCTCTAAATTACAAAATCATGGAAAAACAGGATTTTTTCACTTGTGAAAGCTATTCAATACTTCAGAGTCTATATATTGTACTCCCATGTAGTAGCTTATGTACCAAATTCTGTTGTCAAAGATATCTTGACTCAAGATGGAATTGAAGGCAAACGAGGTAAATGGATAGCTAAAATATTGGAGTATGACATTGAAATAAAACCTACAATGCCGATAAAAGGACAGGGATTGGTTAAACTCATGACTGAAACAAAATTTCAATCCCTAGATATTAATGAACTGGATAATGAACAGGAGATGGCAACTCCACAAATTAGCTAGGCTTTCTTAGAATCACCTTGGTATGCTGATATAACTCATGTATTATTAAACCTGTAGGCTCCTCCAGGGTTATCCAGAACAAAGAAAAGGTTTTTAAAGATGAAAGCTTCA
This sequence comes from Pinus tabuliformis, assembly GCA_031772625.1. Lineage (NCBI taxonomy): Eukaryota > Viridiplantae > Streptophyta > Pinopsida > Pinales > Pinaceae > Pinus > Pinus tabuliformis. The sequence goes on along the minus strand of CM062808.1, from coordinate 239,100,477 downwards.
AAATTTTGTATTTTAGATAATGCTTTTTTTTGGAAAAATCATCAAGGTATTCTATTGAATTGTTTAATAAAAGAAAAAACTGACAAAGTTCTCAAAGAATTTCATGCAGGGGACTGCGGTGGACACCTTTACTGGAAATTAACTGCAGACAAAATCCTAAGGGCTGGATTTTACTGGCCAAATTTGTTCGCTGATGTAAAGAAGTTTTTCACTACTTGCCACAAATGCCAAATTTTTGAAGGAAAAAGGAAACTGTTACCCTTACCCTTGAGACCAATTTCCACTGAAAAGCCCTTTCAACAATGGGGTTTGGACTTCATTGGAGAAATACACCCTCCCTCTTCTGGCCAACATAAATGGATTATTACCACCACAGACTATTTCACCAAATGGATAGAAGCCATTCCTTCTAGACAAGCCAATGATACAATGATTATAGGATTCTTAGAAACCAACATATTGTCTAGATTTGGATGTCCTGAAAAGATCATAACTGATAATGCTACTGCCTTCAAGTCCAAGAAAATGATAAATTTCTGTAACAAATACCATATCACTTTAGGCCATTCCACAGCCTATTACCCTCAAGGTAATGGTCTAGTTGAATCTTCCAATAAAAGCCTGATTAATATTATTAAGAAATTGTTGGAAGAGAACAAGAAAAACTGGCACAAGAAACTTACAAATGCACTATGGGAAAATAGACTTACTACAAAGAGATCTATTGGAAGTAGCCCTTATAAGTTAGTCTATGGCATGGAGGCTGTTTTTCCTTCATATTTAGGAGTTCCTGTAATGAAATTGCTGCAAGAAGCTTAGGTGGAACCCAATGACATCCAAAGGAGAATAAATCAGACCATCCATTTGCAGCAAACCAAGGAATAAGTGCACCAAAGATCCCAAGTGTTACAAGAAAAACTCAAGAAAATATTTGATAAAAGGACCAAAGCAGAAGACTTCTACCTGGGAGACAAAGTTATAAGGTGGGATTCCAGGAGAGAAGACAAAGGAAAGCATGGGAAGTTTGACTTCCTGTGGAAAGGGCCATTTATCATCCAGGCATTGCAATGGAACAATACTTACTTTCTGAAGAGCCTGGATGGCATAGAAACAGAAGAAGGACCAGTGAATGGTCGAATGCTGAAACATTACTTTGATCCAATTTTTTGATGTATTCTGACTCTAACATATACATACTGTATCCTTAATAATGTCACAGTTTGGACTGGATAGTAACTTGCTGCAGCTGAAGCCCGAAGAGAAGGCCCTAAGCTTCACAAGTGTGTTGTCATATATACAATAAAGCAACCAGTAAAAGGAAATTTCAGAGCAAAGTCTAAGTTATTCAGAAGGCCAACTGACCTGATGTTCTTGACTTTCCACCAGGGAAAGCCATCCCCAAGTGGAGCCACTGTTATACTCTTATACCAATAGGTGTCATATTTCATGATTGACTTGTTGAGCTCTGTAATATGTTCATCCCTTTCCTTGTTGCAAAGGTTTTCCATATTATCAAAAAAATAAAAAATGCAAAAAATGTAAAGAGGGTATGCCCTAAAAGAAAAATCAAAGGGTAAAAAGAATAAAATGGTCAAAAAAGTAAAAGAAATGAACCCCAAACAAAGAAAGACCGGGAAAGTGTGCAAGTCCAAAATGCCACTACTTTTTCATTTTTTGTAAATAAAGCATTGTGTGCAGCTTATTAATTTATGCCAAATTGGTGAATAGCCAAACAACTTAATCTTGGCTGGTTCATGTTTGAATTTCCTGTTTTAGAGATAGAGAATAAAATTTGACCAAACTGTTCAATCTTGGCAGATAAATAGATAGGTAGAGAAGCAAAGGAGCTAAATAGTTAAAATCTGAGCCCTTGGAAGTAATAAGTGCAGACTTAGGTAGGCTTGCCATGCAAAGAAAAGAAAAGTTGATGAGGGTTTGCTAGTGTAAGTGCACTCGAAGAAAGAAGAAAATTTTCTAGGCCAAGTAGGCAAGGTAGGTAGATTGGTGTTGCAGAATGATACCTATGAAGGGCTATGTTTCTAAAAATGTGTTAACTTTCACTTCTATCACAAGTGTGATGGCAGACATTATACTTGGAGCATCTCAAGTGAGGCAATGTTTCATGACTAACTCCCCTTCATAATTTTCCCTAAATCATTTACTAATTTCCCCAAAACATTAAGAATCTCTTCTTAATTTCACTAAAAAACCATTCATTTCATCTCATAAACTCATTTCCTCAAGTAAATCCCTACTTTACTTGGGAAAATATATAAGGTCACCTCAAAAGCCCTTTTTTTCATCCTAAGCCTAAGTTTATAACTTAGTGCTTTTTATTTTCATAAATTCATATTAACAATTAACATGTATTATTATTCAAATCCCCAAATATTATATTCCCACCCCCGGTTAAATATAACCATATTCGTTGTATAAAAAGAAAATATATTGACAAGTTTTATTTGAAATTTATTGAAAACCTCCTCGCTGCACAACAGTGGGATTTATTAACCATCTGGGTTAATTTATAACCAAGACCGCGACCCAATCAAATACGCCCAAAAACCATTAAAAACATTGTTTTATTATGCCAGCCCCACTGTTTAAACCTCCGCCATGTTCAAAACCCGTCCACCATCCGATCAACCCTCGCCCATCCAACGGTTGATAAACCATATCGCAACCGCCTTTCGGCCAATGTTTTAACTCGCGAGGGTCCGACGGTTTTGGCGCCCATACTTTGCCATGTGTTGCACTCCCAACATGATCGCCTGCCCTCCGTCCGAAACCACCCAGCCCCAAAAGTGGTGTGGGCAAAACCACTCACCACCACCCTTCGCTGATGTCATCCGTACTGCTTATGTCATCCATCCAATCAAATAAAAAGTTCTCGCCAAAACTTCATTTTGTCAATTAAAAGGGTAAAATCGTCATGCTATATTTTTCTGCATACAACGTTCTAGGCATTAAAAACTTCTGAGTTCATAGTTCCATGTTTTCAACTATCGCCCGACCAGAAAAGCTACAACATCGAGCTCGCAGCCATTCAAACCTGCCATTAGACAATTTCTATACCTTTTCAGCTATTTCAAAAGCCATGGATTGGTGCACTGACTATCGGAACTTCTCAACATACCAACCACTGAAAGGTCTAAAGGAAAGGAATTGGAAGGCGCAGAACAACCTCTAGCGTCCCAACAACAGGTGTTCATCTATAGCTGCACTGTTATCCTTGGAAAAAGGGAGATTTTGGGCATTTTACAAGACAACGATGAGCAGGAGTCAAAACACAGTTAAAGAGTATCAATTCAACATTAAAGTGTGTTAGAGCATAATTAAAAGCAACAGAGAAGAATTAAAAGCGACAGATTAGAGTTAAAGGTATCAGTTAAGATAGGCAGCCAGTGCAGAGTACTGAAGAAGACCAGCTGTTTCTATTTTTCTTGTAAATTATTATCAGTCATCCTAGATATTATCTCACAGTTGTTATGAGATATTTTGTTGTATATTTTGAGCATAAATACCCCCTCCATTGGAGTATTGAGGGGTGGATTGTGGATTTTCTAGACCTTGCTGTAATATTGAAATTTTGGAATAAAGAGTTTTTGGAAAAACTGTTGTTTGGCCTACTGGATGAAGAATTGAAGCAGAGGACTTGTCACAGACTCCTTGAATCAACCACTGGATCAATAAGTCCTCTATATCTATTGTTTTAAAGTTTTCTTGTTTATTATATCATCTGTGTCTCATAATCTGAATGATAAAGAAAAGATTAATTTTAGAACTTGCTTGATTGCACTCTGTTTTCAGTCTTTATTGTTCTCTGTGTTTTTCTTCAGAATTTGGATAAGCCGTGAACTCTTATTTGCTCCTGTTTTCCTAATTCTTTCATGTTGATCATTTGCTAAGGAATACTTAACTGCTCCTTATCAGTGATCATCCATTTCCCCTTTTAAATAGGTAGAAGGATTCTTAATTTCCCTTCACCCCATTTGAACCCATTCCATCTGTTTGAAATATTTATTTGTTCCCTGTTTGACTACCTTGCTCTGTGAATCCATCCTTTGCTAAGAAACCAAATCCAGGAAACCATATTTTTTGACTCCATCATGCCCAATGGACTGAACTTTTCTGTTTTACATCTTTGTTCTATTGAATCTCACCACCCAAACTCAAACAAATCCCTCGAACTTCATAACTAGCCTAATACCTTTAAAAAAAAAGCTAAATCATAAAGATAGAGCCCTCTCTGGATACAGATTGGCTAGATTCTGTATCTAAAATATTGGTCTGTGGTTACCTCGACATCCTTCCCTTTCTTACAACTTTTGGAAAAACTTGAGTGATAATAGACATAATCTCCACCGTTCATCCTATTAGTCAACCCTGTTCGCCCATCTATCTACGTACCCTCCTGCGATTTGATCTTATCCATTCATTTTCTTTTCACCTCCCTGATCCAATGACCCTTATGCACTGTTTCTCATTACGTCCTCTTTTGAGAAATTTTGATCTTCGACTGCCCTTCCACTTAAACACAGACTTAGCTTAGTTTCCTTTGCTTACCCCTTAGTCTAGCTTTGATGCTTTTACTTCTATAACTTAGAGAATTAGCATTAGATTAGTGATTGATCTAGTAATTTTACTTAGCATAGTTGTTTAATTGGTTAGCTAGGGTCTAGTGTGAGTTTAGCATTACATTATTGTTTTCTTCATTACTGTAGTAGAGTAGCTCCCTCTTAGAATAGATTTTCTCTTCTTCCATCAAAATCAAGCTTCTTCTGACCCTATAGAAGTCTAGCTTGGAACCCCTGGGATCTCTTGCCAGATGAGTAGTGACAACAGGTAGTACCTTCACTTCTACTTGTGCATATAGCACTGTCACCTCCAAGTTTGTATGAACCCTGGGTTAATAAGTAAAGTTGGTAGCCCTAGGAGTTGCAGCATTCTTACTGCAATACCTATGCTCATCACTTTTTGGCACCGTTTCTGGTATATAACTTTCTTTCCTACCACTTCTAGTGTTCATTTTTCTTCCATTAGTTTATTTCTACAAAAGTAATCTAGTTTCTTTCCTTCATTTTTCATTTATCTGCTTTTCTTTCCATTCTACAATTAGCAATTTCAATTTTACAAGTATTTTTTCATTCAATTAAGCAATTTCATTCTGCAAGTAGTTTCCATTCTGTTAGTAGTTTTTCATTTGATCAACAATTTCCTTTCTACAAAGTACTTTCTATCTTTAAAGAAAATCTTACAAAAACCAACCCAAAAACATTTCCTTTCATGCCTTGTAGGAATAGGGATAATTCAGGAAAATTCTTGCCAAATTCCCCCACTACATCCAACAATCAATCTTCTCTCTTCTTCAGTGACTGTGAATTGGAAGAACCTTTAGGTGAGAAACCTGACATATTTGAAGAACCTATAGGGGAAGAAAAAGAGGAGGAACCCATTCCTATTGAACCAATGGCTAAATACCAAGATGACAGAGGAGATAGAGAATTGAGGGTACCTTCCCCATTAGGGAAACCAATGGGGACACTAAAATAAAGAATATAAGCCCCTCTGCTCTACCTCATTTCCATGTCTTGACCACAGAGGACCTTGACACTTTCCTATTTCATTTTTCTGTTATATGTCGAACCTATGAATATACAGAGGATGAGAAAAAGTTAAAAATGTTTCCATGTACCCTCAAGGATGTAGCATTGCACTGGTTCATGGGTTTACCTAGAGATAGCATCATAGCTTGGGCTCAGATGCAGCAGGCATTTAACAACAAATATAGGAAATACTATAGGTCAAAGGACACTAAAGAAGAAATTTTTAAGATGACCATAGGCCAGGATGAATCCTTATAAAACTATGAATAAAGATTCCAGCTCAGTTATAAAAGGGTCAGGTGCACACTTGACCCTGAGTCACTGAAGTTGGTCCTGCTTAGAGGAGTAAGGGAGGATATCCTAGATACCTTGCATTTGTTAGCAGGAGGAGATATCTACCAACTACCCTATGAGGATATCAAGACTGACTTTAGAAACTAGGAAAAAGGGTCGGAGTAGTCAACCTATGGCCAACACATCATCTTCCAACTCTTCCATCAAGGGTGAAATTTGAAATATGCTAGAGGACTTCAAAAGTGAGAAGTTGCAAGCCCTTGCCTTTCAATTGGATACCATGAATATCAAAAGGAAGCAGAGAGAGCCTTGGCCATCTTTTGTCCTAGATGCACCAGGAGGCATCCTAGGAATGAATGCCCATTGAACTATATTGAGATTTTCTTAGTCTGTGAAGAAAACCACTCCACAGTAAAGTGCCCTTCTTTACCTGAACTCAAAGTTGTATATCAAGGAGCTGAAGGGGTCATTGAGAAACGTTGCTACATCAACCAAAGGAGACCTGCTGGGCCTATACCATACCAGCATGGTATGCAAGATTCATCCCATGCATATTACAGACCTAACCAAACCAAAACTATACCTACTTGGGGATCCCCTGCTCATCCTGTTGGAAATAATACTGAGAGGGGGGAGTGAATTAGTATTATCTAATCAATAATCTTTTCATTTCCATTATCAGAGTCATATATGCTACTTAAGTTAAGACAACCCGCGTGTATACACAACTGTGTTTAATGCAACTAGCATATATCCAATAAACTTATAATTTAGTTAGTTGATCTTCAATAAGTGCATCAAAACATTATTAACCATATGAACAGTAAATAGGTGCAGTAAAAAAGAACATATCATCACACATAAGAAGCACACATGAAAACCATGATATAAGGTGGAAACCCAATGTGAGTGAAAACCCCCTGCTACAATTCGTCTCTATCTTCTTTTAATAAGAAACTTCTTTTTACAATATTTCTGTATTGGTGCAGTCTTATACCAGTACGTAGGCTTCTACCTGCAGAAGGCTACAACCTTCTCTCGTTCTCCAGCTTCTCCTGGAAAGGAGCTACAACCCCCTTAGCTCTTGTACTAGCTGATGTGCTAGTAAGTAGGTGCTGACCTACAAAAGGCTACAACCTTCTCTTTTCTTCCAGGGACCACGTTTCATAAATTTTCAGACTGGATCCATAAATACAAAACAATCACCACTGCAATACAATCATTAACTCTGAATCACCCAACAACTGAATCACTGAAACCCTGTCATCAAAACACAGTCACCAGAACACAGACCAGAGCCCAGAACTCTGCAACAATCACTAGAACCAACAGCAACCTGAAATATCAAATCTCATAATGTATATGCTACTTGACTATGTCAAACCAGTGTGTATATGCCCTTTCACCAGAGAGAACCCGCGTACATATCTGAAAATAATTACTTATACCTTCGCTGCAATTTTCAACTTCAGATATACCCAGAACATAAGATATAAAGGATAAGACATGCGTCAGTATTCAAATCTATTCATGATCATACCATATAATGATAATGCATTTTATTCTTCATGATCCCGGTCTGTCAACCTCTATCAACCGCATAGATGCATCCTTAGTTTAGATCAAGCAAAGCATCACAAACCCATAACTAGCATACTAGATCTCACACTTCATCAGATATTCATCACTTGCATACTTGCACTTCTTGGCCTAATGATCTTCTCCTTATATAGGTTTAGGCCTCTCTCAATACCATGGTCCAAAACCACGTAGAACCAATACCTTGGACCCAATACCTGGGGTCAATACTTCGGACCAAATACCATGGACCAATACCAAAATACCATGGACCCAATACCACAGGCCAAAACTTAGTTTTCCAACATGTACGTGCCTTTCCTTTTGTGAAACTGCGTGTGTACGTATACGTGCCTTTTGTTCTACTAACCCGCGTGTATACGCACTTTCATCAAGGTTAACCTACGTATACCTCTCTCTAATCATTAATTCTTTGCTCTTGACCTGCTGCACTATGATCTATCATCTGAGTGAGTTTCCATCAAGGACAACACCTGTATCATACCTCTGAGAGAGTTTCCATCAAGGACAACACCTGTATCATACCTGTATCATAATGCCAACAATCCCCCCCTTTGGACTTGATGGCAACAACCACGCCAAGCCACTCTCCCCTTTGACATTGAGGGCAAAGGGCGGACCAAGATATTCTCTTCCTTGATATACCTTCTACTATCCATACTCCCCTTGAGTACCTACTGAAATCTCTGATTGAGCTCCCCTTTTGTACATGCCAAGATGTACCAATCCGTCCATGCTCCCCTTGAGCACATGCAAGGTCTGCAAAAAATACCATGACTCTATACATACATCAATCTCCCAACCAAGTGAGAATGCACCATTTTTGACACATCCACCCAACCAAGTGGGGATATACCAAATGTTTATACGTGACTCAAAAACAAGAAACATTACATCATCCATCCCATTGATGAGCCCCGAAAATGGGTAACTATATGGGCTCATTTTGCCTAATATTCTCATTTAATCCACCATTCTCCATACTTTTATGCATTCTTTTGAATATATTTATGTTAATTGTGTGAATGGGAATAGTCACTTTAACACAAGGTCTAACATGTTCTTATTGTAGATTTTTGGACATTTTTGGGACCAAGATCAGGCATTTATGAGCAGATTAGCAACAAAACATGAGGAAACGAGGTTGAGGATTTGTAGGAGGGATTTCTATTGCACTAAATGACCCCTTCCTTGAGTTCTCCACCATCAGCTCGGAGTTCTACAGCCCACCAAAGATGACTTCAAGGGCAGCCGAGCAAGTCTAGTGAAGTGGTTGATTAACTGCAATTTTGGGCAGCCAAGCTCCTCAAGTTAAGGAGGATTGTTGGGGGTCCTCGTATGCATAAGTAGGAAGGCTTCAAGCCTTGGTAGTTTTGTCATTTTGTTAGTCTATTTTCGCACATTATTGCAGCTCTGTATCAGTACATTTTCGAGCTTCTTCTTGTAAACAGTTTTTGGATGTAGCTATTTTTTTCTAATCAATGAAGGTGAATCTTGCTTTGTGCCAGCTCTGATCTTTCTTAGGAGGCTATAGCTCTTAGAGTTGGGCCCAACGCAAGTGCCAGTACCTCCTTTGTGTAATTTTATGTGTTTTTCTTGCATTCATAGACTAATTTCTATTATTTAGGTTAAAATCTTGCTTCATTTCTTAGGTTGATTTTGATGATTTAGATAGTTGTTCATGCTTTAGGTTGATTTAATAGTTTGGTAATAGAAAATATCCACAAAAAGGCTACCAAGCAGTCCTTGATCTCAGTTCTCCCTCCTTGGGGTCATGAATTGAGACCAAGGTACACTTGTTGCCACAAAACACTGTTTTTGCCTTCTAATGCAATTGCTTGTATGAGATTTTGAATTGGAAAAGTTGATATCAGTTGTGTCTTCATGTTTAGCTTTGATATTTCTTATTTTCCATAGCTCTCTTACATGATTTCCTATTTATACACTATTATTCATCATATTTTTGGTTTTTAAGAGTAGATTAGGTCAATGTAGATAGATCTCTGTTTTTTTTTGTCTCTGTTTGGATCAATTTTCAGAAAGTAATGTGAAGAACACCTGTAATACATCCCTATCTATCCTTCCTCCATCATGTAACCTGTTCCAACCCCTCACTCAATATTTCTTCCCTTCATTTGCTGCACTTCCCCAACTAACCCTAATTTCTATATTTTTGTGCAACATAGCTTTCTACATCTTTGAACAAATCCAACCATCTTCATCACTCCTTAGCTTCATTTACCAGGTCCCACACCTTTTAACATCCTTATCCATCCTTCATTTCCATTTCCCCACCATTTTTCCTCCATCAACCCTCTAAAAATCACTTTCGTCCTGTTCCTATAGAATTTCCTGTAGATCCCCTACAACGTCCTGTAGAAGATAACGCGAGCCATTTTTCGAGATTTGAGTGCGGTGGAAATCTCCAGAAGGGTGTTAGGGACCCGTTAGGTCCTCTCCATACCTTCCTAACCCCCTGAAAACACCCACTCCATTTTCTTTTGCTAATAAACCTCTGCATAATAAAAAATAGTTAAAACACATGCATAATAATTTTTGCATAAAATTCCTCAAAAATACAAAAAGATGTTTTTTTCCATATTTCCTTTTAGAAGTAGCTTAAACACATGTATTTTACCTCTACAATAGTCCATGGAATCCATTTCAGTAGTGGTACATCTCTTTTCTTGCACAAGTAGGGTTAGTCTGTAAAACTAGGGTTTACTAGGGTTTGCATTTCCTTTCAGCTTTCATCTTCTTTTTGCAAGTAGACTAGCCTCTTTTGAGTTAGCCTTCATCCATCACAGTTAAAATCTTCTTCTAAGAACTCATGGAAGTTGGCTTAAGCTCCTAACGAACTTGTGCTAGCTGATCAAGTGACAAGCTGCAGTAAAAGCTAGTACTTGTGCATGTAGCACCGTCGCTTCCAAGTTTGTTACGAACTACCAGGTTGATAAAAGTAAAGTAAGGAGTCCCAGGAGTTGCAGGATCATTGCTACAATACTGGAGCTCACCATATTTTTAGCGCCGTTGCCAGGGAAGCATCAGAGTATTTTGTGATTACTGCTTTTCTTCTATTTTCTATTGCAAACATTTTGCTAAGTAGTTTATTTCAACAGGAGTAGATTAGTTGCTTCCTTTCCATTCTGCAATTACAATTCAGCAAGCATAGCTTAGACATTTCCTACTTTCATTTCAATTCCGCAATTTCATTTCAGCAAGTGTAGATTAGTGTTTCATGCTTTCATTTAAATTTCGCAATTTCATTTCAGCAAAATAGATTAGTCCTTTCCCACTTTCATTTCAATTCTGCAATTTCATTTCAGCAAAATAGACTAGTCCTTTCCTACTTTCATTTCAATTCTACCTTTTCATTTCAGAAAGATAGATTTTAGTTAGTTGCAGTTCAATCTATTTCAGTTTTTGCAGGTACAAGTAGAAAAAAAACAACAAAAATCACCCAAAAAAAAAGAGATTTCATTTCAAGCCCCATAGGAATAGATACAATTTAGGAAAATTCCTACCCAACACCCCCACCACATCACTGAGTCACCCTTATCTCTTCTTTGGTGGCACTGATCCTAAAGAACCTATAGGTGAACCTCCAGAGATATACAAAGATCCTATAACAAAAGAAGAACAAGAAACCATTCCTCCTGAGACCATGGCTGAAAACAGAAATGGTAATGGGGAGAGAGTAGAAGGTACCTTTCCAATTCGAGATGTTAGTGCCTAAATCTACCTCAGGCTGAGAAAGGTAGGATCTAGGATAACATCAAACCACGCTTAACCTGGTAGCTAGCCCTACCAGGTCGGGAGAGGGCTCTCTCCTTGTCAATCTCAGCAAAATATGATCAATGAGGGCTTGATATGACTAATTTGAATACTGATCTTAGGCTAGGTATGTGTGTAGAATAGCTTGATTGAATATAATGATGTTTTGTTGGCTCAAATGGAAAGGCAGATTTGGGTCTGGGGAATGAGGCTCAGTTTTGTGGAGATCCCTATGGGGCAAGGTAGGCAAGTGATTTGTCACTTCAAATTGAAAGAAATGGAGAGATTTAGACAGGTGAGGAGTTGAAGAGGGTAAGAAAACCTCAGGGATCCTCTTCAAACAATTGAAAACATTAATAACTAAGCAAACCCTAGGTAGAGCACTGCAATTTTCAATGGATTCTAACTTTATCCTTGTTTGTTTTAGTTAAAAAGGAGTAAAGAGAGATATGGCATACATAAAACACATGTAGAATTACAATTACAGAGGAAAACACAATACCAAAGCAAGATGCCACATGAATCCCATAAAGTGCTGCAAACCACTGGTCTATTCCTTAGCTAAACTACTGAAATGAGTATACAATGAAGCCCCAAGCTTTTTCAAAAATCCAACCATGCTGATGACTGAAAAAACATAAGATATAGGCAAACAAAAACTCATCCTAGCCTCTAGGGGTCAATCTCATGAGTTTAGGAGCTGTTCCAACAAATTCTAAACTGAGAACTAAAAAGTAGGTAGTGGAACAACATGCCTCTAAAAACTAGGGAACTGATTCATTCAGTTGCAAACTACCTTTTCATGGATGAATCTACCTCTATGGGTAAAAATTCAACATAATTACATTAAGATCCATCAAATTACATTAAATTACATCATGAGTTTGACATTAAGAAGGAGAAAATTCAAACTGTCAAGAAACTAGGCAAAAAACAGAGTATTTTGGTCAAACTGAGCAAAATTTGTCCATTGCGCCGCGCTGATTTCCCTATGCATAGCGCCTTTTTGCAGCTGCTTTTGGAGGCCTTCCTAGTGTCAAAATATTCTCCAAGTGGGCTTGTTGGAAAGGTCTACATGTCTACTTTCCATCACAAATCGAATTTTTTAATTTGGCCTCCAATTACCCCTCCAAAATTGAGTTCTCCCAAGACTTCTTCCTGTTTGTCAAAAAAGGGGCAGAAAGGTCATTTTTAGGGTGTTTTTGACCTTTTTGGAGGCTCAAAACCTGTCAAAATTTCTTGGACATTGGTAAGAATGCATATTTTTTCATGAAAAATCTAGAAATGCTGAGTTTTCATCAAAAGGATTCCCCCATCAAAAGCGAGCGCTAGGTGGCACGGCGCATTGGGAAAAAAACATGTGTTTTGGCCCAAAAATTCCAAAAATGCAAAAAGTGTCCCAATTTTTTTGAAAGTTGGGCTGAGTGTCCTCCATTAGGTGCTATGCTAGGCCAAGGCAGCCTCGGCCAAGATTTGAAGTCTATCTTGCGCTTTTTGCCTCCTCAATATCTTCTTCAACTTGGCCTTCAAGTTCCTGATTCTAGCTTGGCACACCATATTCCTTGACAAATAGTGATATGCCATGTTTCTCAACATATTTTTCTCATTGATGGCCTTCTCCAACATCCTCTCCAAGTGGATATTAGTCCTCTCCAACCAAGACTCATGATCAACATTGATTTCTTGCTCAAGTGTTGTGAACTTGACTTTCCTCCTTTTGGTAGCTTGCCGGTTTTCTCGTATGTTTCTTAGCTCCATTATGGTTTGTTGATCCTCTAGTTGTTTGTTTCTTTGCTCCAGATATTTGATGATCCACTTGGCTCTTTGTAGGTTGAGAGACAAATGCTGAATGTTGGCTTGTTGCTCCTAGATGATCTCTCTAAGCTTTGAGCTTTGTGAGCCCAAATCGGTGTCATCATCCTGAATAAGAATAAAATCTGTCTCCTGCTCTCCTGAAGGCCCCTCATCCTATAATGGCCTCTTGCCCTTGTCCTGAACCTATTGTGCTGATGAAGGAAGCGAGACCCCTTCCACCCCGGGTGGAGATAATACTCGCTTTGCTGCTGCAAACAACCCTCTAGTGCCCCTTTGATAGGTGACAAATACTAGCACACTAGCGGTCTATATCTCATGACTCTCTTGCTGATGTGAAGGTCCACCTATCTCATAAAAAGTTGCTGGAGGTACTTGAGGAGCCGTGAAGAACTCATGACAAATGAAATCCTCCCATGAAATGTCCTGCAAACCAAGCTGGTGCATGACCACAATTTTGATGAGTGCAAAATGATATATACTGTTATACTACTGCTGAGGAGTTTTCTTTTGCACTAGGGTGGTCATCTTCTCAATATTTCAGCACATGAAGTAAGGGATATTCATCATTCTCACCCTAGTAAAGTGCATCAACAATTTGATATGATAGGCATATAGGCGAGAAAACCAACCCTCACAGCTAAAATACTTAATTATGAGTTTCATCAAGGGAGCATATGAGTCTTTCAGGTACCGAAAGGGAAAAACTCTGCTGAGCTGTCTCAAATAACCGGGCTTGATGTATGGTTCATAATGTTCCCTGTCAATTTGTTTCCTTTTGTTCCACTGCTCTCCAACATTAGGAATGCCGGTTGCTAGAGAAATAGACTCTGGTGTCAAGGTGAATGTCACACCAGCTAGAGTGGCTTGGCCATTATATAGATGAAGCACAAACAACCTGGCCAACTCATGATGGTACTAGACTCTTGCAACCATCTCACAGAACTGATAATAGGATTGGTGTTGAAAGCATGTGACAACAAGAGGGCAAGCCTGCAGCTTGGCAAGTGAAGTAGGTTTCTCTCTGATATGTTTACCACCCTTGTGAGGTCTCCTTGAAGCATGAATTTCGGTAGGAGAGTCACTGTGTATCTCTTCATCTCGGTCATAGGAAGGATCAGACTCCATGTTTGCCAATGTGTGAGTTTTCTTAATGAGTATGAAGATATTTATGGCCGCCAAGGGTAAGAATGTATGAGGGACTGTGGAGGGAGAGGGTATGAAGGGTTTAGGAATATTATGACAAGTTTTTGGGGAAATAGGAGGTTTAGGGAATAGTATGTAAGCTTAGGGATAGCAATTAGGGATTGGGGATTTTGTAGTTAGGATTTGGGAAAATGGAAATTGGGGATAGGGGTGAATGATTTTAGGAATATAGGAATTAGGGAATGAGTGGATGAAACTGAAAAATAAATGGAGGAGTCAAAGAGTAAGGGAGTGATGAAATAGACTTGGTAGCAAAAACATAAATACAAACCCTAGGAAATTGTTTCTGAGTAAAATTGTAAAGAGGTAGGGTTTTAGATTTTACACACTAAACCACCATAAATTCTAAGAAAAACTATTTCACTAGCAACAGAAGAACTCTAGACTTACTTGCACACCATAGGAGTGATCTATTTTGGAAATTTGAGGGAGTTTATGGTGAAATCGGGCTTGCAGCTCTATGCGTCACGCCACAAACCCAATGCGTTGCGCCCTTTATATGCACCATGCCAATGTATTTTTTACACTATGGAGGGCGGCCTAATGTGTCGTGCCTTCTCTGTGTGCCACGCCCCCAAAACTAAAACTCTTTGCTGCGATTTTGCTACTACGAGATTGCTCTAAAACTCTCTTGCTCTTTTGGATGCAAATGAGTCTTTTAAACACAAGAAATAACTTATATACCAAAGACTTTAATTTTCACTTCGTAAAACCCACTTTTGTAATGTTTACATTTGACACTTTCTTTTCAAACTCTGTTTTAGGTAGTTTTGCTTTATTTTGCCTTTGATTAACTGAATGACTTGACTTTTTGTTTGTCTTGCAATGGATGGAGTTGCTAAAGCTTGGCAAGGTGACCAGGGTTTCCACTGAAACTATTACATATGAAAAATTGGGATTACACCAAATTATATACATGAAAAGATAAAATACTTTGTTTTGAGGAAAAATACATTTCTGAGCAAGTGATTATGAAATTTATTGGTACTGGAACTTTATTGAACCTCCTCATGCGCTTGCTGATCGTTATTGGACATTTTGAAGAGCTTTTTGATGAAACCCTAGACCTAATGAAACTGAAACCCTAGAAATGACTCTAAAGACAAAAAGTGACTGCAGTTGGAAACACCAGTAGGTAAAGGACATGAGGGAAAATGTGCAAAAAGCCACTACCGTCAGATAATCCATGCTCCTAATGGAATTCAGCTGACTGAGCGAGATACCTAATATGCAATGCAACAAGAGAATTTGATCTCTGATGGAGGGATGAAGATACCGACATTAACATTGGCTTCAATGGGGATGACAACTCCTTGGAGGTACCAAGAACTACAGATCTCTTGGAAAACAGGCAGTGCCTTCGTCCATTGGTCCATGGAGTCAATAACTTTGACACACGAAAACTAGACTCTTGACTTAATTTCAGGACTGAAATTTGACTCAAAACTGACTCAAGACTGAACTGACTAAAACAAAAATTGACTCCAGACTTACTTAACTGAAACAAGTCCTTACAAATCTTTTTAATGGCAGCATATCATCAATATTTGAGGGTTTCAAATCAGGATGACAACCACTTGCCCACTGATGAAATATGTACAATCATGTGAAGTGGACCTTCCTGTTAGCTCTGCTACATTCTTCAACATTTGAAGGTCATAAGTAAGCCTGGCCATGTTGCTGCTGTTCAAAGAGGACTGGCATTTTTCATTCTTCTCCTGCTCCTTCCCTCCATTCACACTCCCATAACCCCCCTACTATCCCTGTTTTCCTCCAAAAATCAGCATGAACTTATATTTCACCATAAACCTATATTTCCTTAGCCCTTGAGTGCCGAGGTTAAATGTCACATAACCGTGACAAAGTGACCACGCACCTTCTCCAACAGTTTCTCACCGAATAACCCACTTGCTTGTTCTCGCCATTCAATCATCTGCCACATGATCCAACGACATCCGCTTCCCCCACTTCCATAACTCAATCACGCATTAACTTGTGGGGAAAGCGGTTTTGTCCCTGTCACATCCGCCACATGTCGCATGATGATTATGATCGCACACCTGTTGTACATTTACCGCCCATCCACCAAAGGTGGTGTGATAAATACTGCTCACCGCCAAAACCACCCTCCTCGCTCGCTATCTCCCGTGCATCTTTTCCGCCCGATCATCGTCAGATCTGTTCGCCCGAGATCTGACGGCTCACCACTGTCCACCTCCCGTTTCCATCTGATACCTCCCACTGAGAGATCTCCGCCGTTCATTTGTTTGATCTAATGGCTGATGTCTATTCCCGTCCCACCCATGCATCCACCATGCAGTATTTGTGTCGTCGAACTATACCATGCTCCCGAAGGACAAAAGCAGCCATCTATCAGTGTTTGGCGCATTTACTCCTCAACCACCGCTTTCAAGAGACAAAATGGCCAAGAAAGGAAAATATCAGCCTCGAGCAGGTAAACACAATCAACAGTTATGGAAGGTCATCCCATACGACACTCCACCTACTCAAGAAGGACAATAGAGCACCACAGAATGTCAAATTCATTCGCAAAACACAGTCAGATTGTAGCAGAGACCCATATTAGATAGTTAAGGTGGTTGGTGGTCAATTATGACCCCTCCACGCATAGGATAGCAGAGAATTTTGTAATGAAACTATATATATGCCTAGAAGACAGATGTAATCGGGGATGATGGTTGATGGTTGTTGTTTTGATATAAGATTCAACTTCTGGAGACTGTAACTACTTTGATACTTGCAGCATCTGGTCTTCATTTTCAGCTAATACAAGCTTCTTTTGTTGTTAATTGCTCACTCTCCATTTCTACTCTGTTCTAGGATGTCCCTGTTATGCATTTATTCATGTGCTCTTGATATTTAGGATTAGAAGGGCTGTCATCCCACCTCTGTTTTGAAGTCTAGTATGTATCATTGAATGTGTTATGTAGGTTTCTGTTACTTAGTTCCAGAGAGTTGTCATCCTGTCTGTGCATTAGGAAATAGATTTGTAGACCTCTTTACTGGTTGCAACTGGCCATCACATGGTCTTGTGCATCTGCTGGTGTGATCAGTATTCTCCATGTTCACATAATCCTCAAACTGTGAGTAATTGGTGGTCGAAAGCCTTGTAGTCTGGGGGTGTTCACCCATGTCTGGAGTTAAGCATAGTAGAAGTGGTTATCTGGCTTGAACAAGCATCATTCCTTCCATTCATCCATCTCCAACATTTTTTTGAGTTTGTAATGTTCTCGAGCATCTCTAAGATACATCCTAGGAGAGTTTCTTGGGGTGATAACATTAATTGGCGCCGTTGCCGGGGAGAGGAGATTGAAGCTCAGCTTCCCTAGGACACGACACAGTTCCAGATTTTGATGATAGATAAAGTATGGGCACATTTTTGGTTGTAATCATCTATCTGGCGACTCCACTGGAGGAGGACTAACCTTTGGCGACTCCACATTATAGTCCTGGCTCAGTTTTTGAGACATACTCGAATAAATCCTCAAAAATCACCAGCTGAACCAATGCCTGACCCTGAGAAGATCATTAAGCAGAAGAAAACATCACAGAAAGGAGAATCAGGATTAGGTAAGCCCAAGAAATCTTATGTATCTTTGCAAGAGAATATTATAGTTGAGAATATACCATTTGAAGATATTGAGCCTAGTGTTGCTAGTGAGAAAATTCCTTCAAAGATTCATACAGCTCCTGGTTCATTTAGTTCCCTTTTGGATCTCAGTCTAAAGAAAGTCTCCCATACAGTCCATCATATTCCCTAGTCTCTATCATCCATTGCATTTTCCTATACTACTCAATCTACTAGTGTCCTTCCACATACCCAGTCATGGCAGGCCAACAAGCATTTACGAAGATAGAAAGAATTGTAGCTGCCAGGTATGGACCTCTGGTCTTGCCCGTTCCTTTGAACGCTATGCCTGTAGGAGAATATCAGAAATATATGCCCAAGTTCACTGGCACAGAGGGAGTAACAGCTGAAGAACACCTTGAGGCTTTTTATAGTTATGCTGATAACTTAGATATAAGTGAAAATGATGTGTGGATGAGAGTTTTTGTACAGAGCCTTGATGGAGAGGCTAGAAAATGGTTCAGAGAATTGTCCCGTGGATCTATTGCTGATACTGAAGTCTTAGATGAAGCATTTTTGAAGCACTAGGGAGATAAAAAGGACTTAATGTATTACCATACTGAATTCGTTAACCTGAAGAGGGAAAATGGGGAATCATTGCCTGATTTTGATTAAAGATTCAATTGTATGTATAGTAAGATACCAGCTGAGGTAAAGCCTACCCCCACCTCTGCCAAACTTACTTATGCCAATTCTTTTGACTCTGATTTCTACCTATTGTTGAGAGAAAGAAGATGTGCCACTCTAGTCGACATGCAGGATGCAGCACTAGAGGTGGAATCCAATATTATGGCTACAGAAAATCTAGAAAGTCATGCTGATAGAACGAGGCAGAGAGGTGAGGCTTCTTCTTCCTCTGCTTCATATTCAGAACCCAAATTAGACAAAATGACTAAGATGATAGAGTCATTGGCTGCTGAAATATCTAAGCTGAAGGTTGAGCAGAATTTAGGAAAGACAAGGCAGTAGAACACATTTGCTCCAAGAAATCCAAATCCATTCAGAAGAGAAAATGAACAGTTGCAAATCATTCAAAGGGGAAAAGAACCAAATGAAGAATAGAAAGTTAAAGCTCCTTTTCAAAATGTAGTCATGGAGGAGGAACAATTTGAAGAAGAGGATGAAATTCATTGCATGGAAGATAAAGGCAGTACTACCTTTTGACATTGGCTGCATATGAAGAATCACTGCTGCAGGACCAAATAAGTCAAGAATGGGACAGAGAGGTTGTTCTGCAGACTGGTGAACAACAAAGATACAATCTAAGGTCAAATGCAAAAAATGTCAAGGAGAATCCTGCCCAAAGAGCTGCTGTCCAAACAGAGTCATAGAATATCAGGCAGAGAAGATCAGTAGCTGATCCAGTGATCTTCAAAGCTCCAGTTCAGGAGGTAAGAGGTTCTGATAAGTTACCTTCCTCTTTTAGCTTTGATTCAAAAGTCCAGAAGTTAAAAATATCCGTGCCTTTGGTGGATTTGGTAAAGAGTGAAGTATTTAGAAAGGCTATCCTTGAAGCCCTTGAGCTGGAAACCACCAAAACCTCCACTAAATCTATCAATTTGCAAGTTGACAAGCCTGTAGTTGTGCTTAGCCCTATGATCAAACCCGTTGATAATAATTCCCCTTCATTTTATGTCTCCTTGACCATTCATGACAAAATCCTCCATAATTGCTGTGGAGCGATAAAAAGGTGTCTTTTGAACTCCTAATTACCTTCACATTAATTATCAACCCAGGGACGACTTTTTATTTCAAGAGTGTACTCAGTCTGAGGCGGCTATTTACTCAAGAGTAATGTTTTGCAATATAGTGCTTAAAACCCAAAAGTAAATGAATGCTTGAAAAAGAAATCTAACAATAACATAAACTCAAATGCTCTGAAATCCAACTATTCACTCAGCAAACATCAATTGAGGATACAATAGCAATAACTCATTCCTCTAGAGATTGATGCAATTGAAATCAAACCGGAACAAGACAATCAATCTGGGAACGAGGAAGCAATAACCAATGTTCTCTATAGTTGACAGTCCTGCTTTAAAGCAATCAAAAGGAAATCGAACTTGAACTAAAGCTTCCATTGAAAGTAAACTAGGAAAACTCTTTAAAAGAAAACTAGTGCAATTAATCAATAGAAATGAACAACAAAGTAAATGGGTGCATGTCTACAACTTAACTACTTCAAAAGGCTAAATCACACCAAGCATTGCATCAGTCGAAGGTTCGGTAGCAATAACCCATCCTTTTCATAACTGATGAGAACAAATACGAGGTCTGGGAGCTAGGTAGCAGATGCTGGAGCTCACTACAGCCTGAGATCGTCCTTGATGAATATAAATGAAACAACAAGTAAAGGAAATAACGATGAAATAAAACAGCACATCAGCCAAGGGTTTGGTTGCAATAACCTATCCCTTTCATAACTGATGGGAGCAGATCAGAGGTCTGGGAGCCAAATAGCAGAAGCTGACACTCACTACAGCCTGAGTCTATCCTTAAGAAATGGCAAGTAAATGAAACAACAAATCAACAATCTTGAAATAGACCAGCAATTGAAATGGAATAGCAATGCTAAAATACTAGAATTAAACAGCAATCTTAAATGGAACTGAACAACAAAACTAAGTAATTAGAAAGACACAACAACTATAAATGTAATTGAATTAGAAACCTATCAGCATGAACATTAATCGCAGTTATTGAAGCAACAACAATCGTAGTTATAATTGATTAGTAACTTAATTGAACAGCCATTGCAATTATAAATGAGCAGCAATTAAATGAACTATAGTCTTAATTAGATAGCGCAGCATTAGATCAGAATTATTAGCAGAACATTTCAAGTTATAATTAATAATTCTATCACTGACACAATCCAATTATGATTTCAACGAAATGTTCATAAACAAAAGATTACTGAACAAACAATTTAAAGAAATGAAAAGGAAATCAAACCATCACACGAAAGCAATTGTAAAGATATGATACACAGCAGCAGCGTACTCCACCAGAGGCTGGGCCCTTAGCCGCCAGCGGATGCTGTTGGGTTACTTCAGAATGAGAAGAATGAACAAAAACTCCCAAATCATGTATTAATCATCAAATTGTGAAATCATTACAATAGCAAAAGCTTGAGGATTACCACATGCAACAATCCCTTCTTCTTCCTATCATATCATGAAGCCTTGCTTCTGAATCTCTAATTCAAATCATCAATTCTCCATTCTCTTAGCCATTCCCAAAACCTCCCATAAATCCCCCATCTCTGATCTCTGTTTTCATTTAAATAGAGAGAGATCAGAGAGAAGTTACAATAAGGATAAGTACAACATGATTCCTATTACAAAATTGGTTTGCTTCTAACCATTTGATCAACAAGAACAAGGCGAATTTGGCTTTGTAGCTGAGATTTGGAGGACGACCGTAACAATAAATCTGAGAAAACCGTGCTCAAAGAACCCTGCGTTTCTCTCAGTAAAATCTGAATTTGGGCAAACCGTTCTTTAATAAAGTTGATTGGGCCCGTTCTGGACAAAACCCATGTTCCGGATTTTCCAGATTCTGCTTCATTTGCTCAGAATCTCAACCGCAAAACCGTCACTTTTTATTCCAGCGAATTTCTGAGTTGGCACTTTTAATGATCAAATCTTGAATCTAGAAATTATCTTGGAGACTAAAAATGGTGAATAATGTTACAATTGATTTATTAAAACTATCATTGATAAAATCATGCATAATCATCAATTTATTAGAGATAAAGGAGAAGAAATAATATTCATTCATAAGAGCATAAATCTTTATAAAATGGATTTATATAATAAATTATAATAAATGATATGATAAAGAATAATAGAAATGGGTGGAATAAGTGTTCAAAAGTGATAAAAATAATGGCATATTAACGGCCCAACATACCCCTACACTCAATATGTTGCATGTACTCATGCAACGAAAATTGAATATATTGCATGTCCTCATGCAACCCAAAGACAAAAACCCATGTGTTAACCAAGCAATAAAAAATATGTTCATCTCAGCTCATAAAATGGATAGAACAAATGAATTCTTCCTTAATTAATGAATATTCACTTTTAGTAATCTTGATGAAGGCATAACAATTTTTACATTGACATTCAACTATATGTATAGATGAAGTTGCAACAAAATATGATATAAGTAACAGCAAACTTCATTAACCATTTTCTCAAAAACTACAAACTAGATTTTTTTTGAAATTTGGCAAGTAAATTTATAATATATGAATTCCTTTATGATTCAAAAAATCAGACTGTTTTGATGCACGGATCATGAGATATAAACAAAATGGCTGTAGGTGAGAGTGCATGATTTCCGAAATTTTATGAACCAATTTATCTTGAAATTGTCTGGGTTTTTATTAATGATACGTCTGTGTTTTCCAAAAATCACAAGAATTGAGTTCATAGCTTTAAAAATATTATGGAAATCAATTTCTACACTGAAATTGTATGCCTTAAATGAGAAAGAAAATAGAAAACATCCATCATGCGTAGCAATTCAAACATCCATCATGCGTAGCAATTCCTCCCCCTCTTTGAAAAATTAGCATGCCCTCATGCGATGCTAGAAAACAAATAGAGGTGGTTGCTACTATTTGTTGAAGTCTATGCTTGGTGTAAAACAACATGGAATAAGGGAAGTGTTGAGAATGAATAAGAATAGCAGTGGATGATAAAGAATATGAATGACATGGTCATAAGAAAGAAATGAATGAAAGCAACACTCCCCCAAACTGAAAGATAATATGCTGCTGAAAAAGGGGAAGTGGTAAAGATGTGGAATGAAGGATGATAAATAATGCTCAAAATGGATTTCATTGAATTCTCCTAAATTCGTAATAAATCAGAAAATTATGCTATTTTACCTCAAGTTTTACCTCCAAAAATAAAAATGTGGAATGACATATATGTACTGGCATTTGTTGAAATTGATGTAGGCAGAGTTGGCATTGAAAGTGATGCAAAAGGTGGGAGCCAGGTAAGCACATCATGTCTGAAGAATTGTTCACGTTCACGAGTTGCTCGAGCCTCTTCTGTTAGCTACAATAGTGTGGTCATGCTGCGAATAGAGTTCCCCCCCATACTTGTTGTTCTCCTGTAAACAAATCACTATTTTGCATACAAGGTTCTTGAATCCATAGTGTTAGCTTTGAAGAGAAATAGATAAGATGCATGCAAAACTTTCAGTCAGAAAAACTTTTGTATACATGCAATATTAATATTTTGTCAAATCAACAAGTTATGGCAGAGTGCAGTGATCATATCGCATGCAATCCCATAATGCATATATTCCCCCCCTCCAATTGGAAAATGAATTCCATGACCATAAAGCGTATGAGAGGGGTTATTGTGACGGCAAGGCACATGAATGAACAATATATCAGTAAATGAAGCAGAGTACACTTATCAATGATAGGACAGCGAGAGTTATGGTTATAATGAGAGTAGAGTATGTAAAGATAGTTATGAATAAGAGATAGACCGCTTAGGATTGAGGATAAGTTATGAAAAAGATAAAAAGAACAACAATATGCCAAAAAGATGCTTTACTGATAGTATGCTAACTGAAAATGATGCGATTGATCATAAAACAATTTCTCATGCATAAAGGTTCAAGATAGGGTAAAAACAATTAAGGAAATAACTTCTCTGATAAAAAGAAAAAATAAGAAAAGGGTATTATAGTAATAATTGATGATAAGATATAACTTCAATACCATAAGCAGAGCCTCTGCTGCCAGCAGGCGTCCATAGCCTCGGCAGGGTTGCTTTTTAACCCATATGAGCCAGAATCCTCAATTTATAACTAGAGAGTTTCAGTGCTGTTCTTACAAAAGAGACTAGTGCGCTGGCGTGGTAACCAGATAACCACACTGCCATTCACTGGGATGTAGCAGAAGTGATCAGGCCGGCTCGTGATGAGACCTCCTGTTCCAAGGATAATCTGGCTATCCAGTGGATCATAGCCCTGGTGTGGTGGGCATAATGGGAATGTCACTTTGTTACAGCTTTATGAACATGGTAGGTTGGCTCGTAATGAGACCCCCTATCCTCCATCTGCGAACAAAATTTTGTTGTTATTACACATTTTTATGATAAAAAGAGGGAGGCTCAGTACTCCTTAAGAGTAGGGATGGTGAAAGAAGTTGAATATGTCAATAGAAAAAAAATATACCCATAATCTTATTTATTACAGACAGGGAAGATTATAACCAAGAGGGGTGGAACCAGCATGGTATTAAGATGATCAATCAGTATCATGTACAGCGGAAAACAATGCAGTAAAGTAGTATATAAATAATTGTGTCCCTTTTCAAAATAAGTTATCATCAAGGAGCTGTCCTGTTAAAGATCATAACATGAATGATATTAACTTGCTTCAAAAGAATCCATAATTCTTGTCTTCATAAAAATAGTGTACTTTATGCCATGAAAGGGAATCAATAAAATGTGGTTGAGATGAACTAAGAATAATTCCACAAGAGGAAGGAAGGGTTGCTATCGAAAATACTCCCAAAGTGTTACTCTTTTGAAGGAACAGCAAAAACACTCAAAAAATGGTGTTCCGTGTAGGGAACAACAAAGGAAATGCACACAGAAAAAGCAAAAATACACACAAAAAAAGTGTGAAAATGCGAATGTCGTTCCTTTGGAAAAAGGAACAACAAAAACTAAAAGTGTCGTTCCTTTGGAAAAGGAACAGCAAAAACGCAAGTGCGGTTCCTTTGGAAAAGGAACAACAAAAATGAAAAGTGTTGTTCATTTGGAAAAGGAACAACAAAAACGCAAGTGTTGTTTTTTTGGAAAAGGAACAGCAAAAACACAAGTGTCGTTCCTTTGGAAAAGGAACAACAAAAATGAAAAGTGCAGAAGTGTTGTTCCATTCGGAAAGGAACAACAAATCGTGAAAGTGCAGAAGTGTTGTTCCATTTGGAAAGGAACAACAAAACGTGAAAGTGCAAAAGTGTTGTTCCATTCGGAAAGGAACAAAAAAAGTGAAAGTGCAGAAGTGCTGTTCCATTCGGAAAGGAACAACAAAAAGTAAAAGTGCAGAAGTGTTGTTCCATTCGGAAAGGAACAACAAAACGTGAAAGTGTAGAAGTTCTTTCCATTCGGAAAGGAACGGCAAAAAGTGAAAGTGCAGAAGTGTTGTTCCATTCGGAAAGGAACAGCAAAACGTGAAAGTGCAGAAGTGTTGTTCCATTCGGAAAGGAATAGTAAAATGTGAAAGTGTAGAAGTGATGTTCCATTCGAGAAGGAACAGCAAAACGTGAAAGTGCAGAAGTGCTGTTCCATTTAGAAATGAACAACAAAACATGAAAGTGTAGAAGTGCTGTTCCATTCAGAAAAGAATAGCAAAATGGACAATCATAAAATGCAAACATGCAAAAAAACAAATTAGTTGTTCATGGCATTGATGCTGAGGATGAGTTACACTTTGAATGAAGCAATACTTGAAACACAAAATATAAGAGAAATTAGAAAAGAAACAACATTTTATTTAAAAACAATATGTAAATTAAGTTACAACAGCTATGATACTATGTAAAAAAAATGATTTTTTTGAAAAATGTTTTGGCAGCAGTGACAAGACATGAATCTTCAAATCGAAATCAATTCTTCATTTCTTCCATTATGAATCCATTGGGTAATGACTTGGATGAAATTCCTTTGTTTCATTAATTTTTTTTTCAAAAATCACTCGTCCATAAATTGACCTTCTTTATGTTCCCAAGACCTGCAAAAAACGAGTGTCTACCTGCAATAAAACATCAAATCATGGAGAAAGAGAGGTGATCGGGCTCCCCTAATCTAAGAATTATGCAAAAAACTAACAAGTAGTTACTCTATATAACAAATCCATAGAGAAAATAACAAAGTAAAATTTATTTGTCACCTGCGGGAGAGCAGTGGTTGACCATACTAACTAGCGGTGTTTTAATCACAACTTCTTTGTTTTCATCCAAATTGAGTGATTCCAAAGAAAAATGAGAGCTAATTCAAAGGCGTATCTCCAATAGAAACAGGTTTTAAAAATTCAATGATATGATATGTCAATTTTAGTTAGAACAACCTGCATAACAGAGTCATTTTCGATTACCCAGCTCAGACCAACAGTTAATGTTTTAAGCATAGGTTTTTCGTTTGATGTCGGATTCGAATGATTTAAATTGGAAATGAAAGTATATTCATTTATTTATCTCCAATAGAAACAGGTTTTGAAGACAAGAAGAATTGATAGGTCAAATACTTTAAGGAACAGCTGGAAAGACAAAGTTTTAAGAGTGCTGATTTACGATAGACAGTCAGTATTTTGATCATAACTTCCCCATACGATATCAAAAATGAGTGATTCCGATTGCATTGTAAACTAGATTCATAGGGGAATCTACCATAGTAACAGGTTTTAAAAATTCAAACATTTATGCCTCCAAAAACTGACTATCCCAACTCTGTTCCTGAGCTGCCCACTAGACACCCTGTCAATGTTTTACTTCTAACTTTTTCGTTTCAAATCCAAATTGAGTGGTTCAAATTGGGTTAGAAAGTAGACATCAAGGGCTACTTAGAGTAGAAACATGTTTTAAAAATATTCACTTTTGGTCCCTCAAAACATGACTGTCCCGACTGTTTTTCCAGAAATCTCATCAAGCCCGCAAGCCAAAAAAATGATATTCAACCATTTTTTCATATTGATGATAAAGATGAATATAAGTGTTTGTAAAATTTTTATTTCTATTATAAATCATCTACACACACAAATGAATTGAAACATTTATCATCGATGTTGATTTCGATAGCATGTTGCAACAAAAGAAACAACTAGTTTTACATTAAAAAAACAAAATGCATTTATTTATTCCCTTATTTATTTTATTTTCTATACTAACCTATTTTGATTTGAAAAATGAATATGACTACGTATAGGAGTACTTCCAATGGAACCATTTTCGAAATAGGGCTTCATGTATGCACATACCCAAATTTGAAAAATGCATGTTAATGGATATTAGGGTATGAGAAGCCAACTTCCCTTCAAAAAATGGTATCAAAAATTGTTGAAGCATAGAGTGATGTTGCAAACAAATGATGGAGTGAAACCAATGTTCAATGTATCCGTTACTTTCTTGATTTCTCATATCCATCAGATCATAAAGTTCTTGAGCTTTTAAAATAGGTTGTTGATACATACTATAAGAAACCTCATTTTCTTCCATAGCTTCTACAATTTTTGAATTTGAAACATTCTGAATCTCATTATAAGTTTTCTCTAATGACGCATGTGAGATAGAATGGGTGGGAAGGGCAGGTAAATTTGGCAGTTCAACATTGTAAGCATGTTGTACTGGTTTATTATGGTGAGGGTGTGGAATTAGTTGAGCAGGAAAATGTGTAAGGAATGGAGCATTGTGATGATGTGGTTGATTGGGTTGAGTGGATGAATTTGGTATGCAAGCAGGATGTTGTGGAAGAGCTAGTGAAAAATATGGAGAATATGTTTGTGCTACAAGATGAGGGAGAGTAGTCATGCCATCATAAGATGAACCATGCCCAACTTGTAAGCAAGATTGGTGGTTATATTGAAATTGACATGGCTGCCCTAACACATTAGTATTCCATAATGGATTATGAAAGTAAGAGAATGAAGAGGAAGTGTTTTGAACCATACCTGCAAGCCATGATTTCCATGGTTTTGACTTTATTGCATCTTCCTCATCCCTTTGATATGCTACTTCCATCCTAGATAAGGAAGAACAACTATCTGTGGACTGCTCCTTTCAGTCATGAGTGGAAAACATTTCATCAAATTCTTGATTTTTCCGAACCTGCAAAGCATCAAATTTTGAACTTAGAGAGCTAATAAAATTAACTTTAAAATTTTCAAATAAAGTATTGATTTCAACTCTTATGTCTCCTATTCTTGTAGCAGATTTGGAAAAGAAAGAACAAACATCTCTAGAATTTTTACCAGCCTTGGAGATTCCTCTTGAATACCTTATGCACAATTCACAAACATCATCATATGATAACTGAAAAACATCACCTTTTCCTACCAGATTTAAGAGTTCTAAAAATTCATCTTTGATTCATTTAAGAAGGAGTGTTTTTAAGATCTCTTTTTCCAAATGCTTATGCTTTGATTTTTTAAGGTTATAATGAAATCGATCTACATAATCCTCCAAACTTTCATCTTCCCCTTGTATCATACCGAAAATATCTTCATTGGATTTGCAATAGTCTTGGTACTTCTTCAAGAATATGTTCTTCATGTCCTCCCATGTTTGGATGCAATTCCCACCTAGGCTCATGAACCATCGGAGAGCTGCTCCTTTTAGAGTAAGAGGAAACACTTTCAATCTTTGATCATTAGTACAATAATCATATCCTCTACAAAGTATTTCGAACTCAAATAAGAATGTATTTGGATATTCATTTGTCAAGCCATGAAAATTTGGTAGATACAATGGGGGAATTATGTGCATTTGTGTCACTCCTCCTAGATCTTTGATAGGAAATTCAAAAGTAAAAATGTGATCCATTTCTTACCATAATAGAAGATGTTCTTCATGTGTTTCTTCGAGGCCCCTTCTTCAAATGTTCCTGTCAATCGATTAGTGAAATGGGTGGTGCTTACATCACCACTTGAGAGAAATCATGAGAATTTTTTTCAACATTTCTATTTTTTTCTTTTAATTCATTCACACAAAAATTCAAACATCTATTTCTACCCAACAAAGCAACATCAAATCTGTTAGGGAAGCGGACAGTGGAACAGGGCTTTTACATGCTCCGCACGCATGTTCTTACCTTCTGTTTTTAAGATCCAACTCTTCCCTAGCAGGTACTCATCAGATTCACACTACTCTTTAGAAATGGCTACACTCTCCCTGGCAACGGCGCCAAAATGTGGAGTGATAAAAAGGTGTCTTTTGAACTCCTAATTACCTTCACATTAATTATCAACCCAGGGACGACTTTTTATTTCAAGAGTGTACTCAGTCTGAGGCGGCTATTTACTCAAGAGTAATGTTTTGCAGTATAGTGCTTAAAACCCAAAAGTAAATGAATGCTTGAAAAAGAAATCTAACAATAACATAAACTCAAATGCTCTGAAATCCAACTATTCACTCAGCAAACATCAATTGAGGATACAGTAGCAATAACTCATTCCTCTAGAGATTGATGTAATTGAAATCAAACCGGAACACGACAATCAATCTGGGAATGAGGAAGCAATAACCAATGTTCTCTACAGTTGACAGTCCTGCTTTAAAGAAATCAAAAGGAAATCGAACTTGAACTAAAGCTGCCATTGAAAGTAAACTAGGAAAACTCTTTAAAAGAAAACTAGTGCAATTAATCAATAGAAATGAACAACAAAGTAAATGGGTTCATGTCTACAACTTAACTACTTCAAAAGGCTAAATCACACCAAGCATTGCATCAGTCGAAGGTTCAGTAGCAATAACCCATCCTTTTCATAACTGATGAGAACAAATCCGAGGTCTGGGAGCTAGGTAGCAGATGCTGGGGCTCACTACAGCCTGAGATCGTCTTTGATGAATATAAATGAAACAGCAAGTAAAGGAAATAACGATGAAATAAAACAGCACATCAGCCAAGGGTTTGGTGGCAATAACCTATCCCTTTCATAACTGATGGGAGCAGATCAGAGGTTTGGGAGCCAAATAGCAGAAGCTGACACTCACTATAGCATGAATCTGTCCTTAAGAAATGGCAAGTAAATGAAACAACAAATCAGCAATCTTGAAATAGACCAGCAATTGAAATGGAATAGCAATGCTAAAATACTAGAATTAAACAGCAATCTTAAATGGAACTGAACAACAAAACTAAGTAATTAGAAAGACACAACAACTATAAATGTAATTGAATCAGCAACCTATCAGCATGAACATTAATCGCAGTTATTGAAGCAACAACAATCGTAGTTATAATTGAATAGTAACTTAATTGAACAGCGATTGCAATTATAAATGAGCAGCAATTAAATAAACCATAGTCTTAATTAGATAGCGCAACATTAGATCAGAATTATCAGCAGAACATTTCAAGTTATAATTAATAATTCTATCACTGACACAATCCAATTATGATTTCAACGAAATGTTCATAAACAAAAGATTACTGAACAAACAATTTAAAGAAATGAAAAGGAAATCAAACCATCACACGAAAGCAATTGTAAAGATATGATACACAACAGCAGCGTACTCCACCAGAGGCTGGGCCCTTAGCCGCCAGCGGATGCTGCTGGGTTACTTCAGAATGAGAAGAATGAATAACAACTCCCAAATCATGTATTAATCATCAAATTGTGAAATCATTACAATAGAAAAAGCTTGAGGATTACCACATGTAACAATCCCTTCTTCTTCCTATCCTATCATGAAGCCTTGCTTTTGAATCTCTAATTCAAATCATCAATTCTCCATTCTCTTAGCCATTCCCAAAACCTCCCATAAATGCCCCATCTCTGATCTCTGTTTTCATTTAAATAGAGAGAGATCAGAGAGAAATTACAATAAGGATAAGTACAACATGATTCCTATTACAAAATTGGTTTGCTTCTAACCATTTGATCAACAAGAACAATGCGAATTTGGCTTTGCAGCTGAGATTTGGAGGACGGCCACAACAATAAATCTGAGAAAATTGTGCTCAAAGAACCCT
Organism: Pinus tabuliformis; assembly: GCA_031772625.1. Classification (NCBI taxonomy): domain Eukaryota; kingdom Viridiplantae; phylum Streptophyta; class Pinopsida; order Pinales; family Pinaceae; genus Pinus; species Pinus tabuliformis. The sequence continues at coordinate 239,069,803 of CM062808.1, read as the reverse complement.
ATGTTTCTCTCAGTACAAGCCGAATTTGGGCAAACCGTTCTTTAGTAAAGTTAATTGGGCCCATTCTGGACAAAACCCATGTTCCGGATTTTCCAGATTCTGCTTCATTTTCTCAGAATCTCAACCGCAAAACCGTCACTTCTTATTCCAACGAATTTCTGAGTTGGCACTTTTAATGATCAAATCTTCAATCTGGAAATTATCTTGGAGGCTAAAAATGGTGAATAATGTTACAACTGATTTATTAAAACTATCATTGATAAAATCATGCATAATCATCAATTTATTAGAGATAAAGGAGAAGAAATAATATTCATTCATAAGAGCATAAATCTTTATAAAATGGATTTATATAATAAATTATAATAAATGATATGATAAAGAATAATAGAAATGGGTGGAATAAGTGTTCAAAAGTGATAATAATAATGGCATATTAACGGCCCAACAATTTCCTGCTAGACACAAGGGCCAACCACAATTTGATGCCTAAAGCTGTCATGGAAGAGTTAGGCCTTGACATCACCAGACCATATCATGATTTATTCTCATTTGATTAAAGAAAGGTGAAATGTCTGGGGCTGATCAAAGACCTGGCAATTACCGTAACTCAGCTTCCCATGAAGAGTATGATGATGGATATTGTGGTAGCAGATGTCCCTCCCAAGTTTGGCATGTTGTTGTCTAGGGGATGGATTAAGAGATTAGGTGGGACATTACAGAATGATTTATCTTATGCCACTGTCCCAGTTTTTCAAGGAGAAAGCAGGAGATTGTACAGAGAAGCGTAGTTGGCATACATCATTAGTGATGAGAAGAATCCTACTAATCATCCTGTTAGGTTCCTATACCAATAGGTTTCATTTTTCATGATTGACCTGGGAACTGCCAAATATGTTCATCTTTTCATGCTGCAAAGGTTCCATATTTTGTAATAGAATTAGAGAAAGTTAAAAAATGTAAAGAGGGTATGCCCTAAAAGAATTATCAAAGGGCAAAAAGAGTAAATTGGTCATAAAGAAAAACAAAAAAGAACCCCAAAGAAAGACCAAGAAAGTGGCTAGCCCAAATGCCACTGCCAACTAGATGGATGGCCCAACAGTTCAATCTGGACCATGCCATGTTTTAAATTGCTTGTTCTAGACTAGAGAATGAAGATTTGTCCAGATAGTTCAAGCTTGGTAGATCACTAGCTACGTAGAGAAATTAAGGAGCCCAACTGCTCAATCTGGGCCCTTGGAAGAGATAAGGGTAGATTTAGATAGGAGGGCAGTCAAAAGAAAAGAGGATAATCAGGGTCTGCAAGTCTAAGTGCACCCATGCAAAAGGAAGAAAAAATGTTAGGTGTATTAAGCTGGGTAAGTAGTTGGAGGTTGCAGAGGCAAGGTTTGGATCACTTGGTACATTATCAATCAGAGCTTATCTCATCAATGAAAGGAATATCAAAGTAGTTGTTTGATGGCAGAACTATGGAAGCATGTCTAATTCCCTTATTTACCCCATAAATCACTCACTAACATCCCCTGTGTTAGCCTCCTGTTGCAAAAGGGTATCATCTTTCATGATTGACATTTTTACATGCCAAATATGTCATACTTTGCAGGCTGCAGTGTTCCATATTTCCACGAGGTTCCATGAAGTATGCTTAGTCCAAATGCATTGGTGTATTCCATTTTTGATGAGTTGTTCTAGTTCTGAAGAGTTTTCATTTAAGGGAGGTCCAAACAATTTAATCTTGGTCTCCCTAGGTTTCAATTTCCTGTTTTAGAATATAGAGAATGATATCTGTCCAAATAGTTTAATCTTGGCAGATCTGTAGATAGGTAGAGAATCAAAGGGACCCAACTGTTTAATCTGGGCCCTGGCAGAAATAAGTGTAGATTTAGATAGGAAAAATTCAAAAGAAAAATTGTAAATCTGGGTTTGCAAGTCTAAGTGCACCTAATTCAAAAGAAGAAAAAATGTTAGGAGAGTAGGCTGGGTAGGTAGCTGTGTGGTTGCAAAATGATAATTTATGATCAATCTTGTGTTACAAAGTGCTTTAACTTTACAGATCACAGTGCGGGCAGTTTTTATGCAAGGGAGCTCAAAGGTGGACATAACTAACTCCCCCTTTTCCTAATTCCCCAAGTCACTTACTAATTTCCCAAAGAGGTCAAGATCTGCTCGATTCCTCTTAGTTTCATCATCATCCATATCAGTTGCCTTGGTGAAGATCTGCTTCACTCAAGGATTTTATTTTTTCAAACTCTTTTCCCCAAAATAGCCTAAGGTCCCTGACCTTAGCGCCTGCTTATCATCTTCATATTAACTACTAACAAGTATTATATAACTCCCTATCAGTTTTCCCCCTTCCCCTACTAAAACTTTGTATATAAAATTCCCCTATGTAAATATCCCCTCCCTGGCAATATAGCCATATTCTCTCTAAGTCAGGGAAAGAACAGTCCATCTGGGGCTGCTTTTAGCCCATCCGTGTCTAAACAGGGATTAATCTGACACTTGGCCAGATTAATAACCTCTTCCCTAGCCCTAAAAAACCCTCAAAAACCCACTTTTTGCCCCCTTATCCTAAGTTTCGGGCATAAAATACATTAACCCGTGCCCGTATTTACCCCCCAAACCCACTAAACCTAAGTTTCAAACCCCACCTGCGCGTGCTATTTAAATTGGAATATTCCGCGCATATTCCCCGCCGTATACCCCCGCCGACTCGCCATCCCCGCCAGCCGTTGGATCATCCGCCCCGCAGATCTACGGCTGACGGGCCCTCCCATCCCCGAACCGCCCGAGCTTTAGCGTCGGGGAGATGGACGGTATTACCGCCGTACTCCCGCCATGCGTCAGGCTCTGGGGTGTGGCGGAGCCCCTCCCCCAAAAACTGCCTAGGCGCTAATGGCGGTGCGCCCAAAACTGCTTACCGCCCTCCCCTGTGACGTAAGCCCCACATCACCTGCCTGCGTCACCCCCCCGGCCCAGTCACCGCGACACGTCGTCCGCCTGTGCGGCCTCCTGCCACTGTACCGCCGAGTCACCAGCCACGTGGCCTCCTGCCACCGTACCCTACCACTGTACATGCCACATCACTGTCCGTACATGATGACGTCACCCGCTGACATCATCCCGCCACGTCATCATGCTGACGTCATCGCTGATGTCACCTACCGTACGAAGTCACATCCGCTAACGTCATGCTGATGTCATCAGCACTTTTGGCGTGAAGGGAAAAAAATCGCACTTCGGAACCCCGGAATTAGTTTCTGAGGCAGTTTTTGATGAGTGATTCGCACCTAGCGCAAATCGCTCATCGCTAGATTTTTTGGGCCAGAATGGGGAATCTTCAGGGAATCTTTTCATTCTGCAACCCCTAGGAAGCCCGAAAGGCGTCGAATGAACCATTTTTCTTCGCGAAGCTTGCCGAGAGGAGCAGAGAACAGTTTTGAAGGAAACATAGGCCGAACAGTGGCAATTAATTTGTGATTAGACCCACCAACACGTCAGAACAACATCGGTTTATTGCCAAAGAGTATCAGATGAAGATGAAAAGCCAAAGAGTATCAGCTGAAGATTTTTTAGGGGCTCGAAGCACCTGAACATTGATGAACCCCCCAGAAAGTCAAATCAAGAGGCATGAGCCCATCCTTGCCCTCAAATCACAGTTAAAGCTTTAAATGCAGATAGACAACAGAGATGCAGAAACCCATCCACATTTATTTCAGAAAACACTGCAGCAAGCCACCAAGGATAACATCATTTACTCAGTTTTGATACGGTGGCCCTGAGCGCAGCCCGAGATATTTTTGCATTTATTTCTGGATAGGATTAGGTTAAGGAATCAAATTTCGTTCAGACCTAATTAGGTCAAGATGTAATAAAGGAACTCTGTAGATAGTTTTGCCCTATATATACCGCCCTCTACATTGTTACAAGGGTTGGTTGATTGATAATTTTCATTGGAGACTCGCATTGTATACCTGAGTTTTTTTTTTATAATCAAAGATTGCTGAAAGCTTGGAGAGCAAAATGACTGTTGTAAATGAATGCTTTTGGAGATATGAAGATGGAATTCTTGTGCTGCAGCCTGAAGCAATAAGTGCATCTTACCTTTGTTTATTGTTTACCACTATCTAAATAGCAGAAAGAAAGAATAGCTTAGAATTTGTTTAAATACACTCTATGCTCAATTTCTGCTATTTCTTTATGTTTTTCTCTGATTGAATTGGTTATGAATATGAATTCCTCTTGGCTCATGTTTACCCCGATTCACTTGTGTTGGCCAATTATCTAGGGATTCTTCACTGCCCCTAGGTAGAGCTCTATTACCTCCATCTGTTAAGCTGATTGAGAGATTCTTAACTGCCTCTCATTACTTAGCATTCTTCCCATCATTTAAACCTGAAATATTGTTTCATGCTCGGCTATCTTGCTCCATTTTACCTCTCTTGTGACCGAAGAAATGCACCAGCAGTTCCCCTCCTCGACTCCACGCCCAATGGTTTGAAACTACCAGACTATGCCTTGCCTCTCTGTCTGAAAACATCAATTTTCCCACCAAAAACAAAACAAAACCCTCTGAACTCAAGACCTAGCCTAAAATCCTTTTCAACAAAGCTAAATCATAAAGAGAGAGCCCTCTCTGATTGCAAGTTGGCTAGAACCTGCAGTCCAAAGTTGGTCTGTGGTTACCTTGGCCGTATCCTTTTCCGGAGCTTAAGGACAACCTGAGTGATAACATAATGGCGACTCCACTGGGGAACTTCCTCAGATAGTTTCATGAAGAAGGTAAGAAAGCTCCGCTGAGGCCATAAATCAAACTTTCCAACTCCTGTTTATCTCTTAAAACTACTGATGAAGCCTGAATGTCAGCCAGGAAGCCTTTGAAACTGTTTTTTTCTTTGCATTAACAGGAGTAAATAAATGTTGCTTTAGTCAATCTTCATGCTAGTTTTAAGTTACAAACAAGCTGTCCCATATTTTAATTAGTCCCTTGTTGATTACAAAAACATTCCCAGAAAAAATACCCAAAAAACAATTCGGAAGCTGGCTCCCAAGAAAAATCCACGATATACCAGATCAAATCCAGATCCCAACCCTCCAGCTGTTTTTGAAAACCCTAACATAATCTCAAAAAACCTTAGGAATCAAGAAAGACAGGAAAATTTTGCTGATTTGAGCCCTGAAACAGCTTACCCTAGCAGTATTCCGACTCCTGTCAAGGTTCTGTTCCGGTCAACCCCTATTTCCCTTAGTTCATCATCTACATCTTGTAGTACTCCTTCCACACCTTCATTCACTGTACATACTAACACTACTGTTGTGTCCAGCGTTCCAGTTACTCCTGTGATCCCCGTTACTCCAGCTATTCCACTTATCCCCATTGTTCCACTTATACCTGCCAATATGCACCCCTGCAATTACCTGCTAATGCTAGGGCTTTACCTCAAGAGTACCAATCGAAAATCACATATTTTTATTCCACCGGTCCTTTCAAAGCCATTCAACACACCAAGAAGATGCAAGACTATTTTGAAAACTACGAAATAGATGATGATAGTGTAAGAATGAGAATTTTTGTTCAGATTTTAATAGGTGATGTAAGAACTTGGTTCAGATCACTTGCTGCAAATTCCATAACCACCCCAGATGAGCTTTACCAATCCTTTACCAATAGATGGGAGAAAAAGAAAGACCCCTTGCACATACTAGCTGAATATGATACGATCAAACGAGGTCCTCAAGAGACTGTTTTGAGGAGTACTGTGCAAGATTCAATAATGTATATAACGCAATACCACAGAGCCTAAGGCCTCCACCTGACCTCCCCTTGTACAAATTTCCCGATGGATTTGACCCAGATATGGCATACCAGTTAAAAGAAAGAGCTCCTCAAACCCTTGCGGACATGCAAAATGTTGCTGTCAGCGTAGAAGCCAATTTAATTGCCAAAAGAAATAGAGCTAGAATGGAAAGAAGAACCACCTTTAAGGAAGAACCCTCAGCTTTTGATCAAAATCTTGATGCTATCATCAGTGGCCTGCAAAGGCTAGGAGAAAGAGTAGAAAATGTGGACAGAAAAGCATCATGGGAAGGACAACAGTCTAATCCCATAAGGAACCCAAATTTTAGGAAAACACAGAACACAAATGCTGGTAGGCCTAACAAAGACCATGATGTAAGACCCCCTTTCCAAGATAATTATGTTGAAGGATCTACTTCTAGTGAACCCATAGAGGACACTCACATGAACTTAATGGATTTAAATGGTGAGCACCAAACTGTCCTATCCTAAGAAGACCAAAATGAACCCGACTACAATCAATTTTAGACTAGGTCTGGCGAGTCTTTTGATTTTAAACAAGGATATGATACCGCTGTGTATGAAGTACACAAACAATATAAGCTGAGAACTAGGACCATTGACATTTCCGAACCTAGTAAAACGAAGGATAGCAAACAACCCAACAAGATCAAAGGCAAGGCTGTCATAACAGAACCAGCTGATATACCTATTCCAAACCCGCATCAAGTGACTGTAGAAGACATAACAGAAATACAGCCTTCCAAAGATCAGCCTTTGCCACCTTCTTCCTTGAAATAAAGCTCGAACAGGGTCCCAAAAAACTCTCCTGAAGTTGAGAAACCGCAAGCAAAAACTTCCCATAACGCTAATAAACAAGAGCAAAATGCAGACAATTCAAATGAAATAGAAAAAACTGCTATTATCAACACCAAGACTCCACTGAAAAAGGCATTTAACTTAGAGACAAAAATAGATAAGTTAAAAATATCCATTCCCCTCTCAGAACTTGCCAAACACGATGTATACAGGTAGTAAATTCAAAGATCACTTCAAATGCCAAAGGTTAAGGATGATGTAAATGTTTTAGACGACACCCCAGAGTTGCTATTTGGCCCAGAAGTTAATGGAAAATCAACACATAGACCTGTCCCACCCTTTTATGTCAGTTTGCATATACATGACAAAGTTTTGCACAATGCTATGTTTGACTCAGGGGCATCACACAATCTTATGCCCAAAGTAGTTATGGAAAAATTGAATCTTGATGTTACAAGACCTTACAAAGATTTATACTCATTTGACTCAAGTCAAGTGAAATGTCTAGGCCTCATCAAAGACTTGTGTGTCTCCTTAGTCCAATATCCCAATAAGACCGTCCTCATGGATGTAGTGGTTGCTGACATTCCACCAAAATACGGTATGCTCCTGTCAAGATCATGGGGAGAAAAGCTCTAAGGATCCCTTCAATTAGACCTTTCCTACGCCACCATTTCAGTCTTTGGGCAACCAAAGAGACTGTATAGAGAAACGCTCATGAAATATGTGGTAAGTAGTGAGAGCAAGCCTGAAAATTTTCCCATTTACTCAATCCACTCTAATATGGATTCCTTTATTTTGTGTAATGATGATACAAATTCTCCAATTGATAATGAGCTCTTCACTCTAGAGAAACAAGCACACATCAATGAAGAATTAGTGGCACACACTGACGAAACTTGCACAGCAGTTGATGCAACCAGCCTACCAAAAGAAGTTCCCCAAACAGAAATTTTAAATTTGCCCAATCCTAAAACAACTCAATCTCTTGATACTGACCATAAGCAAGAAATCACATGGTATTTAGAGTTTGATGGCTCTGTCAACAAGTTAGGAGCAGGGGCAGGTGTATGGATTCACAACACATATAACAACCATGCAGAAGGTCATGCCTACAGACTGAATTTTAAATGCACAAACAACATGGCAGAGTATGAGGCTCTGCTTTTAGGTCTTAAACTCCTCAGAGCTCTGGGAGCTGCAAAAGTGTCTATTTTAGGAGACTCTGATTTAATCATACAACAGATGAAAGGAAATTTCGTAACCAATGACAACAGAATGAGAGCCTATAGGACCGCTGCTACTAACATACTCCAGGCATTCACTGAATTCAAGCTTGACAAGATTTCCAGAAATCACAACATTCATGCACACAGCCTGGCCACCTTTGCTAGTACATGCAAGCTTCCTTTTGACCCAAACCATCACTTCACAGCTGAAATAAAACATAGGCCCGCAGTCCCAAATAACGTTAAAGACTGGCAAGTGTTTGAAAATGATGCCCAGATTAACAATTTCCTCACCTTTGAGCATGAGTTTTTGAATATGAACATCGACATGGATGCTATGACAGATCCAGAACAACAAACAAATGAAAATCAGAAAACTATAACAGCTGCAACAACCAAGCAAATCCTGAAACAAACTATTTTCGACAAAGAAAACATAGAACAGCTGAAACAAATACACTTGGAAGATACAGCCAAAACAGAGGCAGACATCATTGACTTAAAGGATAACTTTCTGCCTGCTGGCCTAACCCCACTAGAAGACATGTTTGATGCTAATGATGTGCCAAGAAAGCCAAAATTGCAGCCCATAAACACTGATATAGAGGAACATAACATTGGGACAGCAGAAAAGCCAAAACTGATCAAACTGTCCAAAAATTTGCCACCTGATCAAAAGCCCAAGTACATTGACTTATTCAAAGAGTTCCAAGATGTATTTGCTTGGAGCTATGAGGATCTGAAATCTTATGACACCTCGGTGATCCAACACACCATTCCTTTAAAACCAAACCAGAAACCCTTCAAGCAGAAACTTAGAAGAATTAACCCTATGCTTCTTCCCCCGATTGAGAAGGAAGTAAAGAGGATGTTTGAAGCAGGCATCATAGCACCCATCAGATTTTCTGAATGGGTGTCTAATCTTGTTCCTACGAGAAAAAAGACAGGCGAAATCAGACTTTGTGTAGATCTCAAAAATTTAAATCAAGTCTCCCTAAAGGACCATTACCCTTTGCCTAAAATGGACCACATCTTGCAGAGAGTAGTGGGATCATCTAGAATCTCTTTGCTAGATGGTTTTTCAGGTTTCAACCAAATACTTGTTCACCCGGATGATCAAGACAAAACTGCTTTTACTACACCCTGGGGAACATTCAAGTATGTAAAGATGCCATTTGGTCTTAAAAATGCTGGCGCTACCTTTCAACGTGCAATGGATATTGCTTTCGCCAAAGAAATACATGACTTCCTAGTTGTCTACCTTGATGACTTAACCCCATTTTCCAAATCTGATGAAGAACACCTCAAGCATCTTAGGCAAATTTTCATGACATGTAGAAAATATCGCATTTCCTTGAACCCCAAGAAGTCTCTGTTTGGCCTTGAAGGAGGCAAATTACTTGGCCACATCATATCAAAGGATGGGATCAGAATTGATCCTGAAAGAATACAAGCCATCCTCCAAATCCCATTTCCGAGAAACATTAAAGAGCTACAAGCATTCCTTGGGAAATCAACTTCTTGAGAAGATTTATTCCAAATCTAGCTAAGCTGATAAGATTGTTAAGCAACACATTAAAGAAGGATGCCAAGGTAAAATGGTCTCTTGAAACTAAGCAAGCATTTGAGAGTATCAAATTAGCCTTAACACAAACCCCTGTCCTAACTAGCCCACAGTTTGACAAAGATTTTATCATATTTTCGTTTGCATCTGATCACACTATAGCCGTTGTCCTTTTACAAAAGGATGAATAGGGAGCTGAAAAGCCAATTGCTTTTTTCAGCCGAGCTCTAAGAGACGCCCCTTTGAAGTACCCAATAATGGAAAAGCAGGCCTACGCACTTGTTAAAGCCATCAAGGATTTCAGAGTGTACATTTTATATTCACACGTGATTGCCTATGTCCCACACGCTGTTGTAAAGGACATATTGACTCAAGAAGGATTAGAAGGCAAAAGAGGCAAGTGGAGTGCAAACATCGTTGAATATGACATAGAAATAAAACCAACCAAGCTGATAAAGGGACAAGGTTTAGCTAAACTGATGTCCGAAACAAATTTTCAAGCCTTAGAGATTAACCAGCTAGAAAATGAACCGGAGCTGGCGACTCCATAGATCAGTGAAATATTTTTACAATCCCCATGGTACGCTGATATATGCTTTGTATTGTTAAACCTGTGTGCTCCCCCAGGATTGTCCAGAACCAAGAAAAGATTTTTGAAAATGAAGGCTTTAAAGTTTTGTGTTATAGATGGTGCATTATTTTGGAGAAATCATGAAGGTATATTGCTCAATTGTTTAACCATGAATGAAACTAACAATGTCATGAAAGAATTCCATGCAGGTGACTGTGGAGGACATCTATATTGGAAGTCCACTGCTGATAAAATTTTAAGGGCTGGTTTTTATTGGCCCTCTCTTTTTGCAGATGTAAAGAAGTTTGCCATGTCATGTCACAAATGCCAAATTTTTGAGGGCAAGAGAAAGCTGTTACCCCTGCCCCTTAAACCCATCTCAACCAAAAAACCTTTTCAACAATGGGGTCTTGACTTCATTGGAGAAATCCATCCCTCTTCCTTAGGCCAACACAAATGGATCCTAACAGCCACCGACTATTTCACTAAGTGGGTTGAAGCCATTCCCTGTAGACAAGCCAATGACACCATCATTATCCAATTCCTTGAGTGTAATATCCTTTCCAGATTTGGCTGCCCTGAGAAAATCATCACTGACAATGCCGCTGCCTTTAAGTCCAAAAAGATGATCAATTTTTGCCACAGATTTCATATTACCTTGGGCCACTCCACAGCCTATTACCCTCAAGGTAATGGCTTGGTCGAATCATCTAACAAAAGCCTCATCAACATCATAAAGAAAGTGCTGGAAGAAAACAAGAAGAACTGACACAAAAAACTGGTAAATGCCCTACGGGCAGACAAACTTTCAAGCAAAAGATCAATTGGGATGAGCCCTTATGAGCTAGTATATGGCATGGAGGCTAGATTTCCTTCATCCCTGGGCATTCCTACTATCAAGCTGTTACAAGAGATTCAAGCTAAACCGAATGACATTCAAAGAAGAATCAATCAGACCATCCATCTGCAGCAAACTAGAGAACAAGTTTATGACAAAGCTCTAATTGTGCAAGAAAAGCTCAAAAAGATGTTTGACAAGAGAGCTAAGGCTGATGATTTCAATGTTGGTGACAAAGTTCTAAGATGGGACTCAAGAAGGGAAGACAAGGGCAAACATGCCAAGTTTGATTTTCTATGGAGAGGTCCATTGGTTATTTCTGCTGTTCAGGGAAATAACACTTATTTTCTCAGATCTGTAGAGGGTTGTTCTGCTGAAGAAGGCCCTGTCAATGGCCGTATGCTGAAGCATTACCATGACCCCTTTTAAAGGGACACAATGCAGTTTTGTATATATCGTTGTACAGTCTTATTTGTATATATCAGCACTTTGTTTTCATTTTTGTAAGCAAGCCGATTGTTTAAGAAGCAGCAGTAAATCTGTGAAGATCCAGCTGATGCAAGTATTCCAGTTTTAAAGGCCCTGTCTCTGCACTAATTTCAACACAACAACGAAGAATAGCACAGACACATCACAATATATCATGGTAAAGGCAAGTTGTGGCAGATTGTAATCTTCGGCCAAAAGAATGTTGACAAGGAAGAAGAAATTTGTCAGTAACTGTTCAGGACCAAAGTCAGAGGAAATACATCAGTTTTGGCCCATGATTTTCAGAGGCATAATGCTCAAACAATGTTGTACATAATTATCAAGCACGCAGAAGAAAGCAGGTGATTCTGTACATTTCACAGTAATTCAGTTGAGGAGGAGGTTGTTCATAGTGCAAAGTTTATATTTTCAGCAGCCAGAACAAAGAAGTGTTTGCAGTCTACAACAACAAATAGAAAATCAAGGCAGTCTGACCTGCTGTTCTTGACTTTTCACAAGGAAAAGCCATCCCCAAGTGGAGCCACTATTAGCCTCCTGTTGCAACAGGGTATCATCTTTCATGATTGACATTTTTACATGCCAAATATGTCATACTTTGCAGGCTGCAGTGTTCCATATTTCCACGAGGTGCCATGAAGTATGCTTAGTCCAAATGCACTGCTGTATTCCATTTTTGATGAGTTGTTCCAGTTTTGAAGAGTTTTCATTTAAGGGAGGTCCAAACAGTTTAATCTTGGTCTCCCTAGGTTTCAATTTCCTATTTTAGAATATAGAGAATGATATCTGTCCAAACAGTTTAATCTTGGCAGATCTGTAGATAGGTAGAGAATCAAAGGGACCCAACTGTTTAACCTGGGCCCTGGCAGAAATAAGTGTAGATTTAGATAGGAAAAATTCAAAAGACAAATTGTAAATCTGGGTTTGCAAGTCTAAGTGCACCCAATTCAAAAGAAGAAAAAATGTTAGGAGAGTAGGCTGGGTAGGTAGCTGTGTGGTTGCAGAATGATAATTTATGATCAATTTTGTGTTATAAAGTGCTTTAACTTTACAGATCACAGTGCGGGCAGTTTTTATGCAAGGGAGCTCAAAGGTGGACATAACTAACTCTCCCTTCTTCTAATTCCCCAAGTCACTTAATAATTTCCCAAAGAGGTCAAGATTTGCTTGATTCCTCTTAGTTTCATCATCATCCATATCAGTTGCCTTGGTGAAGATCTGCTTCACTCAAGGATTTTATTTTTTCAAACTCTTTTCCCCAAAATAGCCTAAGGTCCCTGACTTTAGCGCCTGCTTATCATCTTCATATTAACTACTAACAAGTATTATATAACTCCCTATCAGTTTTCCCCCTTCCCCTACTAAAACTTTGTATATAAAATTCCCCTATGTAAATATCCCCTCCCTGGCAATATAGCCATATTCTCTCTAAGTTAGGAAAAGAACAGTCCATCTGGGGCTGCTTTTAGCCCATCCGTGTCTAAACAGGGATTAATATGACACTTGGCTAGATTAATAACCTCTTCCCTGGCCCTAAAAAACCCTCAAAAACCCACTTTTTGCCCCCTTATCCTAAGTTTCGGGCATAAAATACATTAACCCGCGCCCGTATTTACCCCCCAAACCTACTTAACCTAAGTTTCAAACCCCACTTGCGCGAGCTATTTAAATTGGAATATTTCGAGCATATTCCCCACCGTATACCCCCGCTGACTCGCCATCCCCACTAGTCGTTAGATCATTCGCCCTGCAGATCTACGGCTGACGGGCCCTCCCATCCCCGAACCGCCCGAGCTTTAGCATCCGGGAGATGGGCGGTATTACCGCCGTACTCCCGCCACATGTCAGGCTCTGGGGTGTGGCGGAGCCCCTCCCCCCAAAACCGCCCAGGCGCTAATGGCGGTGTGCCCAAAACCGCTTATTGCCCTCCCCTGTGACGTAAGCCCCACATCACCTGCTTGCATCACCCCCCCGACCCGGTCACCGCGACACGTCGTCCGCATGCGCGGCCTCCTGCCACCATACCGCCGAGTCACCAGCCGCGTGGCTTCTTGCCACCGTACCCTGCCACTGTACATGCCACGTCACCGTCCGTGCATGATGACATCACCCGCTGATGTCATCTCGCCACATCATCATGCTGACATCATCGCTGACGTCACCCACCGTACGAAGTCACATCCGCTGACGTCATGCTGACATCATCAGCACTTTTGGCCTGAAGGGCAAAAAATCGCACTTCGGAGCTCCGTAATCAGTTTTTGAGGCAGTTTTTGATGAGTGATTCACGCCTAGCGCAAATCACTAGATTTTTTGGGCCAGAATGGGGAATCTTCAGGGAATCTTTTCATTCTGCAGCCCCGAGGAAGCCCGAAAGGCGCCGAATGAACCATTTTTCTTCGTGAAGCTTGCTGAGAGGAGAAGAAAACAGTTTTGAAGGAAACAGAGGCCGAACAGTGGCCATTAATTTGTGATTAGACCCACCAACATGTCAGAACAACATCGGTTTATTGCCAAAGAGTATTAGCCGAAGATTTTTTAGGGGCTCGAAGCACCTGAACATTGATGAACCCCCCAGAAAGTCAAATCAAGAGGCATGAGCCCATCCTTACCCTCAAATCACAGTTAAAGATTTAAATGCAGACAAACATCAGAGATGCAGAAACCCATACACATTTATTTCAGAAAACACTGCAGCAAGCCACCAAGGATAACATCATTTACTCAGTTTTGATACGGCGGCCCTGAGCGCAGCCCGAGATATTTTTGCATTTATTTCTGGATAGGATTAGGTTAAGGAATCACATTTCGTTCAGACCTAATTAGGTCAAGATGTAATAAAGGAACTCTGTAGATAGTTTTGCCCTATATATACCGCCCTCTACATTGTTACAAGGGTTGGTTGATTGATAATTTTCATTGGAGACTCGCATTGTATACCTGAGTTTTTTTTTTATAATCAAAGATTGCTGAAAGCTTGGAGAGCAAACTGACTGTTGTAAATGAATGCTTTTGGAGATATGAAGATGGAATTCTTGTGCTGTAGCCTGAAGCAATAAGTGCATCTTACCTCTGTTTATTGTTTACCACTATCTAAATAGCAGAAAGAAAGAATAGCTTAGAATTTGTTTAAATACACTCTATGCTCAATTTCTGCTATTTCTTTATGTTTTCCTCTGATTGAATTGGTTATGAATATGAATTCCTCTTGGCTCATGTTTACCCCGATTCACTTGTGTTGCCCAATCATCTAGGGATTCTTCACTGCCCCTAGGTAGAGCTCTGTTACCTCCATCTGTTAAGCTGATTGAGAGATTCTTAACTGCCTCTCATTACTTAGCATTCTTCCCATCATTTAAACCTGAAATATTGTTTCATGCTCTGCTATCTTGCTCCATTTTACCTCTCTTGTGACCGAAGAAATGCACCAACAGTTCCCCTCCTCGACTCCACGCCGAATGGTTTGAAAATACCAGACTATGCCTTGCCTCTCTGTCTAAAAACATCAATTTTCCCACCAAAAACAAAACAAAACCCTCTGAACTCAAGACCTAGCCTAAAATCCTTTTCAACAAAGCTAAATCATAAAGAGAGAGCCCTCTCTGATTGCAGGTTGACTAGAACCTGGAGTCCAAAGTTGATCTGTGGTTACCTCGGCTGTATCCTTTTCCAGAGCTTAAGGACAACCTGAGTGATAACACCCTGAAGGACCTTGGGATCTGCCCAACAAGTCCTGTTTTCACTTCATTTTTGTAAAAATACTAAGTCAAGCTTTGACTTTCTTCAATGAAAAGAAGCCACATTTCTTGTGTAAAAATCATTCTATACTCCTTTCATCTTCCTATGTCTAAGTTTTCATACTATGGACTTAGCATTCATCCATTCAGTTTCAATCCATAAACTCATATTAACCCCTAATTCTATTATATAGCTCCCTAAAAACTACTTCCCCATCCCTATTTCTACAAAAAGCATATTAAAAACCCAAAAATAATAAATATTCCCACCCCTTGGCACTATAGCCATATAACATAAGTCTTGGGAAATAATAGTCCATTTGGGACTACTATTAGCCCTTTCGAGTCCAAACCTGGGGTTAATTTAACATTCGGTCAAATTAAACCCCCCTCTCACACATAAACCTTATAGCAATATCTTCCGCGCATACATTTTATTTGGGATTAATTTGATATTCGATCAAATTAATAACCACCGGCGCCCACTTACAAACCCATATAAAAACCCACATAACCTAAGTTTCCCCCCGCGGTATATTTTATAATAGTTAATATACGGGCGGGTCCCCGCGCCGTATCACCCCACCATGTCTGCGTCCCGTCAACCATTGATCTGTGCCCTGCAGATCCGACGGCCCAGGTGAATTTCGGAGCGCCCCCGACGTTCGACAGTTAGCTTCCGATAGCATAGCGGTTTCTCCGCCGTACAAAAGACGCGTGTCTCCATGTGATTGTATCGGAGCCCCTCTGACACTTACCACCTCCGTACCAAAGGCGATAAAACCACAAACCGCCTTCTGTCTCTCCACCCCTGACGTCAGTGCCACATCGCCGCTCACGTCACTTTTGCGTCGACCCGCTGTTGCCCTGTGTCATTGCCACCTCATCCCCGTGCGTCCCCACCTTGCCACCATGTCCTGTGCCACGTCGTCGGCCCAATCAACTGCCACATCACCCTGCCATACCCGGGACCCGCCGATGACATCATGCTGACGTCATCACAGAAAAGTGCCAAAAGCGCCAAATATGCCAAAATTTTCATAAAAACATGTGTTTCGACCGTTTTGTTCATTTCTATTGGACAAGTTGGAAGCACCAGTGCATGTCGTTTTACGTCGTTTGTCTGCCCAAATGCAAATTTGACTATCCCAGCCGCTGCTGCCTGCAACTTCGACTCAATTGCTCGCCATTGAACCAGCTCGACACCCTCGGCTCCATAAAAACCAGGTATTTGCCCAAATTCTACCCGTTTACCCCTGTTTTCACCAATTTCTCTATTTTTCTTGCTTAGAACTCTGCAACTATCCAAACCAAGCACACTTCTGCACCTAAATGCGGCCTGAATTTACTCAGTAACCCTCTGTTCACCAGGAACCCTCTGAACCCACGACAACTTGCAAATTCGCCATTAAAAAACGTTTTTAAGCTTAGGTGACCGGAAAAACTCCATACAGCTCAACATTCTCCCCTTTTACCACATTTCACTGGAAAAACATCAGTAATTGGGCTGAGAACTATCCCCATTTCCCTCTACAGTTTGCCCATAATCTTTTTAATCCCTGTAAATTCATCAAAGAAAAGAGAAGTTTTTCAAAAACTCTGCAAAGTAACCTCTTTATAATAGCCACAGACCTTGAAATGTTATTGCCTCATTTGAACTCATTGTGTAGCTATTTTTCAAATCCTCAGAAGCTCTTTCATCAGCCTGTTGTTACACTAATCCTATTTCCAAGGATAAGAACATATAAACCTCAAAATGGCCACTCCCACAGCATTAAGTATTGCTCCCTTGAATGCACCACATAGAAACCCGGAATGGCTGGCCCTTGCTGACAGAGATTACCAAATGAAGGAAATAGTGGAACTCACCAACAAATATCACATTGAAACCTTTTGTGAGTTAAGAAATAGATACAGGAGCAATGCTGATATCCTTGGTATCTGGGAGTCCAATCTGCCAATTTACTATCTCCCACAAGTTAATGTATTCCCTGACCTTATCCATCAATGCTATGAGAATTATGAGCCCACTCAAAGGGAAGTTTTGGCTCCATCTGGGACTGTTTTGTTTCACATCACCCCTCAAGCCATAAACAGGATACTCAATTTTGAGCCAACAAAGCCTCTGGTTCCTCTCTCCATGAAACTTTTGCTGGACCAATGGGCCAAGCTGCCCAGCTCAGAGATCACAAGAATTGCCCAGCTATTCATGCAACTAGATTGCCAATTCCATCAGCCTCCTCCTTATCTGCATGTATGGTTTAATGAAACAGGAAGAATGCTAGTAGATATCATATCCTGCATCTTGGGATTCAATACCAGTGAGTATGTGGATGAGACAGTTTTAGTAATGTTGTCTATGTTTGCTCCAGGACAGCCCCCTGCTGTCCAGTATGATTATGCCACCTTTATTGCTGATAAGATTCATGAGCAATTCATGAACCTGGAGAGAGAAAGGGTGTTCAAACATACCTCCTATATATATCACTTGCTAATGTACTATCAGCCTGATAGTTTCCCTGTTTTCCTCAAAAAATTAGATGCCAAGGGGAAGCGAAGGTCTATAATATTCTAGTCACCAGTCTGCCACCATGTTTATTACTCTCTATATACATATTGTGAGTTCATTGACCTTTTTGTCTATCCAACTACTTGCTTATTATCAACAAATCCTCCTCCCAGACTTACTGATGAGATGCAAAAGATCCTGCAACTTTCCAAAAGCTACAACATTGGTGACTGGTATTTTTACCAAAACCACACAGTAATAAGGGTTTATGGCTGTGAATTGGCCCCTTACAGACTGCCCAAATATGTCCCAATGAGACTATTTTCCTTGGAATACTTCTGGCAATTTGGTAATGCAGATCTGATCCATTTCTATGGCAAAAGCAAAAAGGCACAACTGAAAATCAGACATCAATTGGGCCCATTCATTTTCAATAAGAGAGAAGAAGCCTGGGTGGAGGCAGACAAAATGTTGAAAAATTTTCTGTTACTAAAAACAAGCTTCTATTGGGCACCATATGACCCCAATCACTTTATAAGCCTTAGAAGAATCAAATACAGGCTTGCAGCATATGAACACTGCACTATCCCTCAAATTGAGCAATTTGCTAATCAACAAGAGTGGGTAAAGGGCACTCTAGTTGAAGAATTTTTTGAGGAAGAAATAGCAGAAAAATCAATCAAAGATCTTGAAAAAGCAGTTGACTTGGAATCTTTTGGACAGGTGTTTTTCACAGCCCCTCGGCATCTTGGAGAAGGCACCTCTTCTGCCACAGCTCCCCAGCAAACTGCCCAAGTAAGTGCCCCACCTGCAGCAACAGATAAAGGAAAAGCAGTGCAGCATTCAGAAGAGCAAGTGCAAAATTTGGAACAGCAAGAAGCAATGACAGACCGGCCTACTTCTACAGATGGACAGAGTCAAGGGCAAGACCCTGTAACTCAAGCAAAAGTGACTGAAGTTCCTGTGCTACAGACACCTCTAAATGAGGAAAGGGCAAAGAAGAGGGATAGACAGGAAGAGACCCCTCCAGGGACATCCACAGAGCAGCAAGGAGAAAAGAGGCAAAGGTTAAATCCTTTTTCGGAGGAAGAAATGCCAGAGGGGCCCACAGAACAGCAAATTCCCCCAAGCATGGAGACATCGGCTAGCTCCTTTTAGCAGGAGCAAGAGAGACAACAGGGGGTGGAAGTAACATCCACCAGGCAACAGGGCAAACAAGCCTCTGATATTAAAAAAGCATTCGCTGATATCAAAGCTAGGAATGAGCCAATGAGACTACAGCTGTACAACCAGCTAATAAGGATGGCCCCTACCAATCAGCAAAGGCTAATGGCAGCCTATGACTTCCAGGAAGGAAGAATGACCCTTGGTCACTTCAGACCTACAACTCAACAACCCCAATTAGCTGCTGATTACATTAGAACCAATCTAGAAGTGTTCGCCAAGGATATCCATCCAATGGACCAGATTGAATTGCACAAGCAGACTGGGGAGATGGTATATTCCACTTTAGCAGATAAAAAGTTGTTAGCCCATAGGTTGCAAAACTCTTTGCATAATACTGCTGCCCAACTAGAGTTGGAGAAAGCGTCATCACAGGCCAAAAACAATAGAATCAAGTCCTTGGAGGAGATCATCGTAGAGCTGGGACATGATCCCACTGATCCCAAGGGTGTGCAAGCTTTGATAAAAAAGAAGGATGAAGACATAGCTGCCCTAAGAAGATAAATCAAGCTATCACCCACATTGCATCCTCAAGCTACAGAGGTGGCACAACAAAAAGAGGAACAGAATGTAGTAGCTTTGCTTACAACCTTACATAAAAGGTTGGTAGAGATAGAGAGTGCCTTGGAGGCATCATTACAGGGAAGACAGGGAGAGTTGGCCTCTCAGCCAATTCAAACAGCTCAGATTCTTACAACTTCTCCTCCCACGGCCACCACAATAGTCCCTCCCACTGTTACAACATCAGAAGCAGGTGCCTCAAGCTCAGCACCAATTTCAACAACTACCTCAGCACCTACAGAGCAAGGCACCAGCTTGAAAATGGACAACATGATGAAAGAAATAGAAGCCTTGGAATTACAAATGGCAGAATTGAAAGAAACCAAGGAAAAGCTAGCTAAAATTGAGGAAAAATATGACAAATCAAA
This sequence comes from Pinus tabuliformis, assembly GCA_031772625.1. Classification (NCBI taxonomy): domain Eukaryota; kingdom Viridiplantae; phylum Streptophyta; class Pinopsida; order Pinales; family Pinaceae; genus Pinus; species Pinus tabuliformis. The sequence continues at coordinate 239,050,100 of CM062808.1, read as the reverse complement.
ACAAGAAGTGGCTGAGAAGACAAGGGAAGTCAAAGCCTTAGAAAGAAGAATAAAGGAGCTGGAGAAAGAGCTCACTTTTGATAGGACTCTAGCAGATATCAAGAAAATCTTGTGGGCCAAGATTGGCCAATCCATTACAGACCAATGGCAATCCATTGAAACTATTCATGAGCAAATGGATTTAATAAGCTTGGCCCAGTTTGAAAACCAAAAAGCTAGAACATCTCTAGGAAACATGCCCGAGCAAGCTAACAGAATGATCCAATTTTTGAATACTCGCACCAAAGGGCAGTTGGCTGAAATGGGAATCAGGAACAGGACTGAAACTATTTTGCTAATAAAAAGGGTGTTAACCCTTAGGAATTTTGTGCAGACATTGGAGAGAAAATGCCAAGAGATGCAAGCAGAGGTGGATGACTTCAGAATAAAGATCGCAGCATTACAGAGCAGAGGGCTACCTAGCCTAGTAACCAGTGCTGGAAGGCTGCTGTCACATGAGCATTATGCCAATAGAGTGAACAATTATGATGCCAATCAAATCACAGCTTCCTCAAGCACTTCAGAAGATACAGGGCCTCCAACTAGACAGGCTGTCTTTGATAAATTAGAAAATCTATTCTATATTGCACATGAGATAAATCATCTCTTTGAAGACCAACCAAACTTTTACAGATACACAGAAGCTGATGAAACACTAATAAAAATACAAAGGCATCAGCTACCTACAGAAGATTGGTGGAGAGGAATGATGGAGACGTTGCTCAGGTGATTTTGGGTATTAATTCTTTTTTGTAAACTACAGTTCAGCATATACAGATGGCACAGTCCAGCAAAGCAGCATAAAGCAGAATTGGAATGTTAATTACAGCTCATCAAAAGTAAAGTAGCCCAACACCAAAGATGAAGACCAAGACAACAACAGGCAGCATAACAACATCAGAAAATCACACGCAGAATAAATGCGTGGCAGGCAGCCAACTCATTCAGCCCCGAAAGTCAAAAATTCTCTGACATAATAGACAGCTAGCAAGCCAATATTAATTACAGTAGTTAATTCTTCATTTACTTCCTTGGAAGAGTTGGTGATGTAATTTATTTTGGATTTAAGAGATCTGTGGTTTGTATCTTTTGATTCAGTTACCGGAGAATCCACAGTATGAACATTTTTATTCCAACGTTTCAAATCCCAACTGGGATCCATCATCAGGGCTTATGAATGATGATAAAAGAAGAGCCGCTAAGAAGGAAATAAATAATAATGAGGAAAATAAATTTTTAAAATCAGCCTGAATATTAATTATTGATTTATTTATTAATTAATTAATAATTCATTCAATTATTTTATTTATTTTTATTTTTATTTTAATTTTTGAGATTTATATATTAATTTTTATTTATAGGTGAGTTAATAGATTAATTTTAATTCAAAATCTAAATGGTAATACTAATAATATTAATTTAATATATGATAAAAAAAATTATTTTATTTAATTTTTATTTTATTTAATCAATTAATTATTTAATGATTTATTTAATTATGATTCAAGAAGGGAAAAGCTTATATAATAGTATTAAAGATTAGAGAAAATTATATTAATATTAATAATAATTAATAAATTAATATTAATAATAATTAATTAATTAATTAATTGTTATAAACTAATAAATATATTAAATTAATCAATAAAAGTAAATTAATTGTTAATTAATTGTTATAAACTAATAAATATATTAAATTCATCAATAAAAGTTAATAGATATTAATAGGGTTAAAATATTAATAATACTAAATTAATCAAGTTAGTAAATATTAATACTTAATTAATAAACCTTTAATAATGAATTAACAGAAATTAACATTAATAATAATTAATATATTAATTAATTGTTATATTAATTAATATATTAAGCTAATTAATATAAAAGTAAATGTTAAAATGTTAATAAATCAAAGTTAATGATGATAAGAGAAATTAGAAGAGTTAAAAATATTAATAATACCTAATTAAAGCTTTTAATATATTAAATTAGTAATCACTTAATAATTAATTGACATTAATTAATAATAATAATAAATAATATATTAAGGAATTTAGACTTCTGTGATCCATAACATTGTTTAGATAATCTTCGGCAAAATCACATAACCAATCTTTTGTCGACGCGTTTCGAACCAACCAGTGTGGTTCATCGTCAGGACAAGTTGAAGAACCAATCCGGCTTAGCTTGATTAAATAGAGTGTGCAGAGACTCCAACGGCTATATTGCCAACGGCTAATTTTGACCTAATGATCCTAGTCAAACCACTAATTTAATTATTAACATTCTTAGAAATAGCTAAAACAGGTAAATAAAGGAATTCATTTGTTAATTTAAATAAATGCATATATAAATATAATTCATTATTATTAGCTCATATATTAAGAGAATTCATTTGATAATCAAAAAATAATATAATGTCCATATTTATTATTTAAATATAATGGTCATTAATAAATTATATCTCGTATAATAGTTCATATCTATTAAATAATCTATATTTATTATTATTCCAATATTATTTAAATACAAATAAATGGTATTAAATTACTATTATTCTTAGAATTTAGTTACATTAGGTAATTGTGTATTTATTTAATAATTATTTAATGGTCCATTGGTAAGTTAGATCTTCTCTATTTTGTTCATTAAAATATAACATTTTTATTTATTATTTAAATATAATGGTCCATTCGAAAATACGTTATATACAATAATATATGTTTATTAAATAATCTATATTTACTTAATAATTTATAATTCCAATATTATTAAAAACAAACAAATAGTATTCTAGTTAAATCATTATTATTCTTAGAATTTAGTTACATTAGGTAAATACCATAATTGAGGGTTGTTAAAGTCATGTTTAATAATAATAGTATAACTAATATTATTGGTATATCATATATTTATTTATAATACTTTCTTATTTATCCTTTAGACCTAATGGTCATTTAGTAACTAGACCTCCTCTTATAATTAAATTAATAATTTATATTCATTAAATAATCAATATTTATTCAATAATCTGTTATTCCAATAAAATTATTAAAGTTAACTATGTCATTAGGTAAATATATTATTACTTATAAGGTTTAAAAAGGGTTTTTTTAGACATTAGTTAAAGGGAATTTCAATTCTAAAGGTATAGTAGAATTAAATATAAATGCATAAATAATTGAAATTATGGAAACAAAAAATCTAATCTAATTATAATATACCCAATAGTATCATAAACGGGATAAGGTTAATACAATAATTAGCCCGAAATTAATTAATAACTTATTAATAACTCAAACACTCCATAATAATAGGACTAATCCGCCAAAAACAAAACTTAAGGAGAGGGAAGACAGAAACCCTACGACCTAACAAAAGGGGAATAAGGAGGCTAGGAAGACAAGGCTGGGACCCAGCAACTGCTAATCTTCCAGCCATCATCCCTATTAAGATTGTTGGGCCTTTTCTCAATCTCCAGGGCCTCTCTAAATTTGCGATGGTGAAACTGCGCAACTTTGGCAATGACTTGAGCCTCCTCTATACATACATGATGCATAGTCTTCCCCGCATGCTCAGCCAGGGCTGAGGACTTGGTCCTACCATGTCTTAAGTCAGCCGAATGCTCACTAATCCGTTGATTGATAGAGCGACTAGTCTCACCAATATAAGGGGTCCCACAGGAACAGGGAATGACATAGACGCCCTTCATGTCCTTAGGGTCAATCAGGTCTTTCACAGACCTGAGGGAGCCACGGATAGTGTTGAGAGGTCTAAAAGTTGCGGGCACATCGTACTTCCTCAGAATCCTCGCAATCCTGTCTGTGGTCCCCTGGATGTAAGGAAGGTTCACACCCATGATATGATCTTTAGGAACCCTTCGGACTGAAGGCTCCTTCTTGGCCCTGAGGAAGGCTTTTTGACCGAGGTTCCTATTGACTAGGATCATTAGGTCAAAATTAGCCGTTGGCAATATAGCCGTTGGAGTCTTTGCACACTCTATTTAATCAAGCTAAGCTGGATTGGTTCTTCAACTTGTCCTGACGATGAACCACACTGGTTGGTTCGAAACGCGTCGACAAAAGATTGGTTATGTGATTTTGCCGAAGATTATCCAAACAAATAATATATTAATTAATTGCTATATAAATTAATTAATATATTAACCTAATTAATATTAATGATGTTAATAAATCAATAATATTCATGATAATGGAAATTAATAGCGCTAATAAATACCTAATAAATTACTTAATAATTAATGAACCAAAGTTAATATTAAAACTTTATAGTTAGTATTAATCAGTAAACCAAAGTTAAAATGTTAATAAATACTAATTGATCATTATTTATTAAAATGTTAATAAATACTAATTGATAATTAGTAATCACTTAATAATTAATTGACATTAATTAATATTAATAATAAATAATATATTAATTGATTGTTATATAAATTAATTAATATATTAACCTAATTAATATTAATAAAGTTAATAAATACAAATTGATAATTAGTAATCACTTAATAATTAATTGACATTAATTAATATTAATAATAAATAATATATTAATTAATTGCTATATAAATTAATTAATATATTAACCTAATTAATATTAATAATGTTAATAAATCAATAATATTAATGATAAAGGAAATTAATAGCGCTAATAAATACCTAATTAATTACTAAATGATTAATGAACCAAAGTTAATATTAAAACTAGATAATTAGTATTAATTAATATTACGACGACATTAATAAATAATGTCAATAAATAAAATATTAAGTTTTTATTAAGATTTATATATTTATTAAGAATTTTATTTATTTATATAAATTTATTCGCTTATTTATTATAATAGTTATTATTAATTTATAAGTTAAGAAAATTTTTTAATAGATAATGATAGGTTAGAAGATATGCTATACCTGGGACGTGTTGGCGATCTTGATTTCCCTGATTAAGGGAAGCCAGCTCACGCTAATCTCCACACCATTGTCTCTGTTCAGATTATGAGGATGTTTTATAATTTCAAGAGCTTCTCTGATCTTTCGTCTATGATGCTGCTCTTCCCTTGCGACAATTGAGGCACTTTCCAAGTAGATATGGTGTTTAGTTTTTGAGGAGTGCTCTGCCAAGGCTGAAGTACGAGACCTTTCATTCCTAATATCAACGCCATGTTCCTTGAGCCTTGTCTGAAGGGAGCGACCTGTTTCACCAATGTAGCTTTTCCCACATGAACAATCTATTTTATAGACTCCTTTAAGCTGATGTTTGTCAATATCATCTTTTACAGACCTCATACCTTGCCTAATCGTTCCAGGGGCTGAGAAATGCGTGATTATGTTTTTCTTCCTTAGGATTTTAGCGATTTTGTCTGTAACTCCATGAATATAAGGCAGAAAAACTCTACCACACTGAGGTTGGTCTTGAGCCTTAGGTTCATGAGATGACAACCTTCTCTCAGCTGTCTCTATGGCTCTTTTAATCTCTTGTTCCTTGTAGCCTATACTCTTAAATGTTGAAACTAAGTGCTTCTTTTCTTCATTCAGATGCTTAGAGTCAGAAATTCGAAGGGCTCTAGACTCATCATCTAGATATTTTGTATCATATTTTTGTATATATACCTCCCCATAGAACGTATTTGGGGTTGGTTGATGATTTTCGCTCTAAGAGCTGCGCTGTAACTTTCAGATTTTCTAATACAAAGAGCTGATGGAGTTTATGATTTCTGCACTGTCTGGATGTGAATGTGATGAGCTACATTCTGCTATAGGATTCCTGTGTTGTTTAATGAAACAATAATTTTTTCTAAACCATGTTTTGTCTTTTCTATGTTTGCTAAATTCACATATATGTTTCATGATCTCAGCAACAGAGAAAAAGAATAGCTCAGGACTTGTTTAAATACACCCTTTGCTCAATCTCTGTTTCTAATTATGTTTTCTGCAGAATTGGTCATGAATATGAATTCTTAATTGCTCATATTTGCATTGATTCACTCATTATGAATGTTGTTTAAGAATTATTAACTGCTCCTAGATAATATTCTCACATTTACCTCTATCAGCAAAGTGAAAGATCCTTGAGTGCCTTTCATTCCCTGATTCCATGCCATCGCTTCCTAGATTTGAAGATTTGTTTCATGGATACCTATCCGACTTTGTAGCATTACCTCTTTCCCAACAAGAACTTTCAGCAGTACACAATCATCAACTCCATTGCCCAATGGTCTAAGCTATTCTGAGAGCTGCATATCAGATCTATTTGAAACCATCATCCAACCAAACTCAAAAAAAAACCCTGTGCATTATAACTAGCCTCAAATTACACCAAAACAAAGTTAAATCATAAAGAGAGAGTCGTCTTTGGTTGCAGGTAGGCTAGGACCTGTAGCTAAAAGATTGGTTAGTGGTTACCTCGGTCGTATTCCCTTGGGAGTCAAAGGGAACAACCTAAGTGATAACACATCCCATATATGTTGTGGACACTGATTTTGGAGCATGTATCCTCCAAATAAAAGAATCCCAGAAGGCCTCAATGCAGATCAGAAAACTAGTGAATCAGGCCAAGGGAGAGCAAGGAAGTCAGGTTTGGGAGATGTTCTTTGATGGAGCATGTTCCAGGGAGACTGCAAGAGCAGGGGTGGTGCTGGTATCTCCAAAAAAAGAAAGCACCCATCTGTATTTCAAGCTGGCTTTTCAAGTCACAAACAATATAGCAGAGTATGAGGCTCTACTATTGGGCCTTAATGTAGCAAAAGACAGAGAAATCAGGAACATAAAGGTGTTTGGAGATGCTAATTTGATCATTCAGCAAGTAAACAGAACATTTCAGGCAAAGCACCCAAGGCTGAAAGCATACAGAGATGAGGTATGGAGACTCAAAGATTCCTTTGATAATTTTTATATCTCATATATCCCTAGAACCAAAAACCAACTTGTTGATTCCCTTGTTGTGTCTGCTAGCATGTTTATCCCTCCTGTGCCTCCCAGACTAGTTTGTGAAGTCCAAATGAAATATAGACCATCCTTGCCTGATAATGTCCAGCATTGGAAAGTTTTTGAGGATGATGCTAAAGTAAATAGATTTCTGCAAGTCATTGATGAGTTTTCCGAAATGCAAATTGACCAAGAAAATGAAGCCTTGGAGGAAAGTCCTCAATCCCAGCTTAGAAACAAAATTGGCAAAGATAGCATTGTCCAGCTTCCCAGCAATTATATACCTAAGGGTTTAATTCCTTTAGAAAGACTGTTTGACCAGAATGATGTACCTTACAAGGCTGCCCAAAAAGAAGATCAGTCTGCAGTTTGTCAGCATGATATAGGGAGTCCAGACCAGCCTAGATATATAAACCTGTCCACCCATCTGTCTACTGCCCAAAATGCTGAATACTGCAATTTAATAAAGCAATTTGCTGATGTGTTTGCCTGGCAATAGAGGGACCTGAAAACATATGACAGAAATATCATCCAGCATAAAATCCCTCTAGAGAAAGACACCATACCTTTCAAAAAAAAGCTGAGACCAATAAATTCTTTGCTCCTTCCTTTGATTGAAAAAGAAACTAAAAGTTGCTGGCTACCAAAATCATAGTCCCTCTCAGATATTTGAAATGGGTAGCCAACTTGGTGGTAGTGAGGAAGAAAAGTGGATAAATCAGACTCTGCTTTGATTTCAGAAACTTGAACAAGTGCTCTAAAAAAGACAATTACCCTCTGCCCAAGATGGAGAATTTGCTGCAGAAAGTCTCAGGAGCCAAAGTGATGTCTTTCTTGGATGGATTTTTAGGTTATGACCAGATTGCTGTGCATCGAGATGATCAAGAAAAGACTACATTCATCACTCCTTGGGGCACTTTTATGTATTCCAAGATGCCTTTTGGGTTAATGAATGCTGGAGCTACCTTTCAGAGAGCTATGGATATAGCATTTGTGGGGGGAAAGGATAAAATTGTCCTTATCTACCTTGATGATATCACAGTATACTCCAGTAGCCATCATGACCATTTGCAGCATTTGAGGAAAGTGTTCCTGAAGTGCAGAAGATTAGGGATTTCAGTCAATCCTAAAAAGTCACAATTTGCTTTAGAAAAAGGCAAGTTGTTGGGAGATGTTTTTTTTGCTGCAGGTGTCCGAATTGACCCAGAAAGAGTAAGAGTAATACAAACTTTATCTGTCCCAAGATCAAAGAAATATATCCAGTCCTTTCTAGGCAAAATAAATTTTGTGAGGAGGTTTATACCAAATTTTGCAGAATTGGTGAAGCATATTACCTCCATGTTGAAGAAGGGGTCAGAGATCAAATGGACTGATATAGCAAGAAGATCTTTTGAGTCCATTAAGAAAGCTATTATGGAGGCTCCCACTTTAATAAGTCCAGATTACAACAAGGAGTTCCATATATTTTCATTTGCCTCTGAAGACACCATTGTAGCAGTTTTATTGCAAGCAGATGAAGAAGGCTCAGAGCATCCAGTGGCATTCTTCAGCAAAATATTAAGGGATGCTAAGCTGAGGTATGATATTATTGAGAAACAAGCATATGCTCTTATCAAATCTTTGAAATCTTTCAGAGTTTACATTCTACATTCCAAGATAATTGCATATGTACCCTTTGCTGCAATAAAAGATGTCTTAAGACAACCTGATATTGATGGAAGAAGGTTTAAATGGATTGAAAAGTTAATTGAATTTAATATAGAACTGAAGCCCACCAAACTTGTCAGAGGTCACGATCTTGCCAGATTGTTAGCTGAAGAAAATTGTAGAACATTGGACATAAACCTCATAGGCTCAATTTCAGAAAATGGTCAAACAGAAGAAGAGGAAGCAACTGAACTAGAGAGAAAGCAGCCAGTAGCAGAAAATCTAGCTTCTTGTGATTGGTATTCTGCAATAATTAAATTCTTGCTGAAGCTAGAAATCCCTCCAGGCCTTACTCAAAGTCAAGTTAGAACTGTTAAACTTAGGGTAGCTAAATATTGCATTAATAAAAATCTGCTCTATTGGAGGGATCCATTTGGAATGATTTTGAGGTGTTTGGACAAAGAAAAATAAATGGAGGTTATGCAACAGTTTCATTCCAGCATGTGTGGAGGACACCATTATTGGAAAACCATTGCCCATAAGATCCTCAGAGCTGGGTATTATTGGGCCACCTTGTTTTCTAATGTCTTTCCATTTGTTAAATCTTGTGACAGGTGCCAAAGATTTGAAGGGACACAATAGTTGAAGTCCCTTCCCTTAAAACCAATACATGCAAAAGGACCTTTTTAGCAGTGGCGCTTGGATTTCATTGGAGAGATCAATCCACATTCTAGTGGCCAACATAGATGGATATTAGTAGCCACTGATTATTTCACCATGTGGATTGAAGCAATCCCTACCAGAAAGGCTGATCATAATGTGGTCATGAAGTTTTTGATAGAGAATATCTTCACCAGATTTGGTTGTCCACATAAAATAATCACAGATAATGCAGCAACCTTCAGAGCAAAGGAATTGGTGGATATGTGTGATTCAATGGGCATTAAACTGGTTCATTCCACCTCATATTATCCTCAAGGCAATGGTCTAGAAGAATCCTGTAATAAAAGCCTGATAAGGATAATTAAGAAGCTGTTGGAAGACTGTGATGCAGGAAAGTGTTCCCTTTGCGGATAGAGGCAACCCCTCTAGCCCTAGAGTGGGTCTAGTCATAAGCAAGGACAGATCAACAATAGCTTTCCTTAAATAGTCATAGTTGGAGGCCTACCTCAACCGGTGGTCGATGGAGTTTCGTTGCGCTGTGCTAGCTTCTGCTTCCTTCTCCTAATGAGTGATCAACTTGAAACAATGCAAAGGAAATACAACAAAGCATGTAACTGGAACAACAATGATCTATTTAATCACAAAGTCAAGAAGTCTTAAGCTATCAAGTACATTACATACAAGACATAGGAAAACATCATTGATTGCATTAATTATGAAATAAGAGTAAGCTTACAACCAAAGTCTTGACGTCACAAGCCTTCTCAGAGGGATCCAGCCAGCATGTTCCTCAAGCATTCACTCTTTGAAGATGGATCTCCCAACATACAAGTCTCTCTCACTCATAAGTTTTACACAAGATTAAGGGCATTTCATAACCTTCCTCAAGCTATAAACAATCCCACACTTGTCACACTCACACCAGCTATATAGAAAACTCACAAACACTAACAACACTATCAGCAACCATTCCAAAGACTAAGAACTCCAAAACTAGCAGCACATAGCAATGGTGAGAGTTTAAATAGGAGGAGTCTCCATGAAAGGTGGGAGGATGAGCTTATCTCCAAGGAAGGTAGGACAAATGATGGAACAACCACACCAGAGAAAGGAGGGCGACATAAACTATGCCAACAACCAGGTCTGGAGTCATCTGGAAGGCTGACTGTTGGAACAAATTCGCCTAATCTGGATCATCGCAGGCACATAACTGGTATTCCATGCTGACATCGCTATTGAATAACGTAGCTAGTTAGGTCATCGCGTAATATTACAAGAGACAGTTGCACTAGCACATAAAATCAGACCATCGCGGGAATCAGGTGTACTTCCTCTATGGCAGTGCTTCTGGGCTATTTTGGAGCACCCTTTAGCGCGTTTATTTAGCCAACAGACATGATGAGGCATAAACCTTTGGAAAAGTGGATCATTTGGCAACACCAAAGAGCACTTGTCTAACATAAGCATGTGTGACTTGGACACATGACATAGTAGGAAGACTGGAGTGAATACAGTGACAAATTACTATGTAACAAAGACAATAAAAAGAATTGGGATTCTAAGCTCAGGTATGCACTATGGGCTGATAGAGTAACCACCAAGAAATCCACAAGGAATTCTCTTTTCAAGCTGGTATATGGTACTGAAGCTGTATTCCCAATTCAGTTAACTCTCCCTGTGGCAAAATTCCTTCAAGAAGAACAAAATGAGGAAGGAGGCATGGCACGAAGGATCATTGATTTGGCAGAGGTACATCAAATCCGAGAATAACTGGTTGAAAAGGCTGCAACACATCAGAAGAAGATCAAGGAAGCCTTTGACAAGAAGGAAAAAAAAAAAAATTTTGAGGTTGGAGACTTGGTTCTGAAGTGGGATGTATTGAAAGAAAAGAAAGGAAACTATGGGAAGTTTGATGCTTTCTGGACAGGGCCTTTTATCATTTCTCGGATTCAAAGGAACAATACCTTCATGCTGAAAAGTATGGGAGGGGAGACAGTTTTTGATAGCCCATTTAATGGGCGTTTTCTAAAAATTTATGTGATGTAAGGTCTTTTGGCCTTAAAATTGTAAATATTTGATTTTATCAGTCTTAGTGTAGGCTCAGTCAGACTCCATGCCCAATGGAACACTAGGAATTTTGTGAATTTGTTTTTCATCAGAAAGGCATTGATCTGCAGGTTCTTGAGACCTCACAGGGAGGATCTCATCTCCAGAAGGAGCCAATGTTAGCTCTGCTACATTCTTCAACATTTGAAGGTCATAAGCAAGCCTAGCTGTGTTGCTGCTGTTCAAAGAGGACTCGAATTTGTCATTATTCTCTTGCTCCTTCACTACGTTCACACTCCCATAACCCCCTCGCTATCCTTGCTTTCCTCCAAAAATTAGCATGAACCTATATTTCACCATAAACCTGTATTTCCTTAGCCCCTGGGCACCGACTTTAAACATCATGTAACCGCGACAACATGACCACACGCCTTCTCCAATGGTTTCTCACCGAATAACCCGCTCTTTTGTTCCTGCTGTTCGATCATTTGCCACACAATCCAACGACATCCGCTTCCCCCGCTACCATAACTCAACCACGCATTAACCTGTAGGGAAAGCAGTTTTGGCCCCGTCACATCCGCCACGTGTCCTGCAATGATTGTGATTGCACGCTCGTTGTACATTTATTGCCCATCCACCAAAGGCGGTGCAATAAATACCGCTCACCACCAAAACCACCCTCCTCGCTCGCTATCTCTCATGCATATTTTCTGCCCGATCACCGTCTAATCTGTCTGTTCGAGATCTGACTGCTCACGATTGTCTGCCTCCTGTTTCCATCCGATACCTCCTGTCGAGAGATCTCTGCTGTTCATTTGTTTGATCTAATGGCTGATGTCTATTCCCGTCCCGCCCATGCATCCACCATGCAATCTTCATGTCCTCAACTTGTACCATGCTCCCGAAGGACAGAAGCAGCCATCTATCAGTGTTTCAGGAATTTACCCCTCAACCACCACTTTCAAGAGACAAAATGGCTGAGAAAGGGAAAGATTAGCCTCGAGTAGGTAAACACAATCAATAGTTATGGAAGGTCATCCCATACGACACTCCACCTGCTCAAGAAGGACAACAGAGCACCAGAGAATGTCAAATTCATTCGGAGAACACAGTCAAAATGCAGCAGAGACCCATATTAGATAGTTAAGGTGGTTGGTGGTCAATTATGACCCCTCCATGCATAAGATAGCAGATCATTTTTTAATGAAACTCTATATATGCTGAAAAGACAGATGTAATCGGGGATGATGGTTGATGGTTGTTGTTTTGATGTAAGGTTCAACTTCTAGAGACTGTAACTACTTTGATACTTGTAGCGCCTGGTCTTCATTTTCAACTAATACAAGCTTCTTTTGTTGTTAATTTCTCATTCTCCATTTCTACTCTGTTCTAGGTTGTGCCTATTATGCATTTATTCATGTGCTCTTGATATTTAACATTAGAGGGGATGTCATCCCACCTCTATGTTGAAGTATAGTATGTATCAGTGAATGTGTTATGCAGGTTTCTGTTACTTGGTGCCAGAGAGCTGTCATCCTGTCTGTGCATTAGGAAATAGATTTGCAGACCTCTTTACTGGTTACAGCTGGCCATCACATGGTCTTGTACATCTTCTGGTGTGGTCAGTATTCTCCAAGTTCACCTAATCCTCAAACTGTGATTAATTGGTGGTCTAAAGCCTTGTAGTCCGGGGATGTTTAGCCATGTTTGGAGTTAAGCATAGTAGAAGTGGTTATCTGGCTTGAACAAGCATCATTCCTTCCATTCATCCATCTCCAATTTTTTTTTTAGTTTGTAATGTTCCCAAGCATCTCTGAGACACAACCTAGGAGAGTTTCTTGGGGTGATAACACTTCCAATGTAACCAATCCAGCAGATGGCTACATACTGAAATTCTGCTCTAATTTTCCCCGAGCAGGCATAACGATGTACATGTAGGCAACCCACAATAACAGCTGAAACCAAAGCTTATGCTAACAAACCAAGAAACATTTATCTTCTCTAATGCTTGCAAAAGAATGCCAAAGGGATCTTGAAAATCTTTAAGCACTAGCTTGTATTGAGATCTAGCAGCAAAAATACAAGTACTCTCGTCATTCTGATCTGAAAGAACAACTAATTGCTGAGTGATAGGAAGGCATAGAGCAGTATAAGCTTCTTCCATCTGAGTGTTAACTGTAAATTCCTCGAGCATGAGAAATTCTGGCATACTATGTCTCTCAGACTCACATTCCTCAATTTCATGGTCTAGGTCATTCTTAAACAGAAAACAATCTTCAAGATTATAAAACATGACAGCCTTATCATCTTCATGAAAGAAAATATTATTTGTTCCCTGATCTATAAATCTAATTTCAAGACTGTCATCATTTTCAAAAGAAGAAGAAGTTCAACCAACACCTTCATGACCATGTGCACACTGCAGACCTGCATTAGCTTGGGCTGTAATCTGACCTTTCAGAAGTATATCTATCTCATCTTTAGACAAACGAAATAATACTTTTTGTTTTCTTTCGCTCAAACAATTATTGTCTTCTTGAAATAACATTTCAAAACATGAAAAACCTGAATGACAGTCCTTAATTCCCTGATCTTCTGAAATTTGAAAACATTTTCGATCATCTTCATATGACATGGCAATCAAATTATCATTTACCATTGAGTTATTGAAAGAATATTTTTCACTTACTTGAACAAAGATCTCATCTTGTTTTTCATGAAATGACTAGATTACCTCCTCATGAAGGCTTGGGTCAGTAACTTTGTCTTCTTCATTCTAGATGATCTCAACAACAAAGCTCTCCTTCATGGGATTCAAAACAAGGTAGTCTTCATCATCATGATCTGAATCTAGATCTGGAATAACTAACTTGACTTTATCACATTCTGAGATTGAAACTTGACTTTCCTACGTGCTGTCTTCTTCTATGGTCAGATATGAAATAAAACCTTCTCTTTCATCATTTTCCACTGTATTAAGATCTTGATCCTGCTGCAAATGTTCTTGAGCATCTTGATAAGTATCCATTTTATGCTACTGAAATGGATTTTCATACAGGGCTTCCATGATCTCATCATCCATGAAATCATCATCTTCATAGAATTTCTCAAGACTCTATATAAAACTATAAACATGATTGCAACAATTCTGAACCAAATTTAAGGATGGATAAGATTCTTTATACCTTTCAAAGAACATGGCATAAAAATCCTTTAAACAGTAAATACAAGCAGGTGGAAAACTTTCATACCAATATTGGGCTTCACCTTCCAGAGTGGCCATGAATATCTTCATCAAGAAATCTTCAGGAAAATCAACCTTCAACTTGCGAATATGTATGTGAAATCTAACCAGATGTAAAGCAGCATCGTTCCTATCATCATCTTTAAACATAGGAAAATTCCTTTGCCAATCTACCTTAGGAATTTTATTTGGAAAACCTGGAATGTGATCTTAGCTCATGGGAGCATACCTTTGATCCAACGAAACCATTTGGATAACAATGAATTTACCAAGAAATCCTTCAGGCTACTGGTTCTTGAAGAGTAGAGTCACCATAAAAAGTTTGAACCTTGGGATTTTCGACACTGGAGTCACTAGGTGAATGATTTCAGCCTTTTGATGTCTGATCATTGTCCACCATCAACAATCAGATCTAAACTTGATTACATTTTACTAAGGAAACTAGATGTTCAGTTCATAAACTAGACCGAAGATTGAATCAGCATTCATCTACTTTCGCTAATGCAAAGTAAGAGCGTTTCGAAGGCTACCTGGCTAAATTCAAGCTCCGTTTGTAGTCTACAAAGCAAAACAATGATAATATTTTTTTTCCCTAGTATGGTCACCACTATGTTAGTGCCTAAATCTACCTTAGGTTGAGAAAGGTAGGATCTAGGATAACATCAAACCACGCTTAACTTGGTAGCTAGCCCTACTAGGTCGGGAGAGGGCTCTCTCCTTGTCAATATCAACAAAATATGATCAATGAGGGCTTGAGATGACTGATGTGAATATTGATCTTAGGCTAGGTATGTGTGCAGAAGAGCTTGATTGAATATAATGATGTTTTGTTGGCTCAAATGGAAAGGCAGATTTGGGTTTGGGGAATGAGGCTCAGTTTTGCAGAGATCTCTATGGGGCAAGGTAGGCAAGTGATTTGGCTTTTCAAATTGAAATAAATGGAGAGATTTAGATAGGTGAGGAGTTGAAGAGGGCAAGAAAACCTTAGGGATCCTCTTCAAACAACTGAAAACATCAATAACTAAGCAAACCCTAGGTAGAGCACTGCAATTTTCAATGTATTCTACCTTTATCATTGTTTGTTTTAGTTAAGAAGAAATAAAGAGAGATATGGCATACATAAAACACATATAGACTTACAATTACAGAGGAAAACACGATACCAAAGCAAGATTCCACATGAATCCCATAAAGTGCTACAAACCACTAGTCTATTCCTTAGCCAAACTGCTTAAATGAGTATACAATGAAGCTCCAAGATTTTTCAAAAATCAAACCATGCTAATGATTGAAAAAACAAAGATATAGGAAAACAACAACTCATCCTAGCCTCTAGGGGTCAAGCTCATGAGTTTAGGAGCCATTCCAACAAATTCTAAACTGAGAACTAAAAAGTAGGCAGTGGAACAGCATGCCTCTAAAAACTAGGGAACTGATTCATTCAGTTGCAAACTACCTTTTCATGGATGAATCGACCTCTATGAGTAAAAATTAAACATAATTACATCAGGATCCATTTAATTACATTAAATTACATTATGAGTTTGACATTAAGAAGGAGAAAAGTCGAACTGTCAAGAAACTAGGCGAAAAACAGAGTATTTTGGTCAAACTGAGCAAAATTTGTCCAATGCGCCGTGCTGATTTCCCTATGCATAGCACCTTTTTGCAGCTACTTTTGGAGGCCTTCCTGGTGTCCAAATCTTCTCCAAGTAGGCTTGTTGGAATTTCTTCCTATCTAATTTCCAGGACAAGTGGAATTTTTTAATTTGGCCACCACTTACCCCTCCAAAACTGAGTTCTCCCAAGACTACTTCCTGTGTGTCAAAAAAGGGGCAGAAAGGTCATTTTTAGGGTGTTTTTGACCTTTTTGGGGGCTCAAAACCTGTCAAAATTTCTTGGCCATTGATGAGCATGCATATTTTTTCATGATAAATCCAAAAATGCTAAGTTTTCATCAAAAGGAGCCCCACATCAAAAGCGAGCGCCAGGTGGCATGGCGCAATGGGCAGAAAAACCTATGTTTTGGCTCAAAAATTCCAAAAATGCAAAAAGTCTCCCAAAGTTTTTGAAATTTGGGTTGAGTGTCCTCCATTAGGTGCTATGCTGGGCCAAGGAAGCATCAGCCAAGATCTAATGTTTATCTTGCGCTTTTTTCCTCCTTGATCTCTTCTTCAACTTGGCCTTCAAGTTCTTGATTCTAGCTTGGCACACCATATTCGTTGAAAAATAGTGATATGCCATGTTTCTCAACATATTTTTCTTGTTGATGGCCTTTTCTAGCATCCTCTCCAAGTGGATATTAGTCCTCTCCAACCAAGACTGACGATCAACATTGATTTCTTGCTCAAGTGTTGTGAACTTGACTTTCCTCCTTTTGGCAGCTTGCCGGTTTTCTTTTATGTTTCTTAGCTTCATTATGGTTTGCTAATCCTCTAGTTGTTTATTTCTTTACTCCAGATATTTGATGATCCACTTGGCTCTTTTTAGGTTGAGAGACAAATGCTAAATGTCGGCTTGTTTCTCCTGGATGATCTCTCTAAGCTTTGAGCTTTGTGAGCCCAAATCGGTGTCATCATCTTGAAAAGGAATAAAATATGTCTCTTACTCTCCTGAACGCCCCTCATCCTAGAATGGCCTCTTGCCCTTGTCCTGAACCTGTTGTGCTGATGAAGGAAGTAAACCCCCTTCCACCCTAGGTGGAGATAATACTCGCTTTGCTGTTGCAAACAACCCTCTAGTGCCCCTTTGATAAGTGACAAATACTGGCACACTAGCAGTCTGTATCTCATGACTCTCCTGCTGATGTGAAGGTCCACCTGTCTCATGAAAAGTTGTTGGAGGTACCTAAGGAGCCATGAAGAAGTCAGGAGAAATGAAATCCTCCATGAAATGTCCTGCAAACCAAGCTGATGCATGACCACAGTTTTGATGAGTGCAAAATGATATATACTGTTATACTGTTGCTGAGAAGTTTTCTTTTGCACTAGGGTGGTCATCTTCTCAATATTTTGGCACATGAAGTAGGGGAGATTCATCATTCTCACCCTGGTAAAGTGATCCAGGGGGATATTGGTGGCCACCTGCCAAGTCCACCTGGACCCCCACCATTGTTTCTCTCAGCATTTTCAATTTCCTTAATTGTAGCACAACTTACTATTTTTAGCAGTTTTTCGGGTCCTGAACTTCTGGAGCCGTTTTGAGGCCCTAAATGACATTTTTTGGGAAATCTGGAGGCAACATGGGTCCATGGACCGATATTGCCCTTCCCAAAGTGGTAGTGCTCGGATAGATCTTTCTAACGAGCTTTTGTACGCGTCAAACGGAGATCGTATGCCAAAGTTACGACCCCGAGAAGTTGATGTACCAATTTACCCAAACGGGGCCCACAGTTTGGCGTTTCATCTCCTAGGGTTAGGTTTTGAAATGTTAAGGGTTTTTCATTGTTTCTCAATAATAAATAGGCCTTCGAGCCTCATTGTAACACAGTTCAGAGGCATGTAGCCACCACATCTCTTCTGAGAGATAATCTACCATCGCCCTAGCTGGTTTATTTCCATTTCTGGTTGTAAGCATATTTTAGCATTTTCCATTAATGAAATGAAGTATTATTTCCGCTGCATCTTTGTGTATATGGTTATCTCTGTAATTTGTTGTGTTCCTGTTTAAATCCGGATCAGTGGTATTAGAGCGGTCTGCTTTTTCTCTGTTTTTCTTTGCATGTCCCCAACAAGGTCGGGATATAAGGAGTTAGGGCTTGAACTGGTCGAACCCTTGCAAGACCAGCCTCGCAAATCCCGACGGCCTCCCATGGCAGATGAGAAGAAAGACGAGGGGGCAGGAGATCCCATCAAAATCTTGCTCGAAGAAGCCCTCGAGCGACAACGGAACGCGATGATGGACAGCTTTGCCTAGATCCTTCAGCGGCTACCTAGAAGCGACGCATCGGCTTCCAGCAGCTACTCTAGAAATGCCACGCCCTTTAAGGTACAAGTTAATTTTGAAATCCCCATATTCGAGGGTCAGATAGAAGTAGATGTTGTAGATAAATGGTTAAATCTGCTAGAGGGTTATTTTTCTGTTCATGAATTTTCGAGTCGGGAAAAGATTATTTTCGCTCTTCTCAAAGCAGCCCCCCACGTCAAGGACTGGTGGGAAACCTACTGCGAGCAGAAGGATGAAAGTACTGGCTCACTATTTTCAGCCGCACCCACCTAGAATTCATTCCGGGATGCCATCAAGGAGCAGTACTAC
Organism: Pinus tabuliformis; assembly: GCA_031772625.1. Classification (NCBI taxonomy): domain Eukaryota; kingdom Viridiplantae; phylum Streptophyta; class Pinopsida; order Pinales; family Pinaceae; genus Pinus; species Pinus tabuliformis. The sequence continues at coordinate 239,031,257 of CM062808.1, read as the reverse complement.
CCTGTCAGAAGCTATGAGGATGAATACATAAAGTGGACCACGCCGCGGCAGGGAAGGGACCAAGACATGCCGTAGTTCACCAATCTTTTCCATACCCTTCGCACAAAGTTGGGTGTCAAGGATTCGGAGCAACATTTGATACTCAAATACCGTGGCTGCCTGCACAAATACATTCAAGAGGAAATACAATTCCTGAACATCTCCTCGCTCGGTGCAGCATACCGATATGCCGTCAAGGTCGAGCAGAAGTTTAAACAAAAGAAGCGAGACTTTGGATCTGCGAATCCAAACCAGGGGAAAGGTGCCCCTAAACCACAGAACAAAGGACAAAGCCAAGGCGAGACAACCCAAGACAACCCGCCAAAGCTACAAGCAAATAACAGCGCCGCAAAGCCGAAGAAGGACACTGGAACATGGTGTGAGTTCCATAAGAGCTCCACTCACAACACAAGTGAGTGTCGGGCCAAGCAGTCACTTGTGGCTGAGCTAAAGGTTTCAGTATCAGATGCATGTTCCGACTCTGAGTCAGAACCCGATAAGGGGAATGACAAAGGGAAGCAGATCATTGATGCGTATCCCAACGCCACTGTTGCTACCGCCAAGATCCAGAAAAATGAACCCGAAGATCCAGAGGAGGAGGAGCATCTCTTCCATTCCCAGATGTGGGTAAAGGGCTCATCGATACAGTTCATTGTTGATAGCGGGAGTCAAAAGAACCTCATTTCGGTAGAGGTCGTGAAGTGGTTGGGCTTACCGACCATAGCACATCCACAACCATACACCATTGGGTGGCTTCACCAAGGACGAGATCTTCGCGTGAGCCGGCAGTGTCGCCTTCCATACAACATCAAGCCCTTCACGGATGAGGTATTGTGTGACATTGCTCCCCTTGAAGTTTGTGATGTATTATTAGGACAACCATACTTCTGGAAGCGACATGACGTGTATGAATCAAGGCCTCATGCTGTTATTATTACATTGAGAAATAAGTTGTACAGGATACCAGAGGTAGCACCACCTACCGCCATCTCTTTGATTACTGCAAAACAATGCAGTAAGATCATTTCCAAAACCAGGAAATTTGTTTTCCTGATGATACGCCCTCAAGGAAAGAAGAAGACGGTGGCCACGGCCTCCAAACGGGGTCCCTCTACACAACAGATACAGATGGACAAGGTTGTGGAGGAGTACGAGGACATCCTCACCTCCCCTGTGTGGAGCAATAAAAAGGTGTCTTTTGAACTCCTAATTACCTTCACATTAATTATCAACCTAGGGACGACTTTTTATTTCAAGAGTGTACTCAGTCTGAGGCGGTTATTTACTCAAGAGTAATGTTTTGTAGTATAGTGCTTAAAAGCTACAAAAGTAAATGGCTGCATGTCTATAAATTAACTACTTCAAAAGGCTAAATCACACCAAGCATTGCATTAGTCGAAGGTTCGGTAGCAATAACCCATCCTTTTCATAATTGATGAGAACAAATCCGAGGTCTGGGAGCTAGGTAGCAGATGCTGGGGCTCACTACAGCCTGAGATTGTCCTTGATGAATATAAATGAAACAGCAAGTAAAGGAAATAACGATGAAATATAACAGCACATCAGCCAAGGGTTTGGTGGCAATAACCTATCCCTTTCATAACTGATGGGAGCAGATCAGAGGTCTGGGAGCCAAATAGCAGAAGCTGACACTCACTACAGCCTGAGTCTGTCCTTAAGAAATGGCAAGTAAATGAAACAACAAATCAACAATCTTGAAATAGACCAGCAATTGAAATGGAATAGCAATGCTAAAATACTAGAATTAAACAGCAATCTTAAATGGAACTGAACAGCAAAACTAAGTAATTAGAAAGACACAACAACTATAACAGCAACCTATCAGCATGAACATTAATCGCAGTTATTGAAGCAACAACAATCATAGTTGTAATTGAATAGTAACTTAATTAAACAGCCATTGCAATTATAAATGAGCAGCAACTAAATGAACCATAGTCTTAATTAGATAGCGCAACATTAGATCAGAATTATCAGCAGGACATTTCAAGTTATAATTAATAATTCTATCACTGACACAATCCAATTATGATTTCAAAGAAATGTTCATAAACAAAATATTACCGAACAAACAATTTAAAGAAATGAAAAGGAAATCAAACCATCACACGAAAGCAATTGTAAAGATATGGTACACAGCAGCAACGTACTCCACCAGAGGCTGGGCCCTTAGCCGCCAGCGGATGCTGCTGGGTTACTTCAGAATGAGAAGAATGAACAGCAACTCCCAAATCCTTTATTAATCAGCCAATTATGGAATCATTACAACAGTAAAAGCTTGAGAATTACAGCATGCAACAATCCCTATCATATCATGAATAATCCACCATCATTCTTCATCATTTTTCATCTCCCCAAATCATCCCATAAATCCCCATCTCTGATCTCTGTTTTCATTTAAATAGAGAGAGATCAGAGAGAAGTTACAATAAGGATAAGTACAACATGATTCCTATTACAAAATTGGTTTGCTTCTAACCATTTGATCAACAAGAACAAGGCGAATTTGGCTTTGTAGCTGAGATTTGGAGGACGGCCGTAACAATAAATCTGAGAAAATCGTGCTCAAAGAACCCTGCGTTTCTCTCAGTACAAGCCGAATTTGGGCAAACCGTTCTTCACTAAAGTTAATTGGGTCCGTTCTGGACAAAACCCATGTTCCAGATTTTCCAGATTCTGCTTCATTTGCTCGAAATCTCAACCGCAAAACCGTCACTTCTTATTCCAGCGAATTTCTGAGTTGGCACTTTTAATGATCAAATCTTCAATCTGGAAATTATCTTGAAGGCTAAAAATGGTGAATAATGTTATAACTGATTTATTAAAACTATCATTGATAAAATCATGCATAATCATCAATTTATTAGAAATAAAGGAGAAGAAATAATATTCATTCATAAGAGCATAAATCATTATGAAATGGATTTAAATAATAAATTATAATAAATGACATGATGAAGAATAATAGAAATGAGTGGAATAAGTGTTTAAAAGTGATAATAATAATGGCATATTAACGGCCCAACATACCCCCACACTCAATATGTTGCATGTCCTCATGCAACGAAAACCTGAATATATTGCATGTCTTCATGCAACCCCAAGACAAAACCCATGTGTTAACCAAGCAATAAAAATTTGAGAACAAATGAATGCTTCCTTAATAAATGAATATTCAATTTTAGCAATCTTGATGAAGGCATAATAGTTTTTACATTGACATTCAACTATATGTATGAAGTTGCAGCAAAATATGATATAGATAACAACAAACTTCATTAACCATTTTCTCAAAAACTACAAACCAAATTTTGTTGAAATGTTGCAAGTAAATTTACAATATATATGAATGTCTCTATGATCCAAAAATTAGATCGTTTTGATGCATGGATCATGAGATATAAACAAAATGGCTGTAGGTGAGAGTGCATGATTTCCGAAATTTTATGAACCAATATTTCTTGAAATTGTCTGGGTTTGTATTAATGATACGTCTGTGTTTTCCAAAAATCACAAGAATTGAGTTCATATTATGGAAATCAATTTCTACACTGAAATTGTATGCCTTAAATGAGAAAGAAAATAGAAAATATCCATCATGCGTAGCAATTCCTCCCCCTCTTTGAAAAATTAGCATGCCCTCATGCGATGCTAGAAAACAAATAGAGGTGGTTGCTACTATCTGTTGAATTCTATGCTTGGTGTAAAACAACATGGAATAAGGGAGGTGTTGAGAATGAATAAGAATAGCAATGGATGATAAAGAATATGAATGGCATGGTCATAAGAAAGAAATGAATGAAAGCAACACTCCCCCAAACTGAAAGATGATATGTCGGTGAAAAATGGGAAGTGGTACAGATGTGGAGTGAAGGATGATAAATAATGCTCAAAATGGATTTTTATGAAATTCTCCTAAATTCGTAATAAATCAGAAAATTATGCGATTTTACCTCAAGTTTTACCTCCAAAAGAAAAATGTGGAATGACATATAGGTACTGGCATTTGTTGAAGCTGATGTAGGCAGAAAAGGTGGAATCCAGGTAAGCACATCATGTCTGAACAATTGTTCACGTTCGCGAGTTGCTCGAGCCTCTTCTGTTAGTTGCAATAGTGTGGTCATGCTGCGAATAGAATTTTTCCCATACTTATTGTTCTCCTGTAAATAAATAATTATTTTGCATACAATGTTCTTGAATCCATAGTGTTAGTTTTGAATAGCAATAAATAAGATGCATGCAAAAATTTCAATCAGAAAAACTTATGTATACATGCAATACTAATATTTTGGCAAATCAACAAGTGATGGCAGAGTGCAGTAATCATATCGCATGCAATCCCATAATGCATACATTCCCCCCTCCAATTGGAAAAGGAATTCCATGACCATAAAGCATATGAGAGGTGTTGTGCTGATGGCAAGGCAAGGGAATGAACAATATAGCAGTGAATGAAGTAGAGTACACATATCAATGATAGGACGACGAGAGTTATGGTTATAATGAGAGCAGACTGTGTAAAGATAGTTATGAATAAGAGATAGGACACTTTGAATTGATGATAAGTGATGAAAAAGAGAAAAAGAACAACAATATGCCAATAAGATGCTTTACTGATAGTATGCTAGCTGAAAATGATGCGATTGATCATAAAACAATTTCTCATGCATAAAGGTTCAAAACAGGGAAAAAGTTAAAGAAATAACTTCTCTGATAAAAAGAAAAAATAAGAAAATGGTATTATAATAATAATTGACGATAAGATATAACTTCAATACCATAAGCAGAGCCGCTGCTGCCAGCAGGCGTCCATAGCCTCGGCAGGGTTGCTTTTTAACCCATATGAGCCAGGATCCTCAATTTATAAATGGAGAGTTACAGTGCTATTCTACAGAAGAGATTAGTGTGCTGGCGTGGTAACCAGATAACCACACTGCCATTCACTGGGATGTAGCAAAAGTGATCAGGCCGGCTCGTGATGAGACCTCCTGTTCCAAGGATAATTTGGCTATCCAATGGATCATAACCTTGGTGTGGTGGCCATAATGGGAATGTCACTTTCTTACAACCTTATGAACATGGTAGGCTGGCTCGTAATGAGACCCCCTATCCTCCATCTGCGAACAAAATTTTGTTGTTATTACACATTTTTATGATAAAAAGAGGGAGGCTCAGTACTCCTTAAGAGCAGGGATGGCGGAAGAAGTTGAACATGTCAATATAAAAAATATACCCATAATTTCATTTATTACAGACAGAGAAGATTATAACCAGGAAGGGTGGAACCAGCATGGTATTAAGATGATCAATCAGTATCATATACAACAAGAAACAATGCAGTAAAGTAATATATAAATAATTGTGTCCCTTTTAAAAAAAATCTATCATCAAGGAGTTGTACTGTTAAAGATCATAACGTGAATGATATTAACTCACTTCAAAAGAATCCATAATTCTTGTCCTCATAAAAGTAGTGTACTTCATGCCATAAAATGGAATCAGTTAAAATGCGGTTGAGATGAATTAGGAATAATCCCACAATAGGAAGGAAGGGTTGCTCTCGAAAATAATCCCAAAGTGTTGCTCTTTTGAATGAACAGCAAAAACACTCAAAAAGTGGTGTTCCGTGTAGGGAACAACAAAGGAAATGCACACAAAAAAAGCAAAAATACACACAAAAAAGTGTGAAAATGCGAATGTTGTTCCTTTGGAAAAGGGAATAGCAAAAACTAAAAGTGTCGTTCCTTTAGAAAAGGAACAACAAAAATGCAAGTGCCGTTCCTTTGGAAAAGGAACAACAAAAATCAAAAGTGTCGTTTCTTTGGAAAAGGAACAGCAAAAATGAAAAGTGTCGTTCCTCTGGAAAAGGAATAGCAAAAATGCAAGTGCCGTTCCTTTGGAAAAGGAACAACAAAAATGAAAAGTGCAGAAGTGCTGTTCCATTAGAAAAGGAACAGCAAAACATGAAAGTGCAGAAGTGGTGTTCCATTCGGAAAGGAACAACAAAACGTGAAAGTGCAGAAGTGCTGTTTCATTCGAAAAGGAACAGCAAAACGTGAAAGTGCAGAAGTGCTGTTCCATTCGGAAAGGAACAGCAAAACGTGAAAGTGCAGAAGTGCTGTTTCATTCGAAAAGGAACAGAAAAACGTGAAAGTGCAGAAGTGCTGTTCCATTCGAAAAGGAACAGCAAAACGTGAAAGTGCAGAAGCGCTGTTCCATTCGGAAAGGAACAGAAAAACGTGAAAGTGCAGAAGTGCTGTTCCATTCGGAAAGGAACAGAAAAACGTGAAAGTGCAGAAGTGCTGTTCCATTCGGAAAGGAACAGCAAAATGTGAAAGTGCAGAAGTGCTGTTCCATTCGGAAAGGAACAGCAAAACGTGAAAGTGCAGAAGTGCTGTTCCATTCGAAAAGGAACAGCAAAACGTGAAAGTGCAGAAGTGCTGTTCCATTCGAAAAGGAACAACAAAACGTGAAAGTGCAAAAGTGTTGTTCCATTCGAAAAGGAACAGCAAAATGTAAAAGTGCAGAAGTGCTGTTCCATTCGGAAAGGAACAACAAAATGTGAAAGTGTTGTTCCATTTGGAAAGGAACAACAAAAAGTGAAAGTGCAGAAGTGTTGTTCCATTCAGAAAGTAACAACAAAATATGAAAGTGCAGAAGTGTTGTTCCATTCAGAAAGGAACAACAAAACGTGAAAGTTCAAAAGTGCTGTTCCATTCAGAAAGGAACAACAAAACATGAAAGTGCAAAAGTGCTGTTCCATTTGGAAATGAACAGCAAAACGTGAAAGTGCAAAAGTGTTGTTCCATTCGGAAATGAACAGCAAAACGTGAAAGTGCAAAAGTGCTGTTCTATTCGGAAAGGAATAGCAAAACGTTAAAGTGCAAAAGTGCTGTTCGATTCGGAAAGGAACAGCAAAACGTGAAAGTGTTGTTCCATTTGGAAAGGAACAACAAAAAGCAAAAGTGCAGAAGTGTTGTTCCATTCGGAAAGGAACAACAAAAATGAACCATGGAAAAGGAACAGCAAAATGAACCGTGGAAAAGGAACAGCAAAATGAACCATGGAAAAGGAACGACAAAATGAACCGTGGAAAAGGAACAACAAAATGAACCGTGAAAAAGGAACGGCAAAATGCACAAGCATGAAATGCAAGCACGCAAAGAATGAATTAGCTGTTCACTGTATTGATGTAGAGGATGGGTCACAGTTTGAATGAAGCAACACCTGAAACACAAAATATAAGAGAAATCAGAAAGGAAACAACATTTTATTTAAAAAATAGTATGTAAATAAGTAAATTAAGTTACAACAGCTATGATGTTATGTAAAAAAAATGATCTCTTTGAAAAATGTTTTGGCAACAGTGACAAGACACGAATCTTCAAATGGAAATCAATTCTTCATTTCTTCTATTATGAATCCGTTGGGTAATGAGTTGGATGAAATTCCTTTGTTTCATTTAAAATTTCTTTCAAAAATCACTCGTCCATAAATTGACCTTCTTTATTTTCCCAAGACTTGCAAAAAACGAGTATCTACCTGCAATAAAACATTAAATCATGGAGAAAGAGAGGTGCGCAGGCTCCTCTAATCCAATAATTATGTAAAAAAACTAACAAGTAGGTACTCTGTAGAACAAATCCATAGAGAAAATAACAAAGTAAAATTTATTTGTTACCTGCGGGAGAGCAGTGGCCAATCATACTAACCTGCAGTGTTTTAATCACAACTTCTTTGTTTTTCGTCGAAATTGAGTGATTCCAAAGCCAAATGAGAGCTAATTCAAATGTTTATCTCCAGTGGAAACAGATTTTAAAGATTCAATGATATGATATGTCAATTTTAGTTAGAACAACCTGCATAATAGAGTCATTGTCGATTACCCGGCTTAGACTAACAATTGATATTGCAAGCGTAACTTTTTCGTTTGATGTCGGATTAGAATGATTCAAATTGGAAATGAAAATAGATTCATTTATTTATCTCCAATAGAAATAGGTTTTGAAGACAAGAAGAATTGATAAGTCAAATACTTTAAGGAACAGCTGGAAAGACAAAGTTTTAAGAGTGTTGATTTACGATAGATAGTCAGTATTTTGATCATAACTTCGCCATACGATATCGAAAATGAGTGATTCAAATTGAATTGTAAACTAGATTCATAGGGGAATCGACCATAGAAACAGGTTTTAAAAAATCATTCATTTAGGCCTCCAAAAATTGACTGTCCCAACTCTATTCCTGAGCTGCCCGCTAGACATCTGGTCAATGTTTTGGCTCTAACTTTTTCGTTTCAAATCCAAATTGAGTGGTTCAAATTGGATTAGAAAGTAGACATCAAGAGCTACTTGGGGTAGAAACAGGTTTTAAAAATATTCACTTTTTGTCTCTCAAAACATGACTGTCCCGACTGTTTTTCCAGAAAGTTCATCAAGCCCGCAAGCCAAAAAAAATGAAATTCAAGCATTTTTTCAAATTGGTGATAAAAATGAAAATGAGTGTTTGTAGAACTTATTATTTCCATTATGATTCATCTACATACACAAATTATTAAAAAAAATTATCACCGATGTTGATTTCGATAGCATGTTGCAACAAAAACAACTAGTTTTACAAAAGAACAAAATCCATTTATTTATGTCCTTATTTTATTTTATTTTATTTTTTTCACTAACCTACTTTGATTGAAAGATGAATATGTGTTATAGCTCCAAATCTCACTCTTATGGTTTGTGATGCTGCACTTATGGCCTAGGGCAACCCCTCCTTCCAGACCTGGTCCAAAAATTTAAAAAACAGTGTTTTATTCCCTATACGCGACTTTGCCCTGTGTTAAACGCGTGTATACGCGGGTCTGTCATACCCAACCCGCGTGTATCTATTAAAACACTTAAAAAAATATAATTTCCTCTTTTTCGGGCGGTGATCGCGGGTTTACCTGCTGGATCACCTGTTAGTGCCCGTGGCCCAACTGTTCCCAACCAACTCCTAACTAAAAAACTACTTTGGAGAGGGTATAAAAAGACATCAAAGGGAAGGCCAAGGGGAGAGAGAAAGGAGAGCAAGATTATTATGCTGAGATTTTTCCCTTAGACCAGGTCTGAAGTCCTTGGTGCATTCTGCACTTCCCCCATTTTGCATAGGAAACCCTTGTTTCCATGTGTATTGGTGATCATTCATCCTTGACATCATCATTGAGTAAGACTTGGAAGGAGCTCTTGTTGGAGGCTGGAGGCTGGAACGAATCCGGGAGGAAGCTTGCTTGGAGCCTGCTGAAGGTGTTCAGGTGATATCTTTCCGATATATGTACTTTATTTGCCTTTATATATAAAGAAACACGTCTTTGTTCCCGAATAATCTTTCTTTATGCTTATGAGATTCTTGTGTTGAATTCTTATGAAAGTGGTTACTTAAAGATTTTTTATAACTAACTTTATAGCATAAAGATGATTTATACATAAACTTCTATACATGTACTGTTGTGTTCTTTGATTTATTTGTCTTGCAGGTCAGAGAAAGAAGAAGGGAACTCCAAGAAGGGTTTGTACCCTAACGGTCTTCTCGAACGTAGGACCTTAGGTATGTACCCTAAACATTAGAATTTGCTTAAAAGTAAAAAAGATGGCTGTGTGTGTGTGTTTCTTTGTATAAGCAATTTTCAGTCTGGTAGAGTCTTAGCCCAAAGGACCCTAGGGGTATTTTCCCCTCAACCAGAATTGGCGACTCCGCTGGGGACAACACTCTTGTTGTTCCTAGTTTGGGTAGTCCTCAAGCCAATCAAGGCTCAGTCCCTCTGTTTGTTGGTTCTGACTGTCTGATATTTTCTTGAACTCCAAGCTTTTCCAGTTTTTTAGTTTATGTTTTTTATTTTTCTTGAAAGACTTCATATACGCACTTTTTCTGGATTACAGAAGCGTATATACGCAAGTTGCACTAAGTAAACCCGCGTATACGCAGGTTTCCTTAGTTACAGTCGCGTATACACGCATTCTGCAAATAATTGCAGGCGCGTATATCACATAATTTTCAAGATTTATAATTTTTCTTTTGCTGAATGTCTGTCTGGTGGTTTGGGTCAGTTTAAAACAGTCAATTCCCAGTGACAGTTCTCTGTTTAACAGGGGGCATCTTGTTTCGAACTCTCTCTAGTTATAAGGAGTGTTAGTCTTGTTTTTCGTTGATTGCAAGCGTCATTGATTTTTGACACACAAGGTTTTTGTTTAAGAATCTTGATTGCTCTGTTTCGGCAGAGTGGGAAGATTGTCTTCAAATCTTTGTGTCCATTTTGTTTTCATGACATTTATGTTTGCTTAACGAAATCGTTTTTATGACCATTTACTCCTTTGTTTCGGGAAATTTGCTTGTTACCAGTTTCTTGAAACTTGTCTTTTGATATTTTGGACTTTCATTGCTGCTTTTGATTGTCAAAAGCGTTTTCGAACACATTTTATTTTTGTTGAGTTTTCATCATTTGAAAGGTGTCAATTCACAAAAGTGTTTGGTGGCTTGTTTATCAATCATTAGTGTCAGTTTTTTTTGAGAGTTTTCCTTTGAAAAAGACTTTTTGGTTTGATTGAAAGAAAATCTTTTGAAAGTTTTTGAGTTTCGCTTTCTTAAACTTGCTTCTCATCTGATTTCCTTTTTTTTGCGAAGTGAAAGTGCTTTGTTTTTTATCTTAAAACTTGTTTTTATTGTTTGGACGAAATGATTAGTAACAAATCATCTTCTATCTAAGCATTTCAGTGGCAAGACAAAATTTGGTAAAGCAGCAACTTTCCTTCTTTGTTTTTAGAGTAGTCTTTGAATCGTGCATCCACATTTAGTTCTTGCATTAGGGAAAGATTTGCATCTCTTTTTAGGCATATTTAGTTTTGTTAGTTTTTGTGAGTGTGAAGTCTGAAAAGAAAAAGGAAAAAATTTTTGTTTATATTACAAGTGCCTTCTGAACCTTATAGAAATTGCTATTCATCGAAAACAAAAGTGCATGTGCATGTAGCTAGGTTCTATTAATTTCTTTTGCGTCCATAAAACACCACAAGTTTCACCTCCATTACCTTTGACTTAAAGAACAGCCTAATAAAATCAAGCGCTTAATTAAAATCCACTAGAACTTTTTGTTTTAGTTATTACACCAACAAGTTTAGGATTTTAGGGCCTTGGATTAGGCGAGTGGAGAGTTAACTCTCCAAGGCCACACAAAACGTCAAACATAAGAGTCTGATTAAAGAGAGTAAATCCAATAGCGTTAGGGAGACCAGGAAAGCTCCGGATCTGGGAGTTAAGCACGAGGGTCTGTGAAGACAGGGAAGAGAGATACCCCCTCTCCTACTTGTCCGAACTTACCTCACGACTGTTCCACCTGGCTTCTGCGACGAGTTGGTACCCATAGTTGCCTCTCCTAGGGATCTGAATAGGTGGCTGCGGAGGGGAATCCCGTGGCACCTGAGGTCGACGTTGTATCACTCTCGACAGTACTTCCGGAGGGCACCCTTGCGAAGCTTGGGGGCTTGCATCGGCGAAGACTGTTGTTAGGAGGTCAGCGTAACTTCCTCTGATACCTTCGCTGATAGGACTGGGCCCTCATCATCCCAGACTATCCTCGGAAGGCCCTTTGATTCACTTTCTCGTATTTTGGTGTCCGGTCTCAATCACCCGGAGCGGAAATACTTGAAAGTTGTTTGACTGGCTGTATCTTTAGGAACTTTATACTGTGTGCTCTGTGCTCCTAGTCGGCTTAGCTTTTAATTTTTTTGAGTCTTTAGTTAGATCTTAACAAAAAAATTCAAAGTGGCTGACCGGTCTCCAAGACGGTCTCGAAGACTTCGTGGTCTCTCGCCACCTAGTTTAGAGCCTTCTCCTAGAAGGCGCAGAGGGAATACTACCGGTGGGGTCCGTCCCACGCCGGCTGACGCATCGGGGATTGATCCTCCTCTCGGGGATATTAGCGGCCAAGCAAGGCCTGGTACTTTTGAACAAGAGAGGGACGCTCCAGTCTTTTCTCAAGTTCGCTTTCAAGCGGAGGATAACGTAGAGGTAGAAGAACTTTCAGAATCATTAGTGATTCCAAATTCTCCACTACCATCTAGTTACCCAGACGTATTGCAATACGTTGGGCCTCCATTATATAGACCAGCGAGTCCAGGTTACGCTACGCGCTTACCATTTATGATCACTACTGGAAGCATGGCTTCCACGAGTGCTGCGACTATGCAAACCCCAACATCGGTGCAAGGGGGAGGAACCATTTCCATCCCCTCCGCTTCCTTGTTCGGATCGTTTGCTAGCACATCTTTGGTTGGGTCTACCTCCATTCCGTCCACGAGTGGAAATGCCCAAACCAATGCTTTTAGTACTGGTTCCTTCCTTTTTGGCACCCAATCACAGGGTATTCCGTCAGTTCCGTTCAGTGCCGCTACGTCCATGATGGGCGGATCGGCTTCATTTCAGGGTTTTCCTTTTGGAAGTGGTCATATCTCACATTCCAACCCAACGGTAGGATCCATGCCTTTTTCTTCAATAGGACAAAGCAGCAATCCTTTCCAAGGTTGGAATAACCCTGGGGTTAGTAACGCAGGAACTGCGAATCCATTTATTGGCCAACAAGGAAGTAGGCCGTATTCCACGGTTAGCATGTTTCAAAGTATTCCTCCCCTCGCTTCGGCTTGGAACCCATATCAGGGGTTATCGACTCCTTACAATTCTTTAGGAGGAAACTTTGCAAGCTATGGAGCTTATACGGCAGGAGTTGGTCAAACTCCGAATTTTGCTGGACCACAAGGCTTGCCCTTTGGTTCAGCTGGTTCTACTGGTCACTTGGGGCAGCCTGGTGCCTCTCAAATCCCAGGACAATCTTTTCAGAACTTGGGGAGTTCTGCCCAGTCTGGGTGGAATCCCCTAGGTCCTCCTAGGCTTCCATTTCTGGCAACGTTAAACTTGCCAGATCTCACTAAGCTAACGAACGACCCTATCAGATACAATCCGGCCTGGCCTCCGGTCCCAACCAAACTCCCTTCGGACATTCCAAAATTCGAAGGGAAGAGTGGTGAAGATCCGGGCGATCATGTAACCACATTCCATTTGTGGTGCTCATCTAACTCCCTCATCGAAGATTCGGTTAGGTTGAGACTTTTTCAGCGCACCTTGACTGGTAATGCGGCTAAATGGTACATAGAGTTGCCAGGGGGCAGCTTTACATCGTTCGCTGACTTAGCCAATATCTTCTTGAATCACTTCCAGTTGCCTGTCCGCTATGATGCCGGAACTGAACTTCTGGCTACCTTTCGTCAGGATAAGGCAACCCACATTTCTGATCACATACAGGAATGGAGACGGAGAAAAAGGCTCATTAAAGCCGAAATCCCTCCGGAGTACCGTCTAGAGTGGTTTTTGAAGTCTTTGCAACCTGAGATCTCCAAGGATGTCTCCATGTCTGGGGTCTATTCTGAGGAGCAAGCCATTTTCAGGGCCCAGCAATTAGAACTGATCTACTCTCAGTCTGGGATCCTCCAAAAGTACTTGCCAGATGCTCCTGGATCTAAGGTTGATTTAGCTAAGCCAAAGCCAGGTCCGCATGCGGATGGTATCGTGGGGTCTGTAGACTCGACTACAGTGAACTTGTTGAATCAATTGCAGCAGTTGTCATTACAAACTGCTCCTAACAACCAAGTCACAATGTCTAATCCTCCTGCTTCCCAAAATTCTTCCATTAACGCCGTCCAATCCGATAACCCCAAAGGAAATCAAAATTCCAATGGGAAAAAGAAAGGACGTGGTAAAAAGAAGAACTCGGATGGGAAGCCCGATGCAAATAAATCCGGCAACAACGCTGGTGGTGGTAAGGGTGAGTCGAGAAAGAAAGTCAAGTTTCCTTGCAAGTTATGCAGTGGGGACCATCTAACTCATCTTTGCCCTAGAATCGAAGACGCTCAGCGCTTGTTAGCACAGCAAGGGACTTCTAGTTCGCAAGCTGTGTTGACTAACCCGTTTCCCCAAGGGCAGCAACTTCTTGCTGGCGCAAATTCGAATCCTGGTACCTCCTCAGGGGGCAACCAGGAAGGGGAAAAAGCATCAAATGTTTTTATGATGGGTTCAAACGTTAACGTGACTACTCGGTCACGTGATTATGGTGAAGCCGAAACATCTAAGGATAAAACGGTTCCCGGAAGTAATGACCTTCATATCGAGCGACCTCCTGTTGAGACTATACCTAGGATACCGAAAGGTTCCGCCAAACGCGCGACAATTAACCCCAATGCTAGAGCTGCTCAAAATTACTCCATTGTGGAGGATTTGGCTCAAAGCCCATGTGCTATGTCCGCTTTGGAAGTTCTCCAGTCGTGTCCGTCTCAGAGAAGTGCTTTACTCTCCGCCATTGGAGCAGTCGATCCAGCTAACTCTCTAGTGCTCTCTTTTGACATGTCAAATGTCAAAAAGAGACTCCCTCATCATATGGCTTTTCAGGTAAAGTCAACATACCGGAAAATCAATATTTTTCGCACCGTTATAGATGAAGGAGCTTCCACATGCGTCATGTCCATGTCTTGTTGGAAGGCTATTGGTTCACCTTCGGCTGTTCCTTCACCAACCGTCTTAACTGCATTTGATGGCCATTCTCACAAGCCGCATGGGATTATCCCGGCCTTTCCTATATGTGTTGGAGGGAAGGTCGTTAATATCGAAGTTGAAGTCGTAGATGCTAACCTAGACTATAATCTCCTATTAGGAAGGAACTGGGTGTACGAGATGGAAGCCGTTGTTTCGACTTTGTTTCGTGTCATTTGCTTTCCTCATGAGGGGAAAATCGTTAAGGTTGATCAATTGGACTATGCTCCAATCGATCCTCAAGCAACCTCCGACTCTACTGTTCCTTTGGTGGATAACCCTCGCCCGCCGACTGAGAATTTAGGAGTAGGGATGTATTCCTCATTGATGGGTACGTTTGATCTTCCCTCTCCTTTTGCAAGAATCAATGCTATTTCATCATCCAAGGAATCTTCTCGAGAGGAGTTCTTCCGAACTCATCATTTTTCCGACCCTTGGACCTTGCCTTCACCTACGACCACATTAGTTGAAGGGCAAGTTAATGGAATGGCGTTTCCTATATCTGCAGCTGAGCTTAGATATCAGGCTATCGTAGACTCTGCAGATAACCATTCTACTCCCTTTTCCGAAGAGGAGCTAGATGGTCATGTGGCCCCCGCTTGGAGCTTTGATTCTAACTCTGCCTTGGACTGCTTAGATTCGGTTCTACCTTCTGAAGAAGCAATCCTCGAAATTATGATGGGTATAGATCGACCTTGGGAAGACTTACACCATCGCTCATATTTTCTTCCTCCATTGCAGGAAGTAGAATCTAGATTCTCCGAGCTCGTTGGTAGTGATGTTTGTACGGTATCGAACCCTTTGGCTCCAACACACACACGTGCTGAAGGTAATATGTCGGTAATCTCAAAAACGATACCTATAAACATCTCTAAAAATCCTAACATCATCGAGAATATCTTCATCGGAAGTGAGTGTTCCCCTGAAGAAATTCAAATTTACACCGACCTATTCAAGGAATATCGTGATGTATTTGCTTGGTCTTATGAGGAAATGCCCGGCATTGATCCTTCTATAGTCCAACATGAGATCAAGACGTACGAAAACGCAAAACCGATTCGTCAAAGGCTTCGGCCGGTTAACCCTAGGAAAGCAGCGGCTATCAAAGCTGAGGTTGAGAAGCTGCTAAGGGCGGGTTTTATATACCCTGTTCCTCTTACGGATTGGGTTTCGAATCCAGTCCCTGTGGACAAAAAGCAAGGAACAATCCGCGTATGCATCGATTTTAGGGACTTAAACAAGGCTTGTCCAAAAGACAATTACCCCACACCATTTATTGATCAAATTATTGACGAGTGTGCGGGTAATGCGATTTTCTCCTTTATGGATGGTTTCTCAGGTTATAATCAAATCTCTATTCGTCCTGAGGATCAGCATAAGACTGCCTTCATATGTCCCTGGGGTACCTTTGCATATCGAAAGATGCCCTTCGGTCTTAAAAATGCTGGAGCCACCTTTCAGCGGGCCATGTCTTACGCTTTCCACGACATCAAACATATCATCGAGGCATACTTAGATGATCTCGCTGCTCGTTCTCGAAAGAGAACTGATCATCCTAGTCATCTTCGATTAGTCTTTGAGCGATGTCGTTTTTACAAAATCCGGTTGAATCCTAATAAGTGCGTTTTCGCGGTTACATCAGGTCGGTTGTTAGGGTTTATAGTTTCCAATGAAGGGATTCGGGTTGATCCCTTCAAGGTTGAGGCAATAGTTCAGTTGCCTCCCCCGTCTTCAATTCGTCAACTTCAAAGTCTTCAAGGGAAGGCCAATTTCTTAAGAAGGTTTATAGCAAACTATGCCGAGATCACTAAAGGGTTCATGCGTTTGCTACGGAAAGGAGTTCCATTCCTGTGGGACGACTTTGCGCAGCGGTCGTTTGATGCTTTGAAAAAGGCATTAGTCTCTGCCCCGCTTTTGAGTCCACCGGATTATGGTAGAGACTTCCTTTTATATCTCGCTGCAGCAGAATCTACCATTGGTATGGTTCTAGTTCAGGAAGACGATGCTCTTGTCGAGCACGTGATTTATTATTTGAGCCGAGGCTTGATAGGCCCTGAACTCCGCTATTCTCCAGTTGAGAAGTTGGCCTTGGCAGCAGTCCATGCTGTCCAGAGGCTCCGTCATTACATTTTGCTACGCAAAACTTTTGTCTTAGCGGCGGTCAATCCATTCCAATTTGTCCTCAGTAGGCGAGTGATTGGGGGCAAATATAATAGATGGATAGTCATTTTACAAGAATTCGACCTCGAGTTCTTGTCCGCCAAGTCTAAGAAATCTATGGTCTTCGCGGAGCTAATTTCTGAGCTTCCTTGTGGAGAGGATGTTGTTTATGAGGAAAGTTTACCCGACGAACATATATTCCTCATCTCTTCACAAGACCCTTGGTATGGAGATATCATTGTTTATCTCCAGACTTCGAAGTTTCCCTCTACTTCCTCCAAGGATGAACGTCGCAAGTTACGTCACCTGGCTAAAAACTATGTTATCATTGGTGACACTTTATACCGTCGAGGGGTTGATTCAATTCTTCGACGTTGTTTAACCTTAGAGGAAGCAGAGTCTGTTCTTAATGATTGCCACAGTGGAGCTTGTGGTGGTCATCTATCCGGGCTTGCTACAGCCCAGCGCATCTTACGTGCCGGCTACTTTTGGCCTTCACTCTTTAAGGACTGTGTGGAAGCGGTAAAACGCTGTCACCCGTGTCAAATTTTTACTCGCAAGATGCGCGCGCATCCAGCTCCCCTTTTTCCCGTTGTCACCGTCGGTCCCTTTACTAAGTGGGGTATTGATTTTACGACTTGTAATCCGCCTTCAGCGGCAAATCACAAGTACATTATCGTGGCTGTAGACTACTTCACGAAGTGGGCTGAAGCCATGCCTACTTATAAGAACGACAGTGACACGGCAGCTTTGTTTCTTTTCAATCAAGTTATCTCAAGATTCGGTATCCCAAGAGAGATTGTCACTGACCATGGCAGTCATTTCCAAAATCAGCTAATGTCCGAATTGGCTTTTAAATTAGGTTTCCGTCAAGAGCATTCGTCTCCTTACTATCCTCAGGCCAATGGACAGGTCGAGGCGGTCAATAAAACTCTTAAGACGATACTCCAACGGACAATCGATAAAAATCGGTCCAATTGGCACATTATGTTGTATCCGGCTCTTTGGGCATACCGAACCTCCGTTAAAACGGCTACTGGTTTTACTCCTTTTCAGTTAGTTTACGGGGTGGAATCTATCTTTCCGGTCGAATGTGAAATTCCATCTCTGAAATTGGCTGTCGAGCTTCTTCCTGAGACTTCGAGTCTCGAGGAGCGCCTAGTTCACCTGGAACATCTCGATGAGCAGCGTCGAGATGCCGCCACGACGAATGAGGCCCATAAGAAAAGGGTCAAAACTCAGTATGATAAGTCTGTCCGACCTCGTGTCTTTTCTGAAGGTGACCTTGTCTTGGTCTATGACCAAGATAAGGACGCCTTGGGGGCAGGCAAATTCAAGCCTATGTGGTACGGTCCTTTCATTATCAAACGAGTCTTAGAAAAAGGATCGTATGAGTTAATTGATTTCGAAGGAAACAAGCTGGCGGAGCCCCGAAATGGGCTCTATTTAAAGAAGTATTTTGCTTAGTTTTACCAGGCAATGGCTTCTTTGTATTTTATGTATATTTGTACATATCTTATCGAGCGTTTTCTGATATCAGCACTTTTGGTCTGCTTTGGCAGGTGTTGATGGATGATTTGGTTTATTTTGGATTCGCCGATGGTGCTAGTCGGCACACTCGGAATCTTGCTTCCGCAGCTTGGGTACTTTATTACCCAACTGGTCAGTTGATGACATCGAGAGGCGTGTGTATCGGTCCCGCTTCAAACAATATGGCCGAGTATACAGCTGTTATCAATTTATTATCCGAGGCAATCTCTCATGGGATCGACTCGTTGGTAGTGTATCTTGATTCTCAATTGATAGTGTCTTAGTTAAATAACATTTATCGGGTTAGAGATCCATCATTATATCGCCAATATTTAAGGGTGAGGTTGTTGCAAAGATCATTTATTTAAATTAATTATTTGCACATTCCAAGATCTCAAAATTGGTTAGCTGATTCTATCGCTAATCAAGCATTAGACTGGCATATCAATCATTCATCATCATAAAATCATGCATCAAAAAGACAAACTGTATATATATATATATCACAAAGCGTCTCGAGTATACATATGTGTGTCCAAAATATACAAAATTGGGACTCAAATGCCCATAATCATGTCAGGCATATCTAATGCCTCGGCTCTGGATGAGCAGCTAAATAACTAACTATAGCATTGGCCACGCGCCGAAAAACGCGAACCCAGTCACGTGGCATCCCAACCACATGACGCTGCATATCTGGAGGAAGGTCCTCTATCTCGGCCATCGGTACTTGATAGCTCAATCTCGCCAAGTGTCGCTGGACGTTGGCGAGGGTCCTTTCCGCATCCGCAGCCGCCTCTTCGGCTCCTCGGCCACGCCGTCCGTGCCGTGGGAATCCATCTGGTCGCACAGGCCCAATGTCTGGAACATGATCATCATATTAGTCATTTGAATCTCATCAAAAAAAATATATTTTTCAAAGTTCATCATTATGCTTGAAAAATCCTAAAAATCATAAAATCATAAAAATCAAAAAAATCTTACCGATCTCGCCCCATGCTGCGTCTGGTGGTAACACTAGGTCAGGATCTCCTCGGAAATCCAGTCCAGCATAGGGGTAGTCGTCTATGGCGATGATCTGTTGCTCCCACCAAGCAAAAAAGTCGTCGTCGAATGCATTCCTGGGCACTTCCCCACCCCCCAGACGTTTCATCAAGTCAGCCCACCGGCCCATACGTGGATCACGTGGACTACTGATGGGAACTGCTACCCTGGGGCGGAGTGCGGGAACCTTCTCGAAGAAAAACGTGCATAAAATGGTTCCGTACCCAAAGTTCTTGGTCTGTCCCTTCCTGATAGAAGCAAGCTGCTCCTTCATGTTGGCAAGTAGAGGAGTACACCAGTCAAACACCGTGGTGAGACAGTCCACTGCTACGCTCATGTTTACCCGTGATGCCTGATGTAGCGAAGATGACCCGTTCACTCGAGCTATGGTGAACAGGATTATCCGCAGTGACAAACTCGCCACGTGTGGGATCGAGATCTGACTCCCGACCTTCCGATGACCTGGGCAGTAAAGTTGTACATAGTCGTCTACGCTGAGACTATTCTGGGTCCTGCCCCGGGAGTGGACTACCTCTCCCCTTCGGGAAAGGCCCGTGATGAAATATATATCTTCCACTTCTATCCTGAGTGGCATCTGATCAATCATAAAAGCTTCTTCCTCGACATCCCAATAATCAATAAGTCTCTCGAGCAGACGCACATTTGCTTTCATATTCGGCAACTTGAAGAATTTTAACAATCCGCATCCCCGTAAGGCATCTAATGCCTCATCATTGTCCATAACTTCATTATCTACAGCTGAGTGCTCTCTTTCACGCCATGTGAGAGTCATCCTGGAAGAAAAAATCATTTTCATCCATTAGTTTTTTGTATAAAAATTTTTCGCTGCGCACACGCGGTTTACCCTATACACAGTCGCGTGTAGGGCCGTCGTATACGCGATTTATATACATCCAACCCGCGTGTACGCCGCAGAGCAATTTTTTGCAAAAATCTAACGGTGAAACATTAATTAAACTTCCTAAAAACTATCACAATTGATTGCAAGACAAGTTTAGTGCTTACCTGGAAGTTTTCGGCAAGTTTGAACGGTTGAATAAGTCACGGGGAAAGTTTGCTCCTTTTGCTCCACAATTTGCTCTCCAAGTCAAACGGTGAAAATGGTAAGTCCAAAATTTCTTTTTATAAGTTTTGAAAATGCAAAATTTTTTCAAAATTTTATTTTGTTTGGTTTCATGTCACTTTTAACTTGGGAGCTTGGAATGTCGAGATTGAGTTGTTTTTCAGGACATTTTGGACATTTTTCGACGGTTCGAGACGGTTCCATGACTGCTGACCCGTCATGGCAGGTATCGTGTTCTCACTGGCATATAGGTTAGGGACACCATTTTTCCGTTGCATTATGCATACTAGCCTCCATTTGACTGATACATCTGCCGTAGGGTCGACCCCATCATGTTATGGTTCGCAAGCCATTTTCACTCGCCGATTCTTTAAATCATGACATGATGGTAGAGCCATCCTTTTACATGGGCATCCTAGTTAGCACCTCACTGACATTTGTTGCCCATGCTGCTTCGTTTTGAGTAGGCTCGGGAGTCCTCTGTAGTCCCGCCATGACTTATGCGTTGAAGACTCATTCTTCTTTGCTTCTTCGCTTCGTTCTGGCCTTATACCCTAGAGGCTCCTATGTGTGTTGAGTTGTACTTCTGCATTGCATGTTGACCATTTGCACCTTTTGGCCTATAGCCGGCTTCACTTGGACTCGTGTTTAAGCCCACTTTTGACCATGACGTCTGCAAAAATCGACCTTGCATACCCTTGACCTCTGCAGCTTGACATACCCAGATCCGTGGAAGGGACATACCTCTGAGTGTCACTGACCAGTTTTTCACCTCCCTGCATTGAGCATAGGAACGTTCCTTTCCCAGGAACTAGATCATCTGTTTCACCGACACTCGTTCTTTCCACTGTACCATAGCATTCTTTTATTCTTTTTCCGGCTTATCAGAAAAAGACAAAAAAATTAAATATTCCAAAAAGAGCGGGAACAGGGACATTATTTCCATTTGTTGTTGGCAGCTAGAGTCAGTCGTGTCGCCCTTGAACAAAGCACTCAAAACAAAGTCTCCTCCGCATGGGTGGGATTTAGTTTGACTTAGGTAAGCCATAACCTTGTTATCGAGTCAGTTCTCCCCCGATTGGTTATCTCTTCCAATCATATGGAGGGTTCGTTCGTGCCTCCTGCATGACGAACTTATACAGATTCATTATATGCTGCCACATAGTCACATTGAGTCGTGCTTTTGTTCAAGGGAAGTTAGCCTGAGTCGGCCTTTCTGCGGTGTCTCTTGACTCATTTTTCAGTCGGCCATCCCTGGTTGTCAGTGTCATGTCTATCATCACATCAGTTATATTGGTCCTTCACTCGTGCCGGTTTGAGAAGGTCCCCATTGACTTCTTGCTGGCGGGTCTTGTCCTTATCGACGACGACACATTGCTCTGAGGGCAGACCTAGAGACCGCACCCTGGCCCTATTTTCATTATTGATAGGTCACCTTGTGCTCAGCATCGATCAGTATCATGGGTCTTTGACTGAGTGGTTTCCCTTGTGTTCGACATCAGCATACATTATCACACATTGGGATTCGTGCAGTACCTTGGTTTCCATTTGACCCTATTGGTGGATACCTCGCCTCTGTGTCAGCTTTCATTATTGGTTGGTTCAGAGGGTTTCTGCCGTGCGCTAGCCACATCTTGTGTACGCCGGAAACGTACTTCGGTTGGGTTACTACATCTTTTTCGTCCGATTCCTTCCACATTATTGGCCTACGGGTTACACTCGCGCTAGATTGATGGAGGATGCCTTAATGCCTTCCTTCTAGCGGATCTTTCCCTATCGACTCCGACTCATTGCTCTGGGGCAAAGATCTAGAGTCCATTTGGCAGTACCTTGGGGTTTGCAGTCATTAGTGGCAGATTCCTCGCTATCGACAGTGGGAAACCATCATTGTCTCCTGATTGATAGATTCTTACAGGTGTTCGACTTCAGCTCATCTATTCACACTTGTTAGATTGTACTGGGTACCTTGACGCTCATTATCATTATCGGTGAGTAGTCTCGCGTTTGTTAACGGTATACATCAATGACCGGTAATCAAACGATTTCTCACATGGTCGACTTCAGATCATTTATTCCCATGGTGTAGAAATGTACCACGGCGGTCGGTGAAGACCTCAGGTTGTATCAGCATTCATTGGTTCACTTGACAGTTGCTCCTGTTGCTGCTAGTTGATACCACTCCACCTCATATGTTGCAGTCAGTCATGGCGACATTCTATATGCTGGCACCTGAGTTTGCAGTGTAGTACCATCCTATTCCATCATGTTCAGTTGGTACCTTATGGGATCAGTCTTTGATTTCAGTGATCCGTTGCATCTTTCAACATCATTGACAGTTTTATATGTGATATTTAGACATGTACTTACTCATTATGATCAGATGATCCATTATGTATTTTACAGTCATTTATACTTGTATACTTAGTGGATCCGCTTGTACTTGATATGCGGACATGCTTTACTTTTCCTGAGCATGGGTATGCCCGCCTCAGACAGTGTTTCTTTCTGATCTCCTTTCGGTGGCTTGGCAGGCTGAATTCTGGTGAAGTCCTCCTCGGTTTTTCGGCAGAGTTCCTTTCCTTGTACTTACTTAATGTATTTCGGCCATCATGTTCCCCTTCTGATCTCATACATTAGGGGGCATCTGTTATAGCTCCAAATCTCACTCTTATGGTTTGTGATGCTGCACTTATGGCCTAAGGCAACCCCTCCTTCCAGACCTGGTCCAAAAATTTAAAAAACAGTGTTTTATTCCCTATACGCGACTTTGCCCTGTGTTAAACGCGTGTATACGCGGGTCTGTCATACCCAACCCGCGTGTATCTATTAAAACACTTAAAAAAATATAATTTCCTCTTTTTCGGGCGGTGATCGCGGGTTTACCTGCTGGATCACCTGTTAGTGCCCGTGGCCCAACTGTTCCCAACCAACTCCTAACTAAAAAACTACTTTGGAGAGGGTATAAAAAGACATCAAAGGGAAGGCCAAGGGGAGAGAGAAAGGAGAGCAAGATTATTATGCTGAGATTTTTCCCTTAGACCAGGTCTGAAGTCCTTGGTGCATTCTGCACTTCCCCCATTTTGCATAGGAAACCCTTGTTTCCATGTGTATTGGTGATCATTCATCCTTGACATCATCATTGAGTAAGACTTGGAAGGAGCTCTTGTTGGAGGCTGGAGGCTGGAACGAATCCGGGAGGAAGCTTGCTTGGAGCCTGCTGAAGGTGTTCAGGTGATATCTTTCCGATATATGTACTTTATTTGCCTTTATATATAAAGAAACACGTCTTTGTTCCCGAATAATCTTTCTTTATGCTTATGAGATTCTTGTGTTGAATTCTTATGAAAGTGGTTACTTAAAGATTTTTTATAACTAACTTTATAGCATAAAGATGATTTATACATAAACTTCTATACATGTACTGTTGTGTTCTTTGATTTGTTTGTCTTGCAGGTCAGAGAAAGAAGAAGGGAACTCCAAGAAGGGTTTGTACCCTAACGGTCTTCTCGAACGTAGGACCTTAGGTATGTACCCTAAACATTAGAATTTGCTTAAAAGTAAAAAAGATGGCTGTGTGTGTGTGTTTCTTTGTATAAGCAATTTTCAGTCTGGTAGAGTCTTAGCCCAAAGGACCCTAGGGGTATTTTCCCCTCAACCAATATGACTACATATATGAGTACTTCCAGTGGAGCCATTTTCGAAATAAGGCTTCATGTATACACATACCCAAATTTGAAAAATGCATATTAATGAAAATTAGGGTATGAGAAGCCAACTTCCTTTGAAAAAATGATATCAAAAATTGTTGAAGCATAGAGTGATGTTGCAAACAAATGATGGAGTGAAACCAATTTTCAATGTATCCGTTACTTTCTTGATTTCTTATATCCATCAGATTATGAAGTTCTTGAGCTTTTAAAATAGCTTGTTGATACATACTATAAGAAACCTCATTTTCTTCCATAGCTTCTACAATTTTTGAATTTGAAACATTCTGAATCTCATTATAAGTTTTCTCTAATGGCGCATGTGAGATAGAATGGGTGGGAAGGGTGGGTAAATTTGGCAGTTCAACATTGTAAGCATGTTGTACTGGTTTATTATGGTGAGGGTGTGGAATTAGTTGAGCAGGAAAATGTGTAAGGAATTGAGCATTGTGATGATGTGGTTGATTGGGTTGAGTGAATGAATTTGGTATGCAAGCAGGATGTTGTGGAAGAGCTGGTGAAAAATATGGAGAATATGTTTGTGCTACAAGATGAGGGAGAGTAGTCATGCCATCATAAGATGAACCATGCTCAACTTGTAAACAATATTGGTGGTTATATTGAAATTGACATGGCTGCCCTAACACATTAGTATTCCATAATGGATTATGCAAGTAAGAGAATGGAGAAGAAGTGTTTTGAACCATACCTGTAGGCCATGATTTCCATGGTTTTGACCTTGTTGCAGCTTCCTCACCTCTTTGATATGATACTTCCATCTTAGATAAGGAAGAGTACCCATCTATGGTATGCTCCTTTCGGTCATGAGTGAAAAACACTTCATCAAATTCTTGATTTTTATGAACCTGCAAAGCATCCAATTTTGAGCTTAGAGAGCTAATGAAATCAACTTTAAAATTTTCAAATAAATCATTGATTTCGGCTCTTATGTCTCCTATTCTTGTAGCAGATTTGGAAAACAAAGAAAAAACATCTCTAGGATTCTTACCAGCCTTGGAGATTCCTCTTGAATACCTTATGCACAACTCACAAACATCATCATATGATAACTGAAAAACATCACCTTTTCCTATCAAATTTAAAAGTTCTAAAAATTCATCTTTGATCCCTTTAAGAAGGAGTGTTTTTAAGATCTCTTTTTCCAAATGCTTATGCTTTGGTTTTTGAAGGTTATAATGAAATCGATCTACATAATCCTCCAAACTTTCATCTTCCCATTGTATTATACCGAAAATATCTTCATTGGATTTGCAATAGTCTTGGTACTTCTTCAAGAATATGTTCTTCATGTCCTCCCATGATTGGATGCAATTCCCACCTATGCTCATGAACCATCGGAGAGCTGCTCCTTCTAGAGCAAGAGGAAACACTTTCAATCTTTGATCATTAGTACAATAATCATATCCTCTACAAAGTATTTCGAACTCAAATAAGAATGTATCTGGATCTTCATTTGCTAAGCCATGAAAATTTGGTAGAGAGAATGGGGGAATTATGTGCATTTGTGTCACTCCTCCTAGATCTTTGATAGGAAATTCAAAAGTAAAAATGTGATCCATTTCTTACCATAATAGAAGATGTTCTTCATGTGTTTCTTCGAGGCCCCTTCTTCAAATGTTCCTGTCAATCGGTTAGTGAAATGGGTGGTGCTTACATCACCACTTGAGAGAAATCATGAGATTTGTTTTTCAAAATTTCTATTTTTTTTCTTTTAATTCATTCACACAAAAATTCAAACATCTATTTCTACCCAACAAAGCAACAACAAATCTGTTTGGAAAGCGGACAATGGAGCAGGGCTTTTACATGCTCCGCACGCAGGTTCTTACCTTCCGTTTTTAAGATCCAACTCTTCCCTAGCAGGCACTCATCAGATTCACACTACTCTTTAGAAATGGCTACACTCTCCCCGGCAACGGCGCCAAAATGTGGAGCGATAAAAAGGTGTCTTTTGAACTCCTAATTACCTTCACATTAATTATCAACCCAGGGACAACTTTTTATTTCAAGAGTGTACTCAGTCTGAGGCGGCTATTTACTCAAGAGTAATGTTTTGTAGTATAGTGCTTAAAAGCTACAAAAGTAAATGGCTGCATGTCTATAACTTAACTACTTCAAAAGGATAAATCACACCAAGCATTGCATCAGTCGAAGGTTCGGTAGCAATAACCCATTCTTTTCATAACTAATGAGAACAAATCCGAGGTCTGGGAGCTAGGTAGCAGATGCTGGGGCTCACTACAGCCTGAGATCGTCCTTGATGAATATAAATGAAACAACAAGTAAAGGAAATAACGATGAAATAGAACAACACATCAGCCAAGGGTTTGGTGGCAATAACCTATCCCTTTCATAACTGATGGGAGCAGATCAGAGGTCTGGGAGAAAAATAGCAGAAGTTGACACTCACTACAGCCCGAGTCTGTCCTTAAGAAATGGCAACTAAATGAAACAACAAATCAGCAATCTTGAAATAGACCAGCAATTGAAATGGAATAGCAATGCTAAAATACTAGAATTAAATAGCAATCTTAAATGGAACTGAACAGCAAAACTAGGTAATTAGAAAGACACAGCAACTATAACAGCAACCTATCAGCATGAACATTAATCACAGTTATTGAAGCAACAACAATCATAGTTGTAATTGAATAGTAACTTAATTAAACAGCCATTGAAATTATAAATGAGCAGGAATTAAATGAACCATAGTCTTAATTAGATAGCGCAGCATTAGATCAGAATTATCAGCAGGACATTTCAAGTTATAATTAATAATTCTATCACTGACAAAATCCAATTATGATTTCAACGAAATGTTCATAAACAAAAGATTACTTAACAAACAATTTAAAGAAATGAAAAGGAAATCAAACCATCACACGAAAGCAATTGTAAAGATATGGTACACAGCAGCAGCGTACTCCACCAGAGGCTGGGCCCTTAGCCGCCAGCGGATGCTGCTGGGTTACTTCAGAATGAGAAGAATGAACAGCAACTCCCAAATCATTTATTAATCAGCCAATTGTGGAATCATTACAACAGCAAAATCTTGAGAATTACAGCATGCAACAATCCTTATCCTATCATGAATAATCCACCATCATTCTTCATCATTTTTCATCTCCCCAAATCATCCCATAAATCCCCATCTCTGATCTCTGTTTTCATTTAAATAGAGAGAGATCAGAGAGAAGTTACAATAAGGATAAGTATAACATGATTCCTATTACAAAATTTGTTTGCTTCTAACCATTTGATCAACAAGAACAAGGCGAATTTGGCTTTGTAGTTGAGATTTGGAGGACGGCTGTAACAATAAATCTAAGAAAATCGTGCTCAAAGAACCCTGCGTTTCTCTCAGTACAAGCCGAATTTGGGCAAATCGTTCTTTCATGAGTTAATTGGGTCCGTTCTGAACAAAACCCATGTTCTGAATTTTCTAGATTCTGCTTCATTTTCTCGAAATCTCAACTGTAAAACTGTCACTTCTTATTCCAGCGAATTTCTGAGTTGGCACTTTTAATGATCAAATCTTCAATCTGGAAATTATCTTGAAGGCTAAAAATGGTGAATAATGTTATAACTGATTTATTAAAACTATCATTGATAAAATCATGCATAATCATCAGTTTATTAGAAATAAAGGAGAAGAAATAATATTCATTCATAAGAGCATAAATCATTATGAAATGGATTTAAATAATAAATTATAATAAATGACATGATGAAGAATAACAGAAATGGGTGGAATAAGTGTTTAAAAGTGATAATAATAATGGCATATTAACGGCCCAACACCCTGCAGGGGTTCCTCTGCACTATCAGGTCAAGCACTCCATTGATCTAACCGCAGATGCGCCGCTACCCAATGGACCAATTTATCAGCACTCCGTTCTGGAGAACAATGAAATCAAGAGGTAGATTCAGGAGCTCCTGCAGAAAGGTCACATCCGTCTGAGTTCATCGCCTTGTGGGAGCCCGATCGTGTTGGTACAGAAGAAGGATGGGACGTGGAGACTCTGTATTGACTATCGGGCGCTGAACAAGATCACTGTCCGTAATAGGTACCCGATCCCGCAGATTGATGACCTCCTGGACCAACTAAAGGGGGCGAAATATTTCAGCAAGATCAATCTGAAGTCAGGATATCACCAAGTACCAATTGAACCCTCTAATGTGTGGAAGACTTCATTCAAATCCAAGGAGGGCCTTTTCGAATGGTTGGTTATGCCTTTCGGATTGACGAATGCTCCTGCAACCTTCATGAGGCTAATGGATGACATCTTGCGGCCATTCACCAACTCCTTTGTAGTAGTATACTTGGATGACATTCTGATCTTCAGCCAGAGTTGGGAAGAGCACCTCCACCACATCCGACAGGTTCTCCAAACACTGCGACAACACAAGCTATGTGCCAATTTGGAGAAATGCACTTTTGGCATGACCCAGGTTCAGTATCTGGGATACATCATTGATGAACAGGGGGTGCATGTCGATCCAGCCAAGATCCAAGTCATTCAGGATTGACCATCTCCAACCACTCTAACTGAGCTCCGCAGCTTTCTAGGTCTTTCCAACTTCTACCGCAGGTTCGTGTTGGGGTTTTCTCATATTACTTGGCCCTTGAGTCAAGTCACCAAGGGAGGGGCGAAAGCAAAATTCTTTTGGTCTGAATCTCAACAGAAGGCATTCATGGAGTTGAAGGATCACCTCTGCATAGCACTAGTGCTCGCGTTACCAGATTCACAACAACCATTTGAGGTCGAGACAGATGCCTCTGACTATGCTATTGGGGCAGTCCTTACTCAACATGGACATCCAGTGGAATATCACAGTGAAACACTTTGAGACACAGTCCAGAAGTACCCCACTTATGATAAAGAGATGTATTCCATTGTACAGGCCTGCCTATAATGGAAGCATTACATTTTGGGGAAGGAAACGGTCATCCACACAGACCACGGACCCTTGCAGTTCATACAGACCCAAGGGAAATTGCAGAATGATCGCCATCAGAAGTGGTCTACATACCTGCAACAGTTCCAATTGAATGTCAAGTATAAGAAGGGAAGCACCAATAATGTTGCAGATTGCTTCAGTCGACCACCGATCATGGCATTAACCACCGTGCTCAACTCTTGTGGGCATGAGACTTCTGATTGGCCACTTCTCTACAAAAGCGACCCAGAATTCGGCCACACATACCAGACACTCTAGGAGGGTTGGCATGTTCCAGATTTTCACCTCCAGGATGCCTTGTTATGCCACCTGGGTCACCTTTGTGTTCCTTGAAGCGAGTGTGCCAAGATGATTTGGGAAGCACACGACAGTCAGGCTGCTGGGCATTTTGGGGTCGAGAAAACAGTGGTAGTACTGCAAAATTATTTCTATTGGCCGAATCTTCGACAGGATGTTGGGAAGTACATCGGATCATGTACTTCCTGTGCCATTTCCAAACTGACCATTAAGAAGCACGGCCTCTATACCCCGTTTCCTACCCCTAGTCGACCTTAGGAATCCATCTCCATAGATTACATGTCAGGCCTTCCTTCCACTAAGCATGGAAATGACTGTGTTTTTGTGGTCGTCGACAGGTTCTCGAAGATGGCCATTATGGCGGCTTGCAAGAAGAATATCACAGCAGAAGCCACTGCTAAACTCTTCTTTGAACGAGTGTGGGTGCACTTTGGGATCCCACAGTCTATCATCTCAGATCGGGACAGTCAGTTTCTCAGTACATTTTGGTCCAGTCTCTGGTTAATGCTGGACACCAAACTCACGAAGTCCACAGCATTCCATCCTCAAACTGATGGCCAGACAGAGGTTGTCAATAGGGTGATTGTGCACATTCTGCGCATGTATAACTCAAAGCATCCACGCACATGGGACAAGAGCCTCTCCTATGTTCAGTACAGCTACAACCGAGCTCTTCACAGCTCCACTGGCCATAGCCTTTTTCAGGTGGGTTTGGGATTCCAGCCACTATGTCCCATTGATGTGGCCATGCCACTTGGAGCTACTCACATAAATTCAGCTCATGTCCAGTTCGAAACAGATAAAGCCACCAACTTCATTGAGTGCATCCAACATATTCGCCAGTAGGTCCATGACATTCTGGAGAAATCCAATGCCAAGTACAAGCAGCAACATGATCAACATCGGGTGCCACACAAGTTTCAGGTGGGCGACAAAGTCTGGTTGCATTTGCAAAAGGAACGCCTTACTGGAGCCTATCAGAAACTGAGACCACTCCGATATGGTCCTTACACCATTACTAAGGCTATGGGAGACAATGCATTTGAGCTCAGCATTCCCCCATTCCTTGGCCTGCACCCAGTGTTCAATGTGGACCGCCTTCGGCCATACTTTCCACCATTGCTAGACACATCCGACATTGCAGAACAACTCACACCCACAGAATTAAATCCAGATTGGATGGAACAAGCTGCAACTGATCGGATCATGGACACACAGATCAAGAACACTCGCCAACAGAATATCCAACTATATCGAGTTGTCAAAGCAGGCCAACTCCTTCAGCAGGGAAAGTGCCTCACCAGGGAACAAGTTCAGCAAAAGTTTCCTCATCTCATGGAGGAACTCAATGCAATGGGGACCATTGCTTCCTAAGGGGGGAGGAATGATCAAGGGGGATATTGGTGGCCACCTGCCAAGTCCACCTGGACCCCCACCATTGTTTCTCTCAGCATTTTCAGTTTCCTTAATTGTAGCACAACTTACTATTTTTAGCAGTTTTTTTGGGTCCTAAACTTCTGGAGCCATTTTGAGGCCCTAAACGACATTTTTTGGGAAATCTAGGGGCAACATGGGTCCATGGACTGATGTTTCCCTTCCCAAAGTGGTAGTGCTCGGATAGATCTTTCTAACGAGCTTTTGTACGCGTCAAACAGAGATCGTATTCCAAAGTTACGACCCCGGGAAGTTGATGTACCAATTTACCCAAACGGGGCCCACAGTTTGGCGTTTCATCTCCTAGGGTTAGGTTTTGAAATGTTAAGGGTTTTCCATTGTTTCTCAACAATAAATAGGCCTTCGAGCCTCATTGTAACACTGTTCAGAGGCATGTAGCCACCACATCTCTTCTCAGAGATAAGCTACCATCGCCCTAGCTGGTTTATTTCCATTTCTGGTTGTAAGCATATTTCAACATTTTCCATTAATGAAATGAAGTATTATTTCCGCTGCATCTTTGTGTATATGGTTATCTCTGTAATTTGTTGCATTCCTGTTTAAATCCGGATCATAAAGTGCATCAACAATCTGATATGATAGGCATATAGGCAAGAAAACTGGCCCTCACAGCTGAGATACTTAATTATGAGTTTCATCAAGGGAGCATATGAGTCTTTCAGGTATCTAAAGGGAAAAACTCTGCTGAGCTATCTCAAATAACCGGGATTGATGTATGGTTCATAATGTTCCCTGTCAATTTGTTGCCTTTTGTTCTACTGCTCTCCAACATTAGGAATGCCAGTTGCTAGAGAAATAGACTCCAGTGTCAAGGTGAATGTCACACCAGCTAGAGTGTCTTGGCCATTATGTAGATGAAACACAAACAACTTGGCCAACTCATGATGGTACTGGACTCTTACAACCATCTCACAGAACTAATAACATGATTGGTGTTGAAATCATGTGACAGCAAGAGGGCAGACCTGCAACTCGGCAAGTGAAGTAGGTTCCTCTCTGATATGTTTACCACCCTTGTGAGGTCTCCTTGGAGCATGCATTTCGGTAGGAGGGTAACTATGTGTCTCTTCATCTCAGTCATAGGAAGGATCAGACTCCATGTTTGCCAATGTGTGAGTTTTCTTAATGAGTGTGAAGAGATTTATGGTGTTTTTAGTTTTTTGCCACCAAGGGTAAGAATGTGTGAGGGACTGTGGAGGGAGAGGGTATGAAGGGTTTGGGAAAATTATGACAAGTTTTTTTGGGAATAGGGGGTTTAGGGAATAGTATGTAAGCTTAGGGACAACAATTAGGGTTTTGGCATTTTGTAGTTAGGATTTGGGAAAATGGAAATTGGGGATAGGGGTGAATGATTTTAGGAATATAGGAATTAGGGAATGAGTAGATGAAACTGAAAAATAAATGGAGGAGTCAAAGAGTAAGGGAATGATGAAATAGGCTTGGTAGCAAAAACATAAATACAAACCCTAGGCAATTGTTTTTGAGCAAAATTGCAAAGAGGTAGGGTTTGAGATTTTACACACTAAAGCACCATAAATTCTAAGAAAAACTCTTTCACTAGCAAGGGAAGAACTCTAGACTTACTTGCACACCATAGGATTGAGCAATTTTGAAAATTTGAGGGAGTTTATGGTGAAATCGGGCTTACAGCTCTATGCGCCGTGCCACAAACCCAACACATCATTCCCTTTATATGCGTCGTGCCAGTGTATTTTTTACACTGTGGAGGGCAGCCCAATGTGCCGCACCTTCTCTGTGTGCCGCGCCTCTCACCCAATGCGCCACGCCCCCAAAACTAAAACTCTTTGCTGCGATTTTGCTACCACGAGCTTGCTCTAAAACTCTCTTGCTCTTTTGGATGCAAATGAGTCTTTTAAACACAAGAAATAACTTATATACCAAAGACTTTAATTTTCACTTCATAAAACCCACTTTTGTAATGTTTACATTTGACACTTTCTTTTCAAACTCTGTTTTAGGCAGTTTTGCTTTATTTTGCCTCTGATTAATTGAATGACTTGATTTTTTGTTTTCCTTGCAGTGGATGGAGTTGCTAAAGCTTGGCAAGGTGACCAGGGTTGCCACTAAAACTGTTACATATGAAAAATTGGGATTACACCAAATTATATACATGAAAAGATAAAATACTATGTTTTTCCTCAAAATAGAGTTTTGAGGAAAAATACATTTCTAAGCAAGTGATTATGAAATTTATTGGTACTGGAACTTTATTCAACCTCCTCATGCGCCTGTTGATCCTTATCAGACATTTTGAAGAGATTTTTGATGAAACCCTAGACCTAATGAAACTGAAACCCTAGAAATTACTCTTGCAAATTTAAAGACAAAAAGTGACTACAGATGGAAATGGGTCAGTAGGTAGAGGACATGAGGGAAAATTTGCAACAAGCCACTACTGTCAGATGATTGATGCTCCTAATGGAATGCAGCTGACTGAGTGAGACACCTAATATGCAATGCAACAAGAGAATTTGATCTCTGACGGAGGTATGAAGATATCGACACTAACACGAGAGACCAATGGGGACATAAAAATGAAAAACATCAGTTCCTCAGCCTTACCTCACTTCCATGGGTTGACTACGGAAGACCCTGATACCTTCCTTTTTGAGTTTGTTGTCCTTTGTCGAACTTATGACTATGTAGAAGATGAGCAAAAGTTGAAACTCTTTCCTTCTACCCTCAAGGATGAAGCACTCCGCTGGTTCATGGGGCTACCTAGAAACAATATCACAACTTGGGCTCAAATGCAGCAAGCCTTTAACAAAAAATATCGGGACTACTATAAGTCAAAGGATACAAAAGAAGAAATCTTTCGAATGACCATGGGAAGTGAAGAATCTTTATAAGACTATGAAGAGAGGTTTCAACTTAGTTATAAAAGGGTCAGGTGCACACTTGACCTCGAATATCTGAAGTTGGTTCTGCTCAGAGGAGTCCCTAAAGACCTTCTAGATACCCTCCATTTGCTAGCCGAATGAGACATCTACCGGCTACCTTATGATGACATAAAGACTATATTTAGAAACCATTCTAAGGCAGCTAGAAAGAGAGGTAGGGGAAGTCAACTCTTAGCCAATACCCATTATCTAATTCATTCCTTAAAAATAAGTTTGTAAATCAAATGGAAGATTTCAAAAGCAAGATGAGATTGACCATTGCCATGCAAATGGATACCTTGCGAATCCAAAAGAAGCAAGAGGAAGCCGAGAGGGCTTTGGACATCTTTTGTCCCAGGTGCACCAGAAAGCATCTTAGGAATGAATGTCCATTGCACTCTATAGAACCGTGTTTTGTCTATGAAGAAGACCATCCTACAAATCAGTGCCCTTCCTTGCTTGGATTTAAAGCTATGTACCAAGGGGATGAAGGAGCCACTGAACCGCTCTACTTCATGAACCAAAGGAGACCACATGGACCCAGACCTTACCAACAGGGGATGCAAGGGTCATCCTAGACTTATTACAACCCCAATCAAGCCACTTCCATGCATTCTTGGGGTCCCCCTACTCATCCTTCCTGGTCCACACCCCCTCCTTGGTCATATCCTCCTCAATACCATACTCAATCAGCTACTTACTCGTTTCCTTCTCACACTCAGCCACAACCTCAGTGGAATGCACCTCATCAGGGGTGGAGGCCCCAATAGAAATCTCCTCCTGCTCTTTTGCCTCCACCACCTGCTCAACCACAACCATTACCTCCTGCTCCTCCAAGACAACCCCATATACCTGCTCAACCAAACCCGAACCCCAATAACAGACAGGCCCAACAGGTATACACTAGAGAAACCGCATGCCCTACCTATGTTGTGGAGATTCAGGAGATCAACCTACGATCTAGGAAGGTCATCCCAGATAGCCAACCTCCTCCTAAGGAGGACGAGGAAGAGAAATAGGAAAGTGAACCTGTTGAGGCCTCGAAAATCGTTGCCACAACAAAGGGGAAACCACCCGGTCCGGACCTTAGTGCAGCTCCTTTTCCGTTTGGAATAGTGGTTCCGACTGGGGATAATGGGACTAGTTTCCCAAGAACTATAAGTGAGTGGGATGGATGAATGACTTATGACATAAGATGGTAATAAGCGGACAGCTAAACTATAAACAAAATGTAATAACTATAATTGGATCCCGGGACTTATCACTTGGCAAAGCGTAGCGTTTGATGGTCTGTGCTTTAAGGCAGGCATATAGATGACTCTAACACTTTAAGCATAGATGTATAAACCATTTAAACATTGCTCTGCATAATTAGTTATGCAGAGTGATTAGAGCGAATTACTACACTTAATCATTCATATCATTGATACATACATGAGTGAAAGAGATAACAAATCACCAAAACATTCAATAGTGAAACGAAATGAAGATTCGCTGTTATATCGCATACATGCATTCAACAATAGATAATATAATAACACAACAATTCATATAATAAGAAAGAACACAGATACAGATAATAGTACCATGTAAGCTGATCGATCAATCCAGTATATTAATCACTATGTCGCAGTCCTTCCTTCAAATCGGAAAGCATTCCAAACAACAGACAGTCGTGCGCAGTTGTATAAAAAAGCCTTCTAATCAAAATTAAGAACCGTTGGTCGAGTTTCACAAAAAGAATATAGATTGAAGCACAATAGTGCAAACTTCAGCCTTTAAGTCTTATTACAAAATTTTACGACCCTTTCCAAAACAATGAAAGGGTCTATAAATACTATACTAATCTAAATACCTAAACAACTGAAAAGCTATTAAATTGGCATCAATAAATGTTTGTTCCATCTTTCTTGGCAATCTGCCAGTTGGCGGCAATGCTTCATTCGGTGGGTTCTTTGCCTTTACTCCTTAGCTGACATATCGCCAGCATTGGCTCTACTTCTGGTGGAGTGTTGAGACGCGAAGTTAGCTGGGCATCATATGTAGCATCTTGAATGTCGGGGATCAGGCATCCGAGGGCATCTGTTAAACACTTGAGAGCAGACCTTTGAGTATGTGGCTTGACTAGAAAGAGCCAATATGCATCAGAGGTTAAAGTATTTACTCCGGTAATTAACTTCCTCTGTTCCTCCAAGTCATGGTAATTTGTTTGTTCAAGCATATCTGCTGTTGTTATGCTTCCAGGTGTGCACTTGGAAATCATGTTAGCCAAATAAAGTGTATCATTGACTAGGTTGGTCATATTGCTAGCAATTCTTTTACACCTGGAAGCCGCCCTTTCTGCTTTCATTACCTGAGTGTTCCATTCCGTGAAGAGGATGTCTTTGTACGCTTCATGGATTCAGGACAAATTCGCCGCTTTCCCTTTGTCAGTGTCTTGCCACTCAATATAATCGGATATGGCTTCTTCGGCCTGATCTAGCTCATTCCTGGCCTTCTCTATTTGCTCACACACTGTTGTAGATATTTCGCATAATTGCTCAGCCTTAGCAAGTTTTTGACATAAAAGTCTGATCTGAGACAGTAATGCGCCATTTATTTGAGTTGCCTCTGCTCTGAAGACTTTCACATTCTGTGTGCTCTTGATACCTTCGAGCTGTGTTGATAGTTGAGCTATTCGCTCATCTTTCGATTTCATCATCAGCTCATTTGATGCTTTCAATTGTGACAATGCCTCCGACAATTCTTTTGCCTTCTGAGTTTCACTTTGGTCTATCCTTTGTCTTTCAATTTGCAGTTGCTGGGTTAACAAATTGTTTTCCTGCTGTTGAGCCAGCAACTGCTCTTCCACCTGTGCTGCTTTGTTTTTCGCTTCAATTACCTCTGCCTGTAATGCATATATTTCATGGTCCCTAGTCTTCAACAGAAGACTCACCTCTGATGCTTTGTCGATAGTTGCTGTGGAATACGCTCCCGCGAATTGAGACAGCTTTGTTAGATCATCGGAGGGATCCAAATCCTCCTTCCAGACCATATTTCCCGTGACTGTTTGCTCAGGCAAGATAGAAGGTTGATCAAGCCTTCGTCTTTTCTTAGAGCGCTTAATAACGGCTCTATGCTTTGGGCTGTAGAAAATATCCAGGGGAGGAATTTCTTCCACCTGGAGAACAATTTGATCGGAAGGGTCCTTATTGATTACCTCGACATCCTGTGAAACGGGTGGGCCGCTGGTTCCTCCTAAAACCTGAGAAGAAGTGGTATCGGGCGCATCGCTTGTTTTAGAGGAGCCTTTGTCTTTGGAGCCTTCCTTACCACTGATAATGGAATCGAATTGGTTCCATTGTTTAATCAATTCATGATCGATGGAGGTTTGCTTATGTTGCTCTGTATGGGCTTTGCTCCGTTCTTTTTCTTGTTCTAACTTCTGCTGTTCTTCAAGTGCTTTTCGCTGTTGCTCCTCTTGCGTTTTCCGCTGCTGCTCCTCCAATTCCTTTTTCTGCCTATCTGCCAGTTCTTTCTTTAGTTTCTCTTCTTCCTTCTTCTTCCTCTGCTCTTCTTCCTTCTTTGCCTTTTGCTGCCTTTCTATCTGCTCCTTTCTCTACTTCTCAGCCTACAGCTTCTTTTGCCTTTCCTCCTGTTGTTTATCCTGTTCTTTAGTTGTAACCGGAGGTGAATGTATCTGTTGCCGACCAGGCTCGCTTGAGGAAGACGCTGGGGTTGTGGATAATAACTCTAGGGGCAGAGTTTGCAACCTCTGTTCCCTAAGTTTATTAAACTCAGTCAACGCCTCATCATTGTATTTCATTATTGCAAGCTGTTTGGCTTGGCTTATTGTCTCGGTACCTACGAACAGGTCATCAAACAGATCCTCTTGATGATCAACTTTCGTCAATTTTGCTTGTTCTAGGGCAGTGTAGGCAGTTTGCTTTGGATCATAGAGTCTGCTTGGGAGAGTGGCCAAGGATAAAGCTTGGATTTTTGTCGCTTCTTTTTCTGCGTGCTTGTAATTAAGCAGAGTAAAAACCCCAATTCTTAAAGGAAAAGAGGGCCAACCTTTCTTCTTCTCTTCTTTGAGAGTTTGTGTGACACTCTCGGCCATAATCTGGTAACAGATTTCCCGGGCTAACAGCTTGTCTGGGATATATAAAGGGAGGACATGCGGCCTAGCCTTACTCCCAAAAACTCTGATATAGGTGAAATACTCCTCCCCGAACCAACTTGCTACGGCTGGTAAGTCGAAAGAAGCTTCATAGGAAATTCTAGAAATGGGTCTGTCATAAATAGAATAGTAAATGGGCACCATGAAACCATTACAAATTTGGTACAAATGGTCCTTGTAAGAGGACTTCCACAATTTCTGATGGTATAGATGAATGGGTGTTGGATCTTGGGTGGTCCATCTCCAACCGAGGACAGGAAACTCAGAATTAAGACACAGAGTATCGATAATGTAAGCAGAATAATAAAATGGCGGGATTTTCCTTTCGGTGACTATAGTTTTGTTTCTGAATTCACGAACAGCTACGACCAACTTATCAGAAAGAATAGTGGCCCAATCCATGATTA